>JAULUF010000030.1:3640000-4120000 GCA_031834385.1 Semotilus atromaculatus
GTGAATCTCCAGTTGATACTGATGATTGTCATTTGGATTTTTCTGGATCGCCATAAGTTTAATTATCTAAAGTGCTGCGAGAAAAGGCAATAGGCTACATCTCCCCGCCGTCAACATCCTCACGCGCAGTATAGCCGGCTAGCCGAAACTCCTTCTTTATGTGTACGGGTGTGACATAATGACGCAAAGACATGCTCGAATTTCCCGCGGAAACCCACCAGTACCACTGGAGTTGACCACTGACCACTGTCAGTTATTTTTCAAAAGTTGGAATGTGTGCAATTGATTGTAGGGGATTTAAAGACACAAAAATGAGCTGAATGAAGGACGTGAAACGAAGGCTGCCTTCTAAGAATATTTCATTTTGAGACAGCCTTTGACGGAGCTTGATGACGTGGCAGCCGAGATATGCAGCCGTACTAGGATTCAGCCTTTCGATTGAGAAGCACCCGAGATCCTGCATCTTACTTGGGCCCTTTAACCGTGGCAGTATCAGTCCAGAAGAATTTAGCTTGTTTTCCCTCATCAGACACTGAGATCTCTTTTGTGCTCACTGTCAATCTGATCCCAAACTTCTCATGAACGATTCCAAAGCGCCCAAAATAGGTGTTTACTTTTTCCCCAGGGATGACCTTCTTATCGCCAATGGTTTGGCCGTTTACCAAAATACCTGTGAAACAACAAAGAAACAAATAAAAAATACTAAAACATTGAACTTCAGAATAGCTCAGAAGATATCAACAGACCTAGGGCCCTATTTTAAAGATCTGAAACGCAAGTATCAAGCGCGAAGTTACTTTGTGGCCGGGTCTTGGGCGCTGTTGCTATTTTAATGGCGGGATAAATGACTCTTGCGCCCGACGCAAGTTTAAAAGGGGTTGGTCTGAAGTAGCTTCATTATTCATAGGTGTGGTGTGGGCGTAACGTGAAATAAACCAATCAGAGCGTCATATCACATTCCCTTTAAGAGCATGATGAACGAGGTGCGCTTGTTCCATGGCGCAATACTATTATAACGCGCATTTACCAGGAGCGCTCCAGAATCGGTTCACAGCCGAGGAGATCGATGTTCTCGTCAGGGCCGTAAAACAAAGAGAAGTGACATTGGGGACGGGACAAACACACCCAAATTAGCTTCGGTTATACATGCATATAATAATTTGGGTAAATATGTAAGCTTTATGCCTATTTTTCCCATCGTCATGGACACCACAAGGATTTCCCTCGTGTTTAATATTTTTCCTTATAATAATGTATCATTTGCAAAAAGGAAAATGCATCTGTGTAGATGAGAGAATCATCTACAGTGTATGCGCGTTGTTCACACTCTGTATTATGACCAAGCATGCGCGCTTAAAATAGCATCTGAATGTACGCTCAACGCGCCACTGACTTTAGACTAGGTTTTTTCTGGTCAGTGGCGCAATTGTTTTCTGGAACTGCAAAATAGCACCAGGGATTGTTTGTGCCAAAACACACCTCCTTTTTTGTGCTGAACCGCCCAGGGAGTGCAAGTTCATTCTCTAGTTTACCGACGTGCGTCTGTGGAGGGAAAGTCCGCTTTGCGTGGGTGCAAAATACGAATGATACATGCGTCAGTGTACAAAGTCATTTGCGCCGGGTGCAAGATAGGGCCCCTATTGTCCTCTTGTATTCTGTCATTGGTGAGTAGCTACTTTGGAGAGCTTAAGCCCCTGATTATTGTATAACGTCAGATAATACAGATTTTAATATAAAATTTGTGCACTTTGTTCTACCTAGCCTATTGGTGATGGAAAAATAGAAAAGGTTGTTTTTGATTTAAACATGTTGAACACCGTTGACTGTTGTCTGCTTTTTCAGCTTTTCTTGAAATGGCTAATAAGCCAATAAGTGTATGGGATCAAATTCCCGCCAAATGTATTGCGGCCACGGATCAAAATATAATAAGCGTGAATCAAAAAATAACAAGCATGAATAAAAACTTTAAACACATTAAAAAATATTTTTCACAAAACTTTAACTTGTGTTCATGCTTTCTTTAAAATTATGTTTTCCATGGTTTTATTACTGTACTTTGCGCTCTCTTTCATTTTCTGCTCATAATTTTTTTTTTTTACGCTTGTGCTGTTTTTTTTTTCGCTCTTCTTTCCATGTTCTGTGCTTGCTTTCCAAATGTTGCAGTTCGAGTTTCATGTAAATTAGGGCGGGCTTAAGCGTCACCATTGGTCCACTAGTTTTTGATTGACAGCTCCTCCTCTAGCCAATCAAACGAAGAGGGGAGTTTACGTCACTCCAATGCGACTCACGCTACTGATGTTCACTCGTAGCTACAGGTGAAGAAGATAACCATCAGCATAGATATTTAATCTATGACATGTAAGGGCAATGTCGGTCCTGGGTGCAGAGTTTAGCTCCTCCAAACCTAATCAAACACACCTGAACCAGCTAATCATCATCTTTAGGATTATTAATACTGCTGCTAGGTTTTTATCGGAGTAGACGCTATGACAGCGGCACTCCAGAAACGACGTTTCCTATCCATGATCTTTTCAATAATTTTCATGTTGCTGTATTAAAAATTGAAGCTACATTTAAAACATTAATCCTAAAGTAATATGCAATTATGTAGCTATGTAAATGAACACAATAACTAGACTATCACTGCATATCAAATCCACCTGGTTTCTGTAATCTCCTCTGTACACTATCATTTTCATTAATCTTTTGTCAAATGGTCAAATTAATTATGAGCAGAAAATGAAAGAGAGCGCAAAGTACAGTAATAAAACCAAGGAAAACATCGTTTTAAAGAAAGCATGAACACAAGTTAAAGTTTTGTGAAAAATATTTTTTAATGTGTTTAAAGTTTTTATTCATGCTTGTTATTTTTTGATTCACGCTTATTATATTTTGATCCGTGGCCGCAAAACATTTGGCGGGAATTTGATCCCATACAAGTGCTCCTCTGCCGCCATCTACTGGCTATAGTGGTAATTTCATGTCTTTATTTTTAAATAGAAGTGTTTGTTTGCCACCAAGTGTTTGCCAACAACTTTTAGTTTTACAAATGGGGACAATCTTTGAAGGATGAATAAAGAATATTTTTTGTCATCACATTAGATATCTCGCAGCAGTGTTGTTAATACTTAGCACAGAAATCTAGACTTCCCTCTAGCGGCAGCAACATTTATTTTGCAGCCAGTGTAGTCTAGCAACTCTCCGTTGACTTTCAAGCTGGAAAAACCAAACTCTAGTCAGGCCAATCACATCGTGTAGAGAGACGGCGGGCGAACTTAACATAATGACGACAGAGTTGCGACGGTTCACTGCTACTTGAAAACAAAGAATGGCTGCTGGTGAACAGCTGTCGTTCAATTCGGCTTTGGCTGCGACTCTGGATGATTTGAAGTTTTTCTTTGAAACAAGAACAAACAACGGCACTTGAGTCATTTAAAAAAAAAAGGAAGATATAAAAGACGTCACCTTCTTCGTTGCTCTGGTTGGTTGTAGCGCTATCTATTGAGTGCAGAGGGAATTTGAAAGACAACCGTTTATCCCGCCCCTCGTCTTGAGCCCTGCCAATGGTGAGTTCCCAGACCTAACATCCTGATGCAGGGCTGTGGGAACTAGGGGTGCTGCCGACAGCCGTTTCATACATTTGCATTTAAGATGACATGACTTTAAATAACTTTTTGTTTTTCAACATGTTTTTTAAGAACACCTTCCACCTTTATAAAATTATTCTAAAGATTGTTTCGGTTTTATATTTTGTCGAATATGGTTTTATGACTCTAAAATAAATTAATATATCAAAAGGCAAAAGCCGATCTCGCATGGAGTGAGTTACGTGACTGGTTGAGGAGCATCTCAGAACTCATTTGACACTCATTTAATGCATGTTCACTCAGATGTCGGTGAAAAAATTAAATATCTTGCATTCTTTGGCATTAGGGGCTGTTCACACAGAACGTGTTTTTCCATTACACTCTGCTACTTTTCCATAGTTTTTCAGTGTGAACGCACTAGCCGTGTTTAAAGTCCCACTCCGATCATATTTTGAGCTATTTTTAAACATTCCCAGTGGTCTTTAAATAATGATTATGCCATTTTTAGCAAAATTCACAAAACCTGTGCCGTTTTCTGGGACTTTGCTTCAGCAGAGCGGCAGTAGCTCATTAGCAATTCGCCTCTGCGTTGTGGGCGGACCCGTTGGCGCGGAGACGCACTTTGGCCGCACTGTGCTAGCAAACAGGCGGGATCGTTGAACTAGCTCCCGACAGAAAAAAAATTAACTTACCGGTAAAGACACAGGCTGTCCAGTTGATAGTGTCTTGATGGAAGGCACTGCATCCGGCTTCAAAAACAATTTACTGTTGGTGAATTTACTGTTGGCCAGTTGGTGAAACAGTCTTCTGTGAAGTGCTGACCGCAAACCGATGTGTGGTTTTTAACAATGCCGTGACCAAGGAACGTAATCTATCTATCTCTCACAGCAACATGTTTTGGTAAAGCATGAAAGCTAATACCACTATCTCTCCTCTAAGCATTGCAACCCGCTACCGCACATAGGTGTTGATCCGCCATCGTCTTCTCTACTCCTCAGAACCAGAGCGGGCGGGGCGGAGGGGAGAATGAGCTTGTGGCCCCGCCCAGTGGAGTTACTACGTCACAACTCCAGTCTATTTTAAACGGCATTTTAGCGTCTGCTACTGATTCACAGCCATTTGAATGTAGAAATACTCAGAAATACAGCTTTGAACTTATTTTTCTCAAGATATGTCTTCTAATATCAGAAAAATTACACAAGAACATGTTAACACCTAGAAAAACATTATTTTCATCGGAGGGGGTCTTTAACTGTTGCGCTCGAGTCTCGCACATGACACCGCATTCTCAAAACGCAGCAAGTTAACATACCGGTAATTTAAACTAAAACGCGCAAAAACTTTTTTCCCTTGTTCCACTGCCCGCGTTTGGCGTCTTGCGTTTTCGCTTTGAAAGATTGTGCATTCTGTGTGAACCGGCACTAACTCCTGAGCGTGTATTATAAAGTAAGATGCAGATTTTTGTGCTGTGTTTTTAAAATGTATCATGAGTTCTGAGCGTTCTCACATAACTCTGTCCTCATTCAGTTGTATGTTCATCTTTTTGTTTGGGCAGTTTAATATTAGGATTTTCTTTAAAATAGGCTACTCTACCAGAACCACCCTGCAATATGAAGCCCCGCCCCCTTAAGCCCCGCCCCCAGCACCCCCTTGATAAAATATGTTCCTACGGCTATGTCCTGATGTAGGTCTGGCTTGCCAGGATAGTTAATACTATGGCGAATGCAAACTTTTTCTCACTTGATCTCCCAGCTCTGTGTTGTAACGTTGTCACGTGATCGAGATCGGCCTGTGGTGAATGGCACCAAATGGCACCCTAAACACTTGCGCTCTTCCTACGAGTCTGGAGTTTTGTGACGTTAACGCCGATTTGACTGTCGGGAAGAAGTCTGCTGCCAAACACGCACCAGTGCGAGCTCAGCACAAGTGCACATCGAGGGCGCATATCGACCGCAAAGGGGGCACTCGTGGGCACCCTTCTGAAACCTAAAATAACAAAAGGGACACCATACGGTCTCATGCACTTAATGGACACGCGCACGTGACAGCCATTGTAAGTCCACAAGACTGAAAGTGCACAAAGTATGCCATTTGGGACAGGGCCTAAACCAGCTCTGAACTTGCTGTGCTGTCTATTATTGGTCCGAGTTCATAAATCGTGCTTGCTGCGCAGCTCAATCTAGTAGGGAGGTTTCTTACGCTACTTCGTAGGTTTCTTCAACGGTGCGAAAACCAGTCAATATAAACAAACAAACAAACAAACTTTATGAATCAGTCCCAGTAAGCTTTGCATGGGACTGTATGTGATTTGAGTTAAGGGAAAGACTTGTTAGTGAGATTTCTGTTATGTTGGAGTTTTGGTTGTTACCATTTTGCTGAAGAACGGAGCTTGGAAAGCTGCACTTGACAGATAATTCAATTCACAATTTAAGCCACAATTCAAATAAAAATGTTGAATAGTTTAAACCTATTAGATTTAATATGAATCAATAATGCCAGGAGGGGGATCCACGTTTACGATATAAGAACTGTGTTCTTGTGAAGCTATGCCTGCGGGATGTTTATGTACTTTTCTGCTAAAATAGCAAGTTGTTTTTACCTGTAAGCGGGTCTCTAACCAGGTTGAAGATGGTACCAGGTTCGTCATCAATGTTGAAGCACAGAGCATCATTCTTTTCTGGCAGCTCAATGATGAAGTGTGGATCTCCATCAACTATTACAATGACACATTGTTAGAATAACACTGCTGATGTGACTAATGAATCTTTACCTACATTTCACATGGTTTTAACATTTACCATATGTAGTTGCGTAGCTCACATATGAGTAGCTGGGCGGTATATAACCTGCAAATAAGATAAAAATAAATGCACCAAAATAGTTCGCTTGGTTTTAAATAATGTCAAATATAAAAGATAGCTTTAAAACTCTAATTTGCGGAAACTGTGATAGTAATGTCAGACTTAACCAGATTCATAAGTGCTAGTGTAATGGCTTACCACCATATCTGTCAAGTGTTCCTCGTTCCTCTGTGGATGAGTGTTGAGAAAAGAGTAAGTGTCATAAAACTGAATAAACGTTAGCAAAATCATTGAGAACACTGGGACTTTTTAAATCCTCTGAGATTTATGTGCCATTTCCATGAGTTTTTGCAAACTTCTGTTTGCTATTTGATAGTTTAGTCATACCTTCAGTCAGCTTGTCGGCAATGAACATGTCGGTTTTGGTCTCATCTTCAGGTTTAGTGACAACCATGGAGGTAAGCGGCGTGACAAAGTTGTACTTTAATGAAAGGCTTAAAGCTTCAGCAGTGGTATTTCCTTTCTCCTCTGGTGTACCTTTGTCTCTGCCAGAAAATATTTTTGTATTATAATTGGACTTGATTCAAATCTTCTGGTTAAAAAATTATGACTCAATTAAAATCAGTAAAAAATAATTCAGACGAATTACATTTATACTAGTCATTTTCACATTAGGTTAACTATGTAAGAAGAGTTGTTGATCTTTGAGAGTTTTAGGTTAGGAACTGACTTCTTATCCAGGAGCTCCTGGATGGTCAGATACGCCCAGAGACGCTCAATAAAGTCCCCAAAAATATACTCTTCATCTGGAAATATGGTTTCCCACTTCTGAGCATTTGTCTGACCTTTCACCTCAAAATTATTTTCAAACTGTTGCAAAACAAACAAAGCAGGATTAGTCCCCCAAACAAGCTCACAACTGATAACAGTTCACTGAGAATGTGATAATAGATATTAATGATAATATAATTAAATAGTTAAAATAATTGCTCCTCTCCAGCTTACAGTTTTTTTCAGTCGCTAACAAGCATTTGTCCAATCAGTTGTCACATTTTCAAAACTCTAAACAGTAAACACAGTTAGCACAGCATCGATCTTTTGTGGCCATACCACTCACACATTTCATGTCGTTTTCACACAATATGCAGTCAGTGAACACATTTCCACAATGCTTACATTTTCTTAACAGACAAGCTATACCTCCCAACAAAATGATGGATTGTTATTGCAGTATTTACGAATGTTAACACACACCATCCCACAATAGTAAAAACAATATTCCAAACCTTAGATACAGTATAAAAACCTCTGCTTCTGCTATGATATCAGTTCAAAAACAATATATTTATATCTTTCAGCTGATAATAAACAAACAATTGAATAATTGACACACAGCTGATTTATGTTGGGTAAACTGGGCCAACCACAGCTGATTGCAGTCTGGCTTAGACTCAGTGGCAGGGGTTATTTTTTTCTATTACATTGACACTTATACAGTAAAAGGAGGACTTTGAGGAGTGATGTTTTTGGAAACAGAAACAGAAAAAGACAAACACTGTAAAGTATGGACAAGGAAGAGTAAGAGCAAGGGGTCCAGGGAGAAGAGCAGGCCTAGTGAGAGATGCAGTGAGAGGTGCAGTGAGAGATGCAGTGAGAGGTGCAGTGAGAGGAGCAGTGAGAGGAGCAGTGAGAGGTGCAGTGAGAGGTGCAGTGAGAGGTGCAGTGAGAGATGCAGTGAGAGATGCAGTGAGAGGTGCAGTGAGAGATGCAGTGAGAGATGCAGTGAGAGGTGCAGTGAGAGATGCAGTGAGAGGAGCAGTGAGAGGAGCAGTGAGAGATGCAGTGAGAGATGCAGTGAGAGGTGCAGTGAGAGGTGCAGTGAGAGGTGCAGTTAGAGGTGCAGTGAGAGGTGCAGTGAGAGATGCAGTGAGAGGAGCAGTGAGAGGTGCAGTGAGAGATGCAGTGAGAGGAGCAGTGAGAGGTGCAGTGAGAGATGCAGTGAGAGGTGCAGTGAGAGATGCAGTGAGAGGAGCAGTGAGAGATGCAGTGAGAGGAGCAGTGAGAGGTGCAGTGAGAGATGCAGTGAGAGGAGCAGTGAGAGATGCAGTGAGAGGTGCAGTGAGAGGTGCAGTGAGAGATGCAGTGAGAGGAGCAGTGAGAGATGCAGTGAGAGGTGCAGTGAGAGATGCAGTGAGAGATGCAGTGAGAGATGCAGTGAGAGGAGCAGTGAGAGGTGCAGTGAGAGATGCAGTGAGAGGAGCAGTGAGAGGTGCAGTGAGAGATGCAGTGAGAGGAGCAGTGAGAGATGCAGTGAGAGGTGCAGTGAGAGATGCAGTGAGAGATGCAGTGAGAGGAGCAGTGAGAGGTGCAGTGAGAGATGCAGTGAGAGGTGCAGTGAGAGATGCAGTGAGAGGTGCAGTGAGAGATGCAGTGAGAGGAGCAGTGAGAGGTGCAGTGAGAGATGCAGTGAGAGGAGCAGTGAGAGGTGCAGTGAGAGATGCAGTGAGAGGAGCAGTGAGAGGTGCAGTGAGAGGTGCAGTGAGAGGTGCAGTGAGAGATGCAGTGAGAGGAGCAGTGAGAGATGCAGTGAGAGGTGCAGTGAGAGATGCAGTGAGAGGAGCAGTGAGAGGTGCAGTGAGAGGTGCAGTGAGAGATGCAGTGAGAGGTGCAGTGAGAGATGCAGTGAGAGGAGCAGTGAGAGATGCAGTGAAAGGAGCAGTGAGAGGTGCAGTGAGAGGTGCAGTGAGAGATGCAGTGAGAGGTGCAGTGAGAGATGCAGTGAGAGGAGCAGTGAGAGGTGCAGTGAGAGGAGCAGTGAGAGATGCAGTGAAAGGAGCAGTGAGAGGTGCAGTGAGAGGAGCAGTGAGAGATGCAGTGAGAGGTGCAGTGAGAGATGCAGTGAGAGGTGCAGTGAGAGATGCAGTGAGAGGAGCAGTGAGAGGTGCAGTGAGAGGAGCAGTGAGAGATGCAGTGAAAGGAGCAGTGAGAGGAGCAGTGAGAGGTGCAGTGAGAGGAGCAGTGAGAGATGCAGTGAGAGGTGCAGTGAGAGGAGCAGTGAGAGGAGCAGTGAGAGATGCAGTGAGAGGTGCAGTGAGAGATGCAGTGAGAGATGCAGTGAGAGGAGCAGTGAGAGATGCAGTGAGAGGTGCAGTGAGAAGTGCAGTGAGAGATGCAGTGAGAGGAGCAGTGAGAGATGCAGTGAGAAGTGCAGTGAGAGATGCAGTGAGAGGTGCAGTGAGAGATGCAGTGAGAAGTGCAGTGAGAGATGCAGTGAGAGGAGCAGTGAGAGGAGCAGTGAGAGGAGCAGTGAGAGGAGCAGTGAGAGGAGCAGTGAGAGATGCAGTGAGAGGTGCAGTGAGAGATGCAGTGAGAGATGCAGTGAGAGGAGCAGTGAGAGGAGCAGTGAGAGATGCAGGTGCAGTGAGAGATGCAGTGAGAGGAGCAGTGAGAGATGCAGTGAGAGGAGCAGTGAGAGATGCAGTGAGAGGAGCAGTGAGAGATGCAGTGAGAGGAGCAGTGAGAGATGCAGTGAGAGGAGCAGTGAGAGGAGCAGTGAGAGATGCAGTGAGAGATGCAGGTGCAGTGAGAGGAGCAGTGAGAGGTGCAGTGAGAGGTGCAGTGAGAGATGCAGTGAGAGGTGCAGTGAGAGATGCAGTGAGAGATGCAGTGAGAGGTGCAGTGAGAGATGCAGTGAGAGGAGCAGTGAGAGATGCAGTGAGAGATGCAGTGAGAGGAGCAGTGAGAGATGCAGTGAGAGGAGCAGTGAGAGGTGCAGTGAGAGGTGCAGTGAGAGGTGCAGTGAGAGGTGCAGTGAGAGATGCAGTGAGAGATGCAGTGAGAGGAGCAGTGAGAGGTGCAGTGAGAGGTGCAGTGAGAGGTGCAGTGAGAGGTGCAGTGAGAGGTGCAGTGAGAGGTGCAGTGAGAGGTGCAGTGAGAGGTGCAGTGAGAGGTGCAGTGGGAGATGCAGTCAGAGATGCAGTGAGAGGTGCAGTGAGAGGTGCAGTGAGAGGTGCAGGTGCATGGAGGTGGAAGGTTTATGACCATCAGCCACATGACCAGATCTCCTTGAAGCCATGGATGCTGGCTGCAGGGACATCACAGTTCAGGATTGCCACGGGTGGATCCGACATAGATTCGCCTTGGATAATATCAGATGTGATGTTGATGAAAACATGTGGCCTAACCCTGAAGATCGCAGAGATTAGATACAGTAATTTTGTGCTTTTTTTTAGTTCCCACCCTTTTTGTCTGGGCTTTTTGCTGTTGTTTTTTTTTTGTTTGTTCAGAATGCTCTTGTGTGTTTCATGGATATTTTGTTCACTGTAAGCAATACTGTAAAACGTTTTCTGTTCTATCATGTGAACATTACTGTATATGTGGACATACAATTCCCAACCAAGAAATTTTGTTTAAAAACGGTGGATTGCATGTTTTGGATGCAAATACCTGTAAAACTGAAACATAAAAGTCTATGCAGTTTTTGTAATGTCAACAATAGCCATTATTTTGAAACCTGGTGTACTTTGATTGACTGCATGTACTTTGTGAAGTGAAAACAAGTGTTATTTTTTGACAGAATAATTTCATTTTGAGTCAGATTTCCAGTGTTTTGGTTAAGTTAGTGTGTGCAGAGAAAGATGTGTTCTATTTTTAAATTAAGAGTTAGTATATATTTAACAAAATGTGTTTTTGGGAAGAAAGTTATCCATTTGGCCAATTGTGTTTTGCAGGTGTGAGTCTGTGTTAAGAGTTTAGAAACATTATCTGAAGTATGGGCAAGCGCTTGTTAGCGATTGAAAAAAACTGTAATATGCAGCAACAACTTCAATAAGCCTGACACGCAACAATGGCTCAACCAATGGTGTGAGTTTGGGGCAGAGCTATCTGTCTATATCCAACCAATGGCTGACAAGGGGAGTGCGCCCCTTAAAATGATCTGCATCAGAAAGGCATTTTAATTTTTTTCATACTTACAAAGAGATGCTTTTTGGCTCACATACACCCAACAACCAATGTCCACATTTAAAGGATTAGTTCACTTTAAAAAAAACTTTTGCTGATAATTTACTCCCCCCATGTCATCCAAGATGTCCATGTCTTTCTTTCTTCAGTCGAAAAGAAATGAAGGTTTTTGATGAAAACATTCCAGGATTTTTCTCCATATAATGGACTTCAACAGGACCCAAACGGTTCAAGGTCCAAATGACAGTTTCAGTGCAGCTTCAAAGGGCTTTAAACGACACCAGACGATGAATAAGGGTCTTATCTAGACAAACCATCGGCATTTCACAAATAAATAAAAAAAGTTGAAGTTTTAAAAGCACAAATGCTCACCTTGCTCTGTTCTGTGATGCGCGTTCGTAACTCACGTAATACGCAATTACGTTGAAAAGGTCACGCGTAGGCAAAAGTACCGAGTCAGTGTTTACGAATGTGAGGAAGGAGGACCATATACACATATTCAAATGTCTTTGTGTCAGTTTATCGTTTAAATGCCCATTTCGTGTGCGTATCCTGGGTGTTTTAATATTAAAAAGGCTAAAAGAAAGTTTTCGTCAGGACAGAAGCGTGACCTTTTCAACGTAATTGCGTATTACGTGAGTCACGAACGCGCATCACAGAACAGAGCAAGGCGAGCATTTGTGCTTAAGTTATGTTATTAAAAAAGTTATTAACTTTTTTTAAGTTGAAGTCCATTATATGTAGAAAAATCCTGGAATGTTTTCATCAAAAACCTTAAAGAAAGAAAGACATGGACATCTTGGATGACATGGGGGTGAGTAAATTATCAGCAAAAGTTTTTTTTTAAAAGTGAACTAATCCTTTAAAACAAATGTATATACAAATTACAATTACTATGGACTATGTGTATGTGTGTCTGGAACTATAGATTATTTACTCACCCCTTGTGCGGACACTTCAATTGCAAAGTCGTTTATGTCATTTAAGTCATTAAGTCGCCCAGCGACCATGATCTCCGAGCCGTTGAATAGCTGTTTAAAATGGCTTCTTGTCAATGAGTTAACAGTGTTCTCCGGATAGTGAAAATTCACCTCTGAAAGTAGAGGACTGGACACTTCTTCATAAAACCCCTTGGTAGAAAATAATAATAATGGGAATATATTAAAATGTTCCGTAACGGAAGGTATTGCTAATGTGTGAAAATTTTATCTTTACGTTTTTAGGACTGTATGATTCTTAAAGTGATTTATGAGATTGTTTGAATAAAGATAGCTGTTAACTGGAGAAAAAAACAACTTTAATCATTTAAAAGGAATCAATACTTTGCAAAGACAAGACCCCAGTTTTGATACCTGTAGCTGAAGCGGCGCATCGGAGTCCTCATAAATCCTGCGAACAAGGCCATTGTTCTGCTTGCTCAATGTATCTAAAAATCCATAGTCTGCATTGTTACCGAAGGCCAAACTGAACAGAGTGATATTCCCTTTAATTGCATTATAAATGCTCTCTTGGATCTCAGGAAGCGTTCTTGGCCCTAAAAATGAATAAAGTTTATGATTCAAATTTACCATCACAGGCGACAGAAATGACAAGTACAAATAACTGATTAGTTCATTTATAGTCTGCTTTTGAGCCCAGCTTTTTTGACCTTTCTGGAAACATTAAATGGTTGTTGGTATCTGCATACGTACATCGGTTTGGTTCCCCATCGGTCAGCAAAATGATCATCAGTACCATATTCTCTGGAGATGTACCGTTACGCTGTTCTTCATACAGCATCTCCACACCATGAATGACAGCATCGTGCAATTCTGTACCTGAGACAAAGGTGGTGCTCATGTCACACATTTGATTAGTGATGTAGAAAGTGTGCAGAATATATTTTATCTTTAAAATATGATGTATTTTTTATTTTGTTATAACTTTAAATCTGGAAGTAAAGTTTTTCCAGTTTTTTTTTTTTTCTGTGTAGACTTTTGCATTTGCAGGTCTAAAAAAATGACTAACACATTTTAGATGCTTATAGAGTAACTTTGCAGATTTTCAATCTGCTTTGAATTGTTATGATGTCGGTAGTAACTGAACAATGTTCACATGTGCTCCTCATTACCTGGACAGAGAAATTCATGTTTAATTGTCAGTAAAAGTCTGCTGGATGATGCAAAATGCTCCAGGGCTTTCGTGACAACTAGCCTATAGATTATTCTTCTGCATTTTTGTATCCTTGCTTCGGAGCATTGAGAATTGGCAGTTTCTTTCAGTTTTTCCCCTCCGTTTGGCCTAAAACCAAAGCTGTGTTTTACCTATTCCCTAGATTACTCCACTAATATAATTCACTTGAAGGGATGAATGAAATCGAGTTAGTGAATTCGGACACAGAGTGTGCCGGAAGCTTAGCAAACTAGCGACTCCAGTAGTAATGAAAAGATTTATCTTGAACTCTGTCATGGAAACTAGCATGTATAAACCTTAACTGAACAATTTAAAAATCAATTAAAAGGAATTTATACCTTAATAAAATTGGAAAATTGGACGGATGATTCAGCTGTGGGAATTCATGCCCTTACAGGTCATTATGGGTAGCTGTTGAGTGTACATCAGTTGTACACTCGTTATTATGGTGCATTATGGGATTAAATGAGTACACTCAATAGTGTCCACTATGGTTTCCGACACCACTACACAAGCCTGTTCCCTCAAATAGTGGTCTATTTAAGGGTATAGGGGGCAATTTCAAACACGACCAATGTGTTCATGGTTATCCAGTTTTAAATATTGACTACAAACATACAGGGCTTTCAGATTTTATTTTGCGAAGGTCTCCATTTATGATAGTTTGCAGCTTTTAGCCTCTGCCTACAACATGCTGGATCCTTCACTGGAAAGTGGAAACCAAAAGTAACTCAATTCTGTTAAATGTTTACTCTATTTTTGCGCCCGGGAAAAAGTCGACACCACCATAATGACTAAAAGTTTGCGAAGAAATATTTCCTACTAAAGCAAGGCGTTATTTGACTCTGGTAAGCGTATTCATAGCCGACTGGTGGGAGTGGCCTTGGACGGCAACATGCCCAGTGCATTATGGGTGTTGAAGTGTTCCTACCTATTTGGCCGAAAACCTATTTGGAAGACAACAGCCTTTTTTCTTTGTTTTCTCTAGTCAGGGAGTACCAATTTATTTATTTTTTCGCCTTTGTTCTGTATAGGTAGGTTTTATTGAAAACCCATTTTGCCTGTGGTAAACTATATTAAGTGAGATTTGCTGTTCTTAGTGTATAGGCAACTTTAGGGATTCTTTCGCCAATTTAAATATATGAAATTCTATATATTGAGATTCCCAGTTAATATAACATGGAACAACAAAATTAAAGCAATAATACAGGTTTATTATGAATGTACATGTATTCCGTATGCACAGAACACATGTACTATGTTTATGACAAAATATTAGAATAAATCTGACTAGAACAGTAATTCCACCCCTTTAGAATTCATTTAGCATATTTGTAAAGGAAGAATTAATGTTATTTAACAAATACAAGCTTAAATTTAAATGTAAATTTCTAAAATTTCTTTTAACCCTCAAATGGCTCCTTTCCTAGTCATGGTGCATTGTACTGTTGTGCTTTATTTAATGTTTTTATATGGATTGCACCAAATTAATCTTGTTTATAATTTGTTCAGTGATAATTTCAGTTTATATATTTTATATTCATACTTACCACCAATAACTTCAATTGTTTTGACATATTCCTGGGCTGCATTCACATTTTCCTTTGTTGCTTTACTTAAATATGGCCGCCATACAACAAAGTTGGTTGAAAAGACGATGATCGCAAAGTAGTCATCCTCTGGGAGTTCACCCAGAATGGTCACTAGGGCCTCTTTGGTCTCATTTCGGAAACAAACAGACAAATTAACTGTCCAAAGTACTGACAATCTTTTGAAAAATGTATTTTCTCATTTTACAGACATCATAACTCACCTGACTCATTTTTTTCCCCACCATAGAGTAGCTGTTGTCTATCACAAAAACAACCATCTTTGGTACTCGTGAAAGACTGGCTGGTGCAAAAAAATGCGCAAAGTAACCATTGACAACCTGTAGAACACACACACACACACACACACACACACACGCGCGCACGCACGCACACGCACACACACACACTTCGTCATCTTCACTTTATTTTTTTCAAAGCATTATTTAGCTGGTGGAGCATTATTTTGCTATTTGAGAACATTTGTGCGAAAGAGTGAGTGGCTCCGCTATAAAAAAAGGCTCAATGAACTGCGTTCACTGTAAAGCCTGTGGGACAGAGGTTGCAGGGAACACTGCGTTAGCCACTGAATCCATAAAGATTTAGGTACGATTGTTGAAGCTTTTCATCATCAGGATGCTGCCGATTTAGTTGTCATTTTAACTTTTTTTTCATGTATGTCTTTATAATCATAATGAAATCTGACCTGAATGTCACCAATGTCATGATCACGGTTGACATCATACTTAATGAAGAAATCTCCATCAATGAGTGTACCGTGACACTCAGAGCATTTCCTCTGTTGATCCAGTGTTGGAGAGAAGGACACATGGGCCTGAACAAAGGTTACAATTTGATATCATTATCATTACTACCATTATTATTGTCTAGCAGAGATTCTTTTTAGTTATTAGTTAGTATACTAATAATGCTTTACACTAAGTGGCATCCATTCATCCAAAGTTTTTTGAATAGTCACCTTCTTATCACTGACAGTTTTCTCCACAAGAGGAAGCAGCTCATTGGTGATGAATGTACCATAGGCGTCCACAAATGCAATTCCCTGAGGCTCATAAATATCTGCCACAATCTGAGGATGAGAGACAGGATGAATTATTCATTTATTTTAGCTTTTAATTATAATTGCATAATATGAATTCAGTCAACAAATTATTCAGTCTTTAAATGCAAGGTGTTTAAATTAAGAGAGGAATTATTACTACTAAAATTGTGTTAACTTTACAATATGGTCTCATTTGTTAACATTAGTTCCCTATCAGGAACTCGAGCTGCGTGAAAACGCTGTGGGAACGCCCCTTGCGTTGTGCGTCATGGGAACGCCCCTTGCGTTGTGCATCATGAAGCACGTATGGAATCAGTCCAATGGCGAGACGGAACGTCGTAGGCGGGTGACGTCATCAAGCAGGAAACTATAAAGCACCCCAAAATCACAACCGCGACAGCTTCTGTTGTCTTCAGCAAGCGCTCTGTGTGTGAATCTGTCTCAAGTGTTTTTGTCTGTCCTTAGTGATTGCTAGGCAGGAGTTTTTCACATATAAAAAAACTATATATATATTGATATATATATATATATATATATATATACAGATATACAGCTATACAGAAAGTGTGTTCCCCCCTGTACTCGTTATCTCACGGGTGGGGATACACACGATCTGTGTGTTGTTTGTTTGGGAGTGCAGCATGCCCAGTCAGCTCTCGAGGGGGCTGATTGTGAGCATTGCGAGGGTTTTCCCCTAAGAACGCTCCGCTCCCGCGATCACTCTTCGATGAGAGTGGTTTGGTTTGCGCTCCCTGCGGCTCGGGTCGCGCTTCTGTTGAGGCAGAGCGGCGGCGCTTGTCGTGGGGATCGCAAATGGATCTGACAGCGGGGTTTGAGACGGGCTCTGCCTTATCTCAGCCTTTACCTGTCAGTTCCAGTGCCTTTGTCCCAGGTGTGGAAGCACACGCTGCGGTTTCTTCCCCCTGGGCTGAGGCACCAATACTGCAGCTATCCAGTTCTGAGGAGCTGGATGTTGTCAGTATTGAGACAGGGGGTTCTGAGGACTCGTCACCTCATTCCCCAGAACATGAGGAGCTTATGGAGGTGCTCACTCGTGCTGTTTCTAAATTAAGCATTGAGTGGCCAGCTGTTAGGCAGGAGTATATTTCTAAAAGTAAACTTGATGAGATTTCTGCCTTCCCGTGTTCAGCCTCCACGGCGGTGCCTACCATTTTTTCCCGACCTCCACACCGAGGTGTCGAGGTCGTGGAAGAAATCTGCATCCTATCGTTTTTTTAGCCCTCAGACCTCTACTTATTCTAATATTTCGGGGGCTAAATCATATGGTTATGGGGCGATGCCCAAGGAAGAGACTCTAGCTAGCCATCTTTCCGCTGAGTCTGCTTCGTCCCTCAAGGCACCAGCTTTGCCCTCCAAGCCTCTCAGAAACACTTCGGCTTTGGTGGGCAAAGCTTATTCGGCGGCTGGTCAGGCTGCGGCATGTCTGCACACAATGTCAATACTGCAGGCATACCAGGCTGATCTTTTAAAGGATGTGAGTGAGAGTGAGGAGGTTAGCTCTGACGTGGTTCGCGAACTGCTTCAGGCTCCGCTATCTCCTTCTGGTTTATTTGGTGACGCTAGATAAATTTCAAGAAGAGAAGAAACAGGCTGGGGCCTTTCAAAAGTTCCTCCCACTCAAAGTCCACATCCCAGGGTCTGCTGGGCGGGGGCAGACCAAGCCGTCGACAAGCTCCTCACATCGGGTGCAACAAAAGCAGAGTGCATCACCTCGATTCTCTCAGCCATAGATCAAGTAAAGCTAGGCCAGTTGCTCACTGTAAAGCAGTTCCAGAGATTGCTGGGTCTCATGGCAGCAGCGTCCAACGTTATACCTTGCGGCCTGCTGTACATGAGATCGTTACAGTGGTGGCTCAGAACCAAGGGGTTCTCCCCGAGGGGAAACCCCCTCCGCACGATCAAAGTTACACGGCGTTGCCTCCGTGCTCTGGTCATGTGGAGGGATCCTTGGTTTCTGTCCCAGGGACCTGTGTTGGGTGCTCTTTGTCATCGTGTAACGCTAACGACAGATGCTTCCCTCACAGGCTGGGGGGCGATCATGAGTGGTCGTCCAGCCCGGGGTCTGTGGCAGGACCATCATCGGTTGTGGCATATAAATTGTCTAGAGATGTTGGCGGTGTTTCAGGCTCTGAAACACTTCCTCCCAGACCTGAGAGATCATCATGTTCTTGTCCGGTCCGACAACACATCGGTGGTCTCTTATATAAATCATCAGGGGGGTCTGCACTCTTGCCCGTTGTACAAGCTGGCTCGCCAGATCCATCTGTGGTCCCAGGGGAAGCTTCTTTCAGTAAGAGCGATTTATATCCCAGGGTATCTAAATCAGGGAGCGGACGTCCTGTCGAGGCAGGGGCCGAGGCCCGGGGAGTGGAGACCACCCCGAGGTGGTGGAGCTCCTTTGGAAGCAGTTCGGTCGTGCCGAGGTAGACCTGTTTGCTTCCAGGGAGACATCACCTTGTCCACTGTGGTTCTCTCTAGGGGTTGGACGCTATGGTACAGCCGTGGCCGAGGCCACGTCTGTACGCCTTTCGCCCGATTGCTCTGCTCCCAGGAGTTCTGGAGAGGGTTCGCCGGGACGGGGTCAGTCTGTTATTGATTGCCCCGTTCTGGCCGGCCCAAGAATGGTTTGCGGACCTAGTATCTCTCCTCGACGGCTCTCCTCTGGAGATTCCGATCAGGATGGACCTTCTCTCTCAGGCGAGCGGGTTGATTTATCACCCCCGCCCAGAACTGTGGAAACTATGGGCTTGGCCTTTGAGGGGGCCCAGCTTGTAGGTGCTGGTCTCTCAACCGAGGTTGTTGAGACCATCCTTCACTCCAGAGCTCCGTCCACGAGGAAGTTATATGCCTTAAAGTGGAGGTTGTTCACTTCTTGGTGTGGAGAACACCAGCTGGACCCAGTTAACTGCCTAGTGGGTGCAGTGCTGGAGTTCCTGCAGGAGCGTTTCTCCTCAGGGCTATCCCCCTCCACACTAAAGGTGTACGTGGCGGCACTTGCTGCTTTCCATGTCCCTTTCAGTGGAGTCTCTTTGGGGAGACACCAGTTTATAACTCGGTTTCTTCGTGGTACTTTGAGGCTGAGGCCTGTAGCCCGCACGAGGGTGCCGACATGGGATTTGGCCATTGTTCTAGAAGGTCTCTCTGGGTGGTCGAGGCCATCTCACTTGCTTATGAGTCGGCTGGTCAGCCTTCACCTTTGGCTGTTCGGGCTCATTCCACTAGAAGTATGACGGCTTCCAAACCCTTATTGTCAGGAGTTTCTCTCCATGATGTTTGTGATGCGGCAGGCTGGTCCTCACCGCATACATTTGTCAGGTTTTATGACCTAGATCTCAGCTCCACTCCTGGGGCGCACGTGCTTTCGGCTGGATGTGCTTCCTAATTCACACAGTCGGTCACTTGCTCTTATGGCGACGTGGGTATTAGCGTTCCCACAGCGTTTTCACGCAGCTCGAGTTCTTGATAGGGAACGTCTCGGTTACGTATGTAACCCTAGTTCCCTGAAGGAACGAGACGCTACGTGTCGTTGCCATACTTCCGGCATTCCCGCGAGCGACTTGCTTTAGACCTTTCAGAAGCTGCCGCGGTTGTGATTTTGGGGTGCTTTATAGTTTCCTGGTCGATGACGTAGGGATGCGCGGTATACCGGTACTGCAAAAATACCGGTATATATTATATTTCAAACGGTACAATATCATAATTTTGTTAAATTCGGTATTTGATGCGCTGCTGTTTCGAAGTTCACCGCTAGGCGGCAGTGCGCTATCTAAACTGACGCGGGTCATGCGAAACCGGCAAACGGTGACAACAGAGGAACACGTCGATGGATCACGATGGATCAAACGAAGCTCATTCGAATTTCTACACGCCCGAAATTAATAAATAGAGAGAGCAGTATGAGTAAAATAAGGCATTACTTTGCCTACAAAAGTCTTGAGAAAAGTAAAGAAACAGATCTCAATGCACCGCTCTGCAAACGGGGAGGCAACACATAAAATCTGCCGAAGCACTTGACTTGTCAGTTGCTCATCTTGACTTGTTCAAAGAGTTCAGAGATCGACAGGTTAGTCCATCATTCAACTGATTTAATTTAGACTTTTATTGAACACTGAACAGCGCACATACATAAGAGCTTATCTATTATATGATACGGTAAACACGAAAGCACAAATCTGCTTGCATGACACGCTAGAACCAATTCAGTTTAGGTCTCATCACTGTTATACTTTCAAACAAACATATATTAATAGAATTTAAATGAATAAAGAATAAAAATTTGAATAATATTAATTTTAACTTTGGCGACCAAAACCGAGAGAGAGAGAGAGAGAAATAGTGGTAATATGAATATTACTAATGTTACAATTAAGCTACATTTGTCAACATTCATTAGGTAACCTGACCTAACAGTATTATAGCATTTATTCATCTACACTCACCGGCCACTTTATTAGGTACCCCATGCTAGTAACGGGTTGGACCCCCTTTTGCCTTCAGAACTGCCTCAATTCTTCGTGGCATAGATTCAACAAGGTGCTGGAAGCATTCCTCAGGGAGTTTGGTCCATATTGACATGATGGCATCACACAGTTGCCGCAGATTTGTCGGCTGCACATCCATGATGCGAATCTCCCGTTCCACCACATCCCAAAGATGCTCTATTGGATTGAGATCTGGTGACTGTGGAGGCCATTTGAGTACAGCGAACTCATTGTCATGTTCAAGAAACCAGTCTGAGATGATTCCAGCTTTATGACATGGCGCATTATCCTGCTGAAAGTAGCCATCAGAAGTTGGGTACATTGTGGTCATAAAGGGATGGACATGGTCAGCAACAATACTCAGGTAGGCTGTGGCGTTGCAACGATGCTCAATTGGTACCAAGGGGCCCAAAGAGTGCCAAGAAAATATTCCCCACACCATGACACCACCACCACCAGCCTGAACCGTTGATACAAGGCAGGATCGATCCATGCTTTCATGTTGTAGACGCCAAATTCTGACCCTACCATCCGAATGTCGCAGCAGAAATCGAGACTCATCAGACCAGGCAACGTTTTTCCAATCTTCTATTGTCCAATTTCGATGAGCTTGTGCAAATTGTAGCCTCAGTTTCCTGTTCTTAGCTGAAAGGAGTGGCACCCGGTGTGGTCTTCTGCTGCTGTAGCCCATCTGCCTCAAAGTTCGACGTACTGTGCGTTCAGAGATGCTCTTCTGCCCACCTTGGTTGTAACGGGTGGTTATTTGAGTCACTGTTGCCCTTCTATCAGCTCGAACCAGTCTGGCCATTCTCCTCTGACCTCTGGCATCAACAAGGCATTTCCGCCCACAGAACTGCCGCTCACTGGATGTTTTTTCTTTTTCGGACCATTCTCTGTAAACCCTAGAGATGGTTGTGCGTGAAAATCCCAGTAGATTAGCAGTTTCTGAAATACTCAGACCAGCCCTTCTGGCACCAACAATCATGCCACGTTCAAAGTCACTCAAATCACCTTTCTTCCCCATACTGATGCTCGGTTTGAACTGCAGGAGATTGTCTTGACCATGTCTACATGCCTAAATGCACTGAGTTGCCGCCATGTGATTGGCTGCTTAGAAATTAAGTGTTAACGAGCAGTTGGACAGGTGTACCTAATAAAGTGGCCGGTGAGTGTATATCAATCAGTAATTAAATGACCTAAAAATTAAATATACTAATACATGTGTAGCATGTTAACATTACTTTATGCAATGCATTAAACTAATATGAACCCAAACAGTAACCGAACCATGATGAATAAATGCAATAAATGTTGATAATTCTCTGTTATGCATGACAGCTATGGTTTACATGTCATTTCATTATTCTATTATTATTATGAGCTTATATGTGAATCTATTATAGATATTAACCTATTTTAATTGTATAATTTCAGAGTTTTTTTTTTTTTTTCAAAATAAAAATTTAACCTACTGTATGTTCCCTGACTTTTAATGTACATTTGGATACCTTTTGTTTGCACATTTGGTAGTGGAGAGTTTCAAGCAGTGTTTTTTAAGTGTCACTTAAATTGACTTAAAAAAAAAACATTTTTTACCTGTGGTATCGATTTAGTATCGATACCGAGGTATTAGATTCTGGTATCGTACCGAAGCCAAAATTGTGGTATCGAGCCATCCCTACGATGACGTCACCCGCCTATGATGTTACGTCTCGCCATTGGACTGATTCCATACGTGCTTCATGACGCACAACGCAAGGGGCGTTCCCACAGCGTTTTCACACAGCGTCTCGTTCCTTCAGGGAACTAGGGTTACATACGTAACCGAGACGTTATTAGTTAACATGAATTAACAATGAACTATACTTCTACAGCATTTATTAATCTTAATGTAAATCTCAGCATTTACTAATAAGTTTTAAGATCAAACGTTGTATTTGTTAACATTAGTTAATGTACTGTGAACTAACATGAACATGAACATTTTAATTATATAAAAGCATTAATAAATGCTGTAAAATTGTTTGTTTCAATGTTTTTGATTTTAGTTTTAATTTGCAAGACACTTTAACAATGGCATGCATCTATGTAATCATATTAATAGGCAGGTAGTTGACAAGTAACATGTCCATGATTTCCACCACTTCACTTATTAAAAATATATCATGTGGTTTCTCAATTAAAATCTGCTGCAGTCAGTTAGCAATGAACCTCAAAGTGCTGGACCAGCTGTTTGGGTTTGACTCTGATCATGAGCTCATATTTGCCAAACTTTCGCTGAAGAAGTTCCTCATGCGTGAGAATAAATGTGACACTGCTGTCTCCTGCGATGTTCACAGAAACAGAAAACTTCTCCATTTTTCTACCTGAAGCCCTGGAATACCAGAACACCAGTTAGTTAGTAGGATTAGAGCAAAAAGCAAGTTCATGTTGACTTCCGGTTTTCTTCTTCTCACTTGACTAAACCAGCAGTCTGGCCGGATGACACCGCCTTCTGATACTGCTGCTTGGCCTTCTCTTTTTCCTTCACTTCACCTGTATATGTCTTCCCATCAATCTCCCTGAGAATCCAAAAACGGCACAACATTAGTAGCAATAATTTTTAAAAATGCAAACATACAACCGAAATGCAGTAGATTATTTTGGCTCATGCAGAACTCCAATGGGAAAGGACTGACATGCTGAAGTTGGTGATGAAGGACTTCTTGGGTAACTCCACCTCGAAGGACACTTCCTGTGAGATGTTGGCCTTATTCAGAGCTTTCGTGGTCATGACAGTGTGGGCGAAACGTGATGTGACTTTACAGTCCACCTTCACGCTCTGTACCTCTATCTGAAAGCATAAAAAAAAAAAAAAACATGCAACGAAAGGGTGATATATTGTCATTTCAACAATGACAACAATGCTTTCCTTTGGTACATTGCTTGGTAACTGATATATAAACTTCTTGTTGCAACTAAATTATATAATAAAGTATATAATAGTTTAAGCAGTCCCTTTCAAGGAATCTTTCCAAAACTAGCTCAACTCAGAACTTTTAGTGAAAGGACAAAATGTGACAAACATATGTTGCAACCGCTATTGTCTATTGACTTAGACTGCGGTCATTTCAGGATAAAGGTTGAGCTTGTTGAGGTCAGTGTCAGCTACACTACAAAATGTCAAATAAACTATATTGTAAATGAACACATTTTTATTGAAGTTGAATGTCATGAACCCAGAACACAAATGAAGATATTTTTAATAAAATCGGAGAGATTTCTGTTCCTCCTGCTACGCAACTGACATGCTTCAAACAGTTCATAAAGAGATCGTAAAACTAATCCATATGAATCAAACGGTTTGATACAGATTTTCTGAAGAGACACGATCGCTTTATATGATGAACAGATTGAATTTAAGGCTACTACACCGCTTAATTCACATGGTCTAGTTTTACGATCTCTTTATGAACTTTTTGAAGCATCAAAGTGGTAGTTGCTGTCAATTTACGGGTTTTGAACGACATGAATGCGTTTCTTGGGTGAAGTAAATTAATTTAATAAAAGGTTATCAAATATAATTCATTAACTTTATATAAATTAACTGCTTCATAAGTATTTTTAAGGGTCAAATCAGGTGAAGATATAGTGCATTAACTGCCCACATTCATTTCAAATGGACTTTCAAATCACAAAGTCTTGATAAAGTTGTGTGAGATATAATGAAGACTTCTCACCTCAGCACTGCTCACACTTCGCTTCTGTTAGGAGAAAACTGGAAAAAGTATATTGTATGGCAACAATATGTGTAATTGTAAAAGGTTAATACAGTCGAGCTAAAACACACAAAAATAGCCTACCTCATGTATTGTGAATTATTTGACTACTTTCTAATATAACATCAGTAGTACACAACAGTGGTTCTCAACCTTTTTGACTGTTTGACTTTGGAAGTACATTAAAACGCATCTATTCATGATTAAAGTGCTCGACACGGCTCTGCGGGGGTTAATAAAGGTCTTCTGAAGTGAAGTGAAGCATCGTTCGTGTAAGAAAAATATCCATATTTAAAACTTTATTAATCATTATCAAGCTTGGAAGAGCCAGGACATTTTTTTATATAATTCCGATTGTATTCGTCTGAAAGAAGAATGTCATATATACCTAGGATGGCTTCAGGGTGAGTAAATCGTGGAAATAAACTATTTAAGACATAAATGACTGTTTACGAGGATACTTGCAAAGATGTGCATTTTGAATAAGTATGTGTATTTAACCATTCAAGCCCAATTAGGTGTCAAAAGAACTGTTCAGTACTCTTTAACCGTTTGGTGCATTGAGAACCTCTGCTATGTGTAATCTACTATTGGCATAGCCGACTTTTAGCAACGTTGTTGCAATACCTTTATGAGTCTGGCCGTGCTGGTGTCACTGTCCTGGAGGGGCATAAGAGCATGCATTACTGTGCTGATAATCTGTTTTTCCAATCAACACGGATTTTAAACATAAATAAATTTAACAAAACATAAATTAGGATAGCAAAAGTAGACCTACCAATTGACCATCGCCTTTTGTGATGACCAGGGTCTCAAAAGACCCTGAGGTAAAACATACGCACACAAACACACAAATTATCCACCCAGTAGACATGATGGACTGTCTGCTCAATCACATTCAAGACTTTTGAATACTCTGAACCCTTGTGCACACTTTAAACCAGAGCAAATACCTGTTTGAGTGGGAGTTGGGGATTTGTGATCTTTGTACCTAAATTCTTGAATTGAGTGCAGTATTGATCATTTCTGTCATGGTATTTTTGTATTAAATTTTGAAGGTGCAAATTACGATGGACAGCAAAACTAGATGTGGGGAGTCGGATAGAAAATGGCCTACATATAATATAGAGCTTTACTTAATGTAGAAGCATTTCTGTAGCTCAAATGTAGCTCTGTAGTAAAAATGTTGATTTTGGCAGCCCCTAAAATGGGTCATACCATTGACATTTCCTAAGCAGTAAGTGTCTAAAATGAAATAAAGTGTGTTTAGTTGAGTGATTTAAAGTTTACTCTCTTTAAATTAATGCTCTACTGAATATACGAAGCAAACTGTTTGCTAAAATAACCACAATATTAACAACAACAGTAAAGTTATAATTTATCTGTTTAGTTGTGTTTGTTACTACTGTATAACAAACCCGACACACTTTCTTTCAGAATCATCATTGATTGGTAGAAAGAAAAATTCAATACATAAAGATTTGTAATTAGAAAGAAAAATTCAATACATAAAGATTTGTAATTAAAATGAAGAATGAAGACAAGACCCACTTGTCATGTGAGGTATGTCTGGTATAAATACATATATTAGGAATAATGCAATTAAATTTCAGTCACCAGTGAACGAGCCAGAGAAAGAAAACAAACAGGACGTTTTTTCTTTCTCCCCCTGTTCTCTGCTTGATGTTGTTCTTGCTAACGCAACTTTCTTCCCTCAAGGAGTTACTAAGTGATTTCATGTTGGACTTTATTCAATCAATCAATATTAAAAGAAAATATGGAAACACAAGGAATGTTTAGATGTGCGTTTTATTTCATAGCCATTGAATCCCAATAAAGTATATATATATATATATATATATATATATATATAAATTACTATCATAAACAGCTTTGTCATATATCTCAAATATGGCATTATAACCAAATAAAAACCATCAGATCATGTACTTAAGACTACATTAAAACTAACATGTACTTTGTCCGTAGTGCAAAGGTCGGTTGAGCGACAGATGTTGTCTAGATTGTTTTAAAGAGACCAGAAACGATGTAATCTGTGTGAGCTCCATCGAGGAGTCCAGTGCCGTTATTGTGAATGAACCAGCAGGGCACATTGTCTCCATTCTTTACGTCCTTTCTGAAATCTCTCTGCCAGCCCCTGGAGTCATGTGAGATTCAATGAAAATCTGCATGAAAATCTTCAAGTTTGAATTCAACATTGCATGTTTACGTTCAATTTCATTTACCTGGTAACCGTGAGCTTGTTTCCTTTCACAAACATAATGGCATCTTGTTTATCAGGGTCTTTTCCTGGAAACAAGTCACTGACCTCAAAATTAACACCCTGGTAGAACTGACCTGCAGTAAAAATAGAGACCAAAAAAGCTATTGTTAACGTCAAGATTAGTGCAGTGGAGGTCTAGTGAGGTTGCAAGTAGCGGCAGTATTTTAGAAACTGTGTTCTTGTACACTCAAAACTGACTCTGACTCGGTCCATCAAGAGCATTTCCCCTACTTTTACATTTAGATTATCTGTGATGTCCCCCCCCCCCCTCCCTCCAATGCCAGATGACAAAATAACCTGACAAATTTCATACACTAAACGCTAGAGTAGTGCTTAGTAAGTGCATAGTGTATAGGATGTCATTTGGGAATTATTTTAGACAGACAGCAATAAAAAATACTAAATGTTTAGTGAAACTAATAAAGAACAAACTTGACACCAAAAAGACATCAGACACCATTTTAAAAGACATCACTAGTTTCATCACAAAAACAAAAAGAAACAAAAAAACTAAAAACCACACAAACATAGGTTCCCTTATGTTTCATTAAAACAGCTTTAAGTTTTTCTTCTAAAATTTAAGAACATCCAGTTTTACCAAGCAGGCCGTGAACACTGTGTGAAAGACGGTGACTGTCCAAGGTGTAGAACCCGAGGTAGTCCCGATGATACGGGTGATTCTGCCATATTTTGTGCAGGATAATAAGAAACTTGACTGAGTTCCTCAGAGTCACTGTTAAACTGTGATCTTCGATCACCTGCAGATCCATGCTGGAGAAAGCAAAAGATGGAGGATTGAGCTCAATGTGATTCTCATTAAAGAATAATAAGTAATGTTTTTTTTTTTTTTAATCGGCCTTTATTTTACTATCACAGACTCAGCACAGTTTAATGTACATTTATTGTCACTTACTTCAGTCCTTTTACAGTCCTGTTGTTAGTCCAGGACAATTTTGTCTGTTTTCCCTCTTCAGACAGTGAGATCTCCTTTGTGCTCACCATCAATTTGATACCAAACTTCTCATGAGCAATCCCAAAGTACCCAAAATAAGTGTGCATCTTGCTCCCTGGGATGACCTTCTTATCTCCAATGATCTGGCCGTTCACTATAATGCCTGAATATAAATTTTTTTTACACAGATATGAGTGAAAGAGAAGATGGAAATTAAACCTAGTTCCAATTACCCACATCAAAACAGATGTTTGTGTGTTTCTGACAGAATGAAGCACCTGTAAGCGGGTCGCTAACCAAGTTGAAGATGGTTCCAGGTTTGTCATCAACGTTGAAGCACAGAGCATCATTCTGATCCGGCAGCTCAATGACGAAGTGTGGATCTCCATCAACTGCCAAACCCAAAGAACAAGAGACAAACATAAGTAAAAAGTTTTTTTTTTTCTTTACTGAAGTAGTTCTCTTTAAAATGCATTCAAATTCACACCACAAAAATGACATCACTTCTCACCAAGATATGAAGGGAGTAGATTTCGGTGGTTTTGGGCGAGGAGTAGACCTTGGGCTCTTTTGGCGGAGAGTCTGAGAGCACTGCCGATCATCTGAGGTGGACCATAAAGTGCGCCTGTATCTTTTAGGGTAGAATTGTGCGATGGAGACAGAGAGAGAGTCTTCATTCAAAAGTTTTTGCAGAGTCCATTGTATAGTAAGACATGACAGGATGAGTCACCTCTTAATGACACAAGAAGTCACCTCTTAATGTTCACAATGGTGGTTAAATCTAAGGTTAATAATTCCTCTTACCAGGTTCTGTTGTGTCCTCTCGCTGCTCTGTGAATCAAAAGAATACAGTGTTAATGTGTCCCGTAAGCACATCTGCAATAAATTGTAGCTTTAAACGGCCGCATTCTTTGGGCCATCAGTGTTGTAATACTAATATTCAAGGCATTATAATTTCTGTATTGCTTCTTTCCTTGACTTTTAAATCCACTTTTTTGTGTAGAAGCCAATCTGATTGGCATCTACACACCTTCAGGGAGTTGGAGGTGTAAAAAAAGAAAGGTATACGTTTACAACAAACAGGTTCCTTGGAAGAACTAGGCCTAGTTTTTGGATTTGTTGAAGTTAGTGAGGTTTGTGGAGGTTACAGTTTGATGTAAAGAAATTATTATGGCATCACTTTTAAATTTACCCTTCTATAAACTACACTACTAGTCAAAAGTTTAGAACACCTAACGTATATCTTTACGTGGAAAAGAAAAGATATTAAAAGGATAGTTCACCCAAAAATGAAAATTCTGTCATTAATTACTCACCCTCATTCATGGAGCTTGTAATATGACAAAATGATTTGAATTTGAATTGTGTTAATTTGAATTATTGACAAGTGTAATCTAAAAAAAAATAATATTATATGGAATTTTAAATAGTGAATTTGATTTCTTTAAACGAATACTGAACATTTGAAATTTAGTCAGACTGACTATCAGAGATATTAAAATACATACTCTTCTGAATTTTAGGATGTAGGCCTTGTGTTTTATTTTTATTAAAATTATGGGTGACATTAAATGTATTTATTTCATTAATATTGAGTTTCAGTTGATGGCACAGAAAATACCTCACACCATTTAGTTTGACAAGTAAGTCATATCGTTGTAAAAGAACGGTAAATAAATACAACATTAACATTATAAACACTATTAACATGTAGGCTATTTTACTTCCCCTTACTGTATGACAAATCCTTAAATGAATGGTATTTAGAAAACAACAAGAATGAAAAATAAGTAGCCATGTATAATTATAAAAAATATACATAGTAGCCTAGCCTATTGTGCCCTTTATTACAAACAACATTTAGTCTATTTTAAACTCCAAGCCTAAACAAATACATTTGAATCGAAACTGAATACCGATGTTGAGTTTGCGCATCTCTCATTCGGTCCAAAGTTTCCATATTTGCAATTTAACATTTGGATGCTAACTATTAATGTAAAGAAGGCTTCGTACCTCAGTCGAGCGTGCAAGTAAATGACTGAATCTTCATTTTTGGGTGGAATATTAAAATCATTACTAGTACCTTCAGTCAGCTTGTCAGCAACAAGCGTTTCTTCATCCTCGGCGTGTGGTTTGGTGACCACCATGGATGTAAGCGGTGTGACAAAATTATACCTTAAAGAAAGGTCTAGAGCTTCAGCTGTGGCATTCTCCTTGTCCTCTGGTGAGCATTTCTCTCTGTCAACAAATTTTATTGGACATTGTATTATTTTTGTAATTCTCAGGTTGAATAGGTTGAATTATTTGAGCGCACATGTCTCACGCTGACATTTTATTCAAGAGCTGCTGGATGGTCAGATATGCCCACAGTCGCTCTGTGAAATCTCCAAAGATGTACTCCTGCTCAGGGAACACACTGTGCCACTCTTCAGCGATTGCTGGACTCTTGACCACAAACTGGTCCTCCAACTGAAATTAGATGTATGGCACTTATAAAACAGTACAATTAAACAGATTTTTATTAGTGCTTCCCTTACCCCATGTGCAGATACTTCAGTCCGAATGTCAGTCTCAAATTCTTGTAGGCGTCCGGCTACCACTATCTCAGAGCCTTTGAAGAATTGCCTGAAGTGACTTTGTGTCAAGTCCGTTACAGCGTTGCCAGGATAATTTAGGTTCACCTCAAAGAGAAGTGGGCTAGCCACCTCTTCATAAAAACCCTATAGAAAAGGAAATCATTCAAGACCCGGCTATCATCTGGATCAGGCTGGATATATTAAATCATGGGCGTCGGAAGCAAAAAAAAAAAGTGGGTGGGTCCTCCCTCAGGAAAATGTTACTAGAGTAAATGCCAATTCATGTATTCTGGTGCCTTTTAATTAAACAAGTAAACTAAACTCGGCTTTACGTCAGCCTGGGCTGGGTTTCCCGATAATGATGTATCTTAGCTCTTAAGAGCGCTCTCTACGTGCAAGGCTACGAACGCTCGCCACAATTTCACGTGCGTTTCCCAAAAATGCACTTAACATGAACGCGCGAGAACGCGTTCTACGTGCTACTTAAGCGTCGCTGTCCATTCGTGAAGTGCTGAAATATAACCTTATATGGAATCGTATTCTGAGCGTTTAACCTAATAATCGTCATTTGTTCTTGGTTTAGAAATCAATAGAAGTCTATATAAAGCACCTATACAGGCGGAGGCACTGATAAAATGGCTGAACAAAAAAAAAAAACTTTCAAAAAGATAAAATTAATGTCCTTTTAGAGGAGATAGAGCGAACCAAAGATTTTATTTTTTAACAGATTCAAAAGAACACCACACAAATAAGGAAAAACAAAACATCTGGGAGGATATTGCAAACTATGATCAGGGAAGGAGGTCCGCAAGAAATGCCCGATAACATGGCTGGTTTTCTTCCACGTCAGCAAGTCATTGACAGATTTTTTTTTAATTCATCCATATTTTGCCCAGTCTTTAAAGCATATTTCCCACATTACTTCTTTTATGATTTATTTTGTTCATTCATTTAATTTAGATATGTATTTCTATTTTTTCTTCCGAGTACAAAACACGAGTACAATAAAGTACAATCAAAAACTTATATTATACTAAGGTGCAGTGTAATTGTTAAATCTAGATAAACAGGTGTAATCTTGCGGTTGTCCTGCAGGAGATCTCGTAACTCTGTCTTCTTACGATGCACTTGGGGATTAACGATTACTCCAGAGCACTCGTAGTTCTACGAAGATTTCCAAGTGCTACTTAAGGTGCGATGCTTTTGGGAAACAGACCATAATCAGTCGAACGATCGTTTTTACGAACTTCTTAGGCTTACGATGCTTTTTGGAATCGCAGCCCTGTTCTTTGCCTCCACGTCGTGCATTAAATGCACAGCTATCCATGGATTATCCCGCTGATACCATGGTCATTTGCCAGCATTGACAATTTAAAGCTGTTATTGATGTTTGCAACGCAATATTTGACTGGAAGGGTACAACGGGCGGTTATTTTCGTGAGTTGCGGCTCGTTGAGAAATATAATGTAGTGATTTCAGCGTAAATGGAGTTTAATTCATCAGGGCATTCCTCAAGTGGAATGGATTTGACTGACGGCGCTCTGAAAAGCGAACAGATATGCGCTGAATGTAAAAGTGAGTGGGTCCAATATCATTGGTCTTAAAAAGTGGGTGGGTCTTGTCCCACCCATATACAATGGTTCCGACGCCCATGTGTTAAAGGTATTATATTTATTGATTGAGAGTATACAGTTGTGAGCTCTACCTGCAGTTGAAGGGCCGCATCTGAGGCCTCGTAGACTCTTCGAGCGAGTCCGTCATTCTGCTTGGCCAACTTATCAAGGAGACTGTAGTCCACATCATAGCCAAAGCCCAAACAAAAGAGACTTATGCTTCCATTAATAGCTTTATGGACATTTTCTTGGATTGTGGATAGATGTGTCTGCCCTTAAACACACATTATTATGTGCAGATTGTTAAATCTATATAATGGAAGGTTTGAGTTTTCTAAAGCAGGGGTTTTCAAACTTTTTGTTGCCATGGACCTACACTATAATAATCCACTTGTAAGTGGCAGCCTTCCTACAATATTTAAGGCAACTCTGTATTTTCATAAAATCTATTTATTAACATGAGAGAAAATTAGCATGATTTTGTATTGTTTATAAATTTAATAAATGGCCTTTTTGGTAGGGCTGGGAATTGCCATGGCCTCCTGATTCAGTATTACAAAAATATTTATTTGCTGTATGTATTGCATTTTTTGTATATATTCAGTGTTTTATACATTTTAGCCCTCAGTGTCCTGAATTTAGATTTTTCCATACAAGAGCAGTGGACGATGTTTTTCTTTTTCTCAACATTATTAATAATAATTAAAATATATCAAAATCATAGACAGCGGCAGCTCGCTTTACACTTCAAACATGAAAACATGTTTATTTAGGAAGGCTTTTAGTTGATGGGGTTTTCACTAGTGTCACTTTAATTTTACATGTATATACATTTTATATGGTCTTGTTTTTACTTATTCTCTTGTACAGCACTTTGTGATTTTATCTGTGAAAAGTGCTTTATAAATAAACTTTACTTACCACTGTTATACTTTTATTTTGGTTTATTAGATGTTTTGTCCTTTCTGATTCAATTTGCATCACACAAGTTTATTTTGCAGAGACGAATAGCCCCATTTACACTGCATGGTTCAAGTGACCCAAATCCGATTTTTTCCTCTCATGTGGCACAGATCGGATATGACCGGTGAACGTGTAAGCAGGAAAAAAACGCATGGATTCTGATTTTCTCAGATCGGATTCAGGCCTCACTCATATGTGGTAATAAATCGGATATGAATCAGATACGTGCATTTGCGTGTGCCGTGTAAACAGACAAATCGGATATTCCCCAGTAAATGCGAGTCATACGTCATTAAAAAAGTGACGTCAACTCCGATGGACACCACCAACTGAGATCACATGACTTATTATGCGCGCGATGGAGGACGAAGGATACACATACAGTGGAGCAATTTTCATGGTTTCATGTCTTTTGAGTGTTTGGGGTGAAGAGACAGTGCAGGCAAAAATGCAGGGTTGTTACAGAAATAAATTTCACGAGACATTTCACGAGATATGGGGAGGCACGGTTTTAAGCTCTCCTCTTTTTTCTCCGCCGTACGAGACCAATGTTTTGGTGACTTTTTTGCCGATTTCTCAAAATATTGTGGAAAGCAAACCACTGGATAATTTTATTCGCATCTGTATCCATTGCATTTCGTGCTGTTTTACTTCCTTTTCCGGGTCAGAACGTACACTTTCGGTAGTTTCAGCAGTGTATAGTGTAAATGCAAAAATCGGACACGGGTGACTTTTAAAAGATGATGTAAGCGGGTCGTCAAAAAAATCGGATATAGTCAGAAAATCAGATTTGGGCATCAAGACCAGCAGTGTAAATGCAGCCTAACTGCTTGTGCCTGACACATGCTTTGAAAGTGATAACTTAATAACAAAATAAGTGAACTTATTTTAACTTGGCACAGAATCTTAAAAATGTGAGCTCATCTGTTTTTCCTAATCGTTTCCCCTATAAAGCCATAGCACTTCTCGGTACCCAGTTTGAAAACCCCAGTTGTAAAGCATCTTGAATGCCCAATAAAGAGAACATCTTTTGAGCTAAGATTACTTGATTATTACAAATGAATTTATTTAGTAAAAAAACAAAAAAGCCAATACACACCAGAACTGGGCCGGCCATCAGTCAGTAGGATGATCATAGACATGTCTGGGAAAAAGTCACTTTTTTCTGAGGTAAGCATGTCCACGGCATACAAAATTCCCTCATTTATATCAGTCACTGATGGAAAAATATGAGACAATGTTTTAATACAGCAGCAGTAATTTTGGCATTTAATGCGTGGAATGCTATTTACTGCAGTGAAGATTTCCCCTCAATAAAACCAGTAATTTACTGTAAAATAGAGGTGTTATACTGTGTTACATGAGAACCATGGGTCTAAGTGTCGAGTACTAACAGCTAAGCCATGATTTCAACACATGGTTTACAGTGTGACTTTCGCTTCATACTTACTGTGTCTTGCTTCAATAGTCTGGACGAATTCTTTTGCTTCTTTCACATTTTCTGGTGTAGCTTTGCTAAGAGATGGTCTCCATGACTCAATAACGTTATCAAACGTGACCAGCCCAAAGTAATCATCTTCATGCAGTTCACTTAATATGGTCATCAGAGCTTCCCGAGTCTACCAACAGACAATCGGCCGATGACTTATATGTGCGAACTAAGAAAGTGGATGAAAAGTATAGAAAGTATTTGTTGGACTTGCCTGTTTCATCTTCTCTCCATCCATGGAGCCACTTCTGTCTATCACAAATACCACATTCTTAGGCATTTGTGGCAAATTATCTGGAGCAAAAAAGTGTACAAAGTAGCCGTTTACTATCTGAAACAGAAACACAAGAAAACACCACCATCAGAATAATGCATGATTAGTAAGAAATTCATTGTAAAACATGGCTTTGCTGATATTGTACCTGAATTTCACCTATATCCTGTGGGTGGTTCACATCATACTTGATGAATAAATCTCCATCAATCAATGTGCCTTCACAGTCTGAGCATTTTTTCTGCTGATCCAATGTAGGAGAGAAGTACACATGTGCCTGAGGACAAGCATAGGGGATCAGTGTTATGAGAATAGCAGAAGTGTTTAGACATTAAAAATGTGTATTTTTGAAACTGATGTGTTTTTAGACTTATTAGTGAAATGAGATGCTGTGTGTTCTGGTAGTAAGATTGCAGTTGTAATCACTGGATCAATATTAGTTATTTAGTTAGTTATTTTCTTCGGTCATTTTGAACAATTAAATCTTAGGTCATATGTAATTCAAAAATTAAAAAAAAAACATAAAACAATGAAACAAATAAAGAAGGAAAAGAAAATTTAAATACATTAGAATGATAAATACAAAATGAGTACCTTAGGAATTTAAATGCTAAATAATACATAATGACCGAAGGGGTTTAGGCTGAGGTCTAGACTTATTTTGCCTAACCCCTTTTACAACAAAAACACTATGTCCAAAGATGACACAATTATACGGTACTAATGTTCCGTATAATTACTTTTCTAATGTTCTTCATTCAAGTGTTCTATACTTTTCCATAATGTTTAACTTATATCTTTTCTTAAATGCATTAATAGTTTTAGAGCTCTTAAGTTGAATAAGAAGACTGTTCCATAAATCAACTCCTTTAACTGATAAACACCTTCTCTTAGTATTACTCTTCGCCATGGGTTTTTGTAACAAATCAATTCCTCTGAGGCTATATCTAGATTCTCTGATTCGAAACATCTCTTGTAAACAGTGAGGAAGCATGAAATTGTGAGCCTTGTACATCACAACTGCTGTGTAAACATCAACAAGATCATGACGTATATTTAATCTAATAAAAAGTGGATTATATGCTTATTACTAGAAACTGTCGCTTGGTTAGGAGGACACAATGTAAGGAGGAGCTAGTCAAACAAATTAAACTCCAGGGGTCATGTATTTTCACTTTACAACTACCTTTGACTAGATACATGCCTAAATAGTGCAACAGGTATTAATTCTACACAGGACATAAAATGCATTTTACGTCCAAAGACAGTTTTTTACGAGAGTTTAAAATAAGCTATACTTTTTTTTTTTGTGAGACATGAAGTTTCAGTTTTGAGATAAAATCACAATTGTGACATATAAAGGCACAACTAAAAACTAAATTGTGAGATATAGTCACAATTTGAGAAATAATCAATAGCCCCTTTCACACATACAGTCTTTACTGGTAAATTACTGGTTAGAGATTATGCGTGAACAGGACCTTTTAAAAAAATACCGTAAATTGGTTCTGGCGAGTAACATTATCAGTAATTTACTGGTAGATGCTCTGTGTGAATGCAGAATGAATGAAGATTACGGTATGATCACGTACGAAGTCAGGACACGTTGCCCGAAGCAGAAGTCTGCTTCGGGCCAATCATAAAGTTCTTATGGGGAGGGCGTGATTACTCTGTGCTGTTTACAGTAAGAATAATAAATAAAAAAATCGATGTAAATATGTGCTATATGGACATATTTGACCGTTGCACCACATCTCGCTCGAGAGTCGAGACTTTTATTCCGATCATCAGCGTTGTGACTCTGCAGTTGGATACTAAAAAGTCTCTTGTTTTCATAAGCAAAACGGTGTTCTGTTTGATCATCCTTTATGCCTGTCATTCAGACGGTAAAAAATGTTGTCAGATTGAACAGATATGAGGGCTGATGAAGACACCAGTGCAGAATTTAAAGATCACTTCTGACTGACAACACAGAATTGACCGGTATTTTGGTGCTGATGTGTGAATGATCTCTTGCCGGTAAAAAGCCAGAACACCGTTGCTTGTGTGAACAGCATATTTGTGTATTTACCGGTAAAGTCATTCTGGTCATTTTAGGGGATTGCTGTGTGAAAAGGGGCTATTGTCTAATATATACAGTACTGTGCAAAGGTTTTAGATCGGTAAGATTTTTTTATGTTTTTAAAAGAAGTCTCTTCTGCTCACCAAGGCTGCAATTATTTGATAAAAATAACAACAAAAAAAACAGTAATATTGTGAAATATTATTACAATTTAAAACAGCGGTTTTCTATGTGAATATATAGTGAAGTGTAATTTATTCCTGTGATCAAAGCTGAATTTTCAGCATCATAACTCCAGTCTTCAGTGTCACATGATCCTTCAAAAATCATTCTAATATGATGATTTGATGCTCAAGAAACATTTATGATTATTATCAGTGTTGAAAACAGTTTTTTACATTTTTATTTCATGATGCTATGATGAATAGAAACTAAAAAAGAACAGCATTTATCTGAAATCTAAAGCTTTTGTAACATTAAACTCTACCCTTCAAAAGTTTGGGGTCAGTAAGAATTTAAATTTTATTTTTGGGGGAAAGAAATATAATAAATCAATACTTTTATTCATCAAGGATGAGTTAAACTGATCAAAAGTTACAGTAAAGACACTTATAATGTTAGAAAATATTCTATTTTAAATAAACGCTGTTCTTTTGAAGTTTCTATTCATCAAAGAATTTTGAAAAAAAAAATTGTACACAACTGTTTTTAACATTGAAAATAATAATGAATGTTTTTTGAGCATCAAATCATCATATTAGAATGTATATATATATTCACAATGGTTGCAATTATAAGAAATGGTTATAAAAAGTTGCAAATGGCGTTTTATTTTATTTTGTTTTGTGAATTTTTCTATTTTTATTTTTTATTTGACTAAGATGTAAACAGCCTTCCAGATCAATCCACCGATGTTGGCGGATTGTTTGAGAGTTTTCATTCGAACCTTTTTATCAGCAACAGTTTTCTTCACTAGAGGAAGCAGCTCATTGGTGATGAATGTACCATTGACATCCAAATATGCAATTCCGTTAGGTTCATAGATATCTACCACAATCTGTTGATTAGAAGACAGGAGTGATATAACATAATTTACAATATTTAAATATTTCCACTGAATATGTTTAAGAAAAGTATTTGAGAGACAAACTAATGATGAACCTCAAAATTCTGAACCAGCTGTTTAGGTCGGACACCCATCATGATCTCGTAGATGCCAAGATGGCGCTGTAGCAGCTCTTCGTAAGTAAGAGTGAATGTGACGTGGCTCTGGGCTGGGATATTCACGGAGACTGAGAACTTCTCCATGTGCCTCCCCGAAGCCCTGAAAAAGTAAAACCAACTCTGATATCTGATCATTGAGATTAGCAAATACCGAAAAGCAAATATGTGTACTCTGTCAGCTTTCCAGAGCTTTGCTGTTGACCTGTACTCACTTAACCAGACCAGCGGTCTGGCCGGATGACACAGCGCTCTCATACTTCTGCCTGGCCTGCTCCTTTTCCTTCACTTCACTGACATAAATCCTGCTCTCAATCTCTCTGAAAAACAAACACAAAGAATTTCATTAGGTCATAGTGGGTTTTGGCCATGTTGCAATGTAATATATTTATAGCTTGTGTAAACAAAGGAGGACTAACATGCTAAAGTTGGTGATGAAGGCTGTTTTGGGTAAGTCCACCTCAAAGAACACTTCATGTGATGCATTGGCTGTGTTCAGGGCTTTTGTGGTCATGACTGTGTGAGCAAAGCGAGATGCGACCTTGCAGTCTACTCGCATACTTTGCACTTCTATCTGAGAGAGAGACTGAAAGATTGTAAGAGAAAGTTAAGGAATTTGCTCTACAGTTGTGCACACACACACACACACACACACACACACACACACACACACACACACACACACACATTTACAAAACTAACACATTATTCTCTGTCATCAATTATGGCATATCCTGGTCAAAGACTGTTGCTTTCAATGTTGTGCAGTTATATAACTAACTTTGCAAAACCACGCCCATTATTTTTTGCTTGTAACTGAAAATAGGGGCATGTGAGCAGTGGACAAGTCAAAGTTAATGTCCGTTTACTTTGAAATCTTGGTTGTTATTGCGTCTCTCTAAACTGACACGAAAATTTGACTGCCGCCAATGTGATTTATTTTTTATTTTTGACACTGCGAATAAAGCTGGTCAGCTAATAAGGTGTGTGCTTCTGGTCACACACCTAGAGCTGCTGCGGTTACATTAAACTACGACTTGGTGCTGTTCATGCACAGAGTATTTTGCTAAGCAACAGTGTATATTAGAGGAGGAATGCTCCCCCAAATGTTTTTTTTTTTTTTTTGTCACATTTTCCATAAGCCCAATGACCAGACCCTGCATCATAGATTATGGATCTTAGTGAGCTGCCCTCATCTCAGGTTCCAAAACAACATTTCCACTTTTTCAAAGGAGTATGTAAATCACAATTTTGACCAACTTAAAATAGGATTGCTGATTATTAATTGTTTAATTCTCTAATTAATTTAGTTTAACATGAAATGACCTTAAATGGCACTGCTGTGAATGTCACGGTTGGTAAATCCTACGTTTCCTCCTTGTCTCGTGGTTATGTTATTGTTGTGTGTGTGTGCTATTAGAGGGGCGTGGCCGCCCATCAGCGCTCGTCAGCAATCACCCATCACCAGCTGCAGTCTATCATTCTTGTGTATATATTCTCATCAACTTCTCATCTCCTCTGTCAGATCGTTGTATGTGGTTCCCGGTGTGTCTGCGTTCCTGTCGTGTTCCAGTCTCTTGCCTTCGTTGTCTCCGGTTCTTGTTCTGTGGATTTTATGGACTATTTCTCGTTTTGGACACCTCTCACCGCACCTCTGCTTCACCATCCATCTGACCATCGGGCTCCCTGCGCCACTAACCATCTTGCCTGTGTTGGACTCTCTCTCTCACGCTTACTACCTCTAATAAAAGAGTTTAACTGCAATTGCTTCCGTCAGTTTGTCGTGACAGAACGATCTGACCATCAACATGGAAGCAGCAGGAGAATCTTCCTCATCATTAGAGGCGTTTCTGAGTAACAGCAGTCAAAGAATGGACACCCAGGAAAAGAATATCAATGAGATGGCTCGTGCTGTTCAGGCGTTAGTGGCGCAGGTGTCCGGGCTCACCCAACAGGTTCAACAGCTCCGCGTGCCCACTGCGCCACCCGCACCGCCGATTCCCCCACCACCACCAGCAAACCCATCCCCGTCAGAGCCTCGTCTACCAGTCCCTGAGTCTTATGCAGGTGAACCCAATTACTGTCGAGCGTTCTTAACCAGATGTGATATGCACTTTTCTCTCCAACCAAGAACCTTTCAGGAGGAGAAGACCAAGGTCGCATTCGTCTTGACGCTCCTGACGGGGAAAGCGGCGCTATGGGGAACGGCGGTGTGGGAGAACCAAGACGACTGCTGTTCCTCGTTCCAGCGGCTCTCCGAAGAGATGCGGCGGGTTTTCGACCGGGCCGCGACGGGGAGAGAAGCTGCCAGGGTGCTGGCCGAATTACGACAAGGAGAAAGGTCCGTATCAGAATTCTCGATCGAATTTCGCACCCTGGCAGCTGAGAGCCAATGGAACGAGGAGGCGCAGTGGGACATGTTCCTGCATGGGCTGGCTGACCGCGTCCAAAGAGAAATTTATGCCATGGACCTGCCTACCGGACTTAATGACCTGATCGCGCTGGCACTAAGAGTGGACAATCGTCTTTCACGGGGCATCAGACGTTTCCAACCGGACCGTCCCGCTGGAGGTGCCGAGGGAATGCGTGCGGGGGACAGGGGCGCGGTCAGCCCCGTCAACGATCACGAGCCCATGCAGGTGGGTCGAGCCCGGCTTTCCCGGGAGGAGAAAGAGAGGCGGAGATCCCTGGGCCTTTGCCTTTACTGCGGCGGAGCTGGACATTTCGCGTACAATTGTCCGTTAAAAGGCCCAGCCCGACAGTAAGTATGAGGCTACTGTCGGGTGGGATCTCTGCCGAGAAGCCCTCATCTACATCTACCTTCCTCCCGGTTAGACTCCGATGGTCAACTCACCTCCACGACTGTCGGGCACTACTGGACTCAGGGGCAGAGGGTAATTTCATGGATCATTCATTTGCACTCAGATTTCAAATTCCCCTCAAACCCCTTTCACACCAAATCGACGTTCACGCCCTCAATGGACAAAGCCTTCCCACTATTGCACTGATCACCGAAGACCTCACACTCATCACATCCGGCAATCATTCTGAGACTATTTCCTTTTACATCTTGGACACTCCACTAGCACCCATCGTTCTTGGTCACCCATGGCTCATCCGTCACAACCCCAAAATAGACTGGCAGATCCAATCGGTGGCATCATGGAGCACTTTTTGTCATAAGTCTTGTCTTGTGTCTGCCTGTCCGTCTGTTTCTGTTCATGTGTTACAGGAGGAGACAGTGGATTTATCAAACGTGCCCACGGAGTATCGGGATCTGAAGGAGGTGTTCAGTAAGTCTCGGGCTGATTCTCTTCCTCCGCATCGTCCCTATGACTGTGCTATAGACTTACTGCCAGGTACGTCTCCGCCTAAGGGCAAGTTATATTCACTCTCTGTCCCAGAGAGAGAGGTCATGGAGAAATACATTTCTGATTCTCTAGCAACAGGGTTCATCCGGCCTTCCTCTTCTCCAGCGGGGGCGGGGTTCTTTTTTGTGGGGAAGAAAGATGGTTCGTTGCGACCTTGTATTGATTACCGGGGGTTGAACAACATCACGGTAAAGAATACCTATCCTTTGCCGTTGATGTCTTCAGCTTTCGAGAGGTTGCAGGGAGCATCTATCTTCACAAAACTGGATTTAAGGAATGCTTATCATTTGGTCCGCATCAGGGAGGGGGATGAATGGAAGACTGCTTTTAACACCCCTAGGGGGCACTTTGAATATTTGGTTATGCCGTTCGGGCTTTCCAACTCCCCAGCGGTCTTCCAAGCACTTGTCAATGACGTGTTGCGAGACATGATCGACCAGTTCATATATGTCTACCTGGATGACATATAGATTTTTTCTTCGTCTCTCCAGGAACACGTGCAACACGTTCGACAAGTGCTTCAGAGGTTGCTAGAGAATGGGCTTTTTGTCAAGGCGGAGAAATGCGCTTTTCATGCACAGTCTGTCCCTTTTCTAGGTCACATCATCTCGGTTGAGGGAATGCGCATGGATCCTGACAAGGTTAAGGCTGTGGTGAATTGGCCAAGTCCGGATTCCCGTAAGGCCCTGCTAAGGTTTCTGGGGTTCGCCAATTTTTACCGGCGTTTTATTCGCAATTTCAGCCGACTAGCCGCGCCTCTGACCGCCTTGACCTCCCCCAGAACGACGTTCAGGTGGTCAGACGCAGCAGAAGCTGCGTTTGCTAAACTTAAGGGTTGCTTCGTTTCAGCCCCCATCCTGATAACCCCTGATCCATCACGTCAGTTCGTGGTGGAGGTCGATGCGTCAGAGGTGGGGGTAGGTGCAGTGTTATCCCAGCGCTCTCCTTCAGACGACAAGATGCACCCTTGCGCGTTTTTTTCGCATCGTTTATCCCCTGCCGAAAGTAATTATGACATTGGCAACAGAGAATTGTTGGCAGTCAAGTTAGCTTTGGAGGAGTGGCGCCACTGGTTAGAAGGGTCAGGGGTACCTTTTATCGTCTGGACCGACCACAAGAATTTGGAATACATTCGTACTGCTAAAAGACTTAACTCCAGGCAGGCTCGGTGGGCTCTGTTTTTCGGACGTTTTGACTTTACTCTCTCGTACCGCCCGGGTTCCAAAAACATCAAACCTGATTCTTTATCGCGCATTTTTGACCGTTCCGATCGCCCGCCTACTCCCGAGTGCATTTTACCAGAGAATCTATTCATCTCTACACTCACATGGGAGGTCGAATCGAAGGTCAAGAAGGCCTTAGAAGGGGTAACGCCTCCGACTCGTTGCCCACCGAACCGTTTGTTTGTGCCGGAGAGTTTACGGTCCAGCGTCATTCAGTGGGGTCATTGTTCTAATGTGGCTTGTCACCCAGGAGTCAATCGTACTATGTTTTTGGTTAAGCAACGATTCTGGTGGCCTCTCATGGCTCGTGACGTTCGCAGTTTTGTATTGGCTTGCTCAGTTTGCGCCACGGGTAAGACTTCCAATCAACCTCCAGATGGGTTACTCCAACCGCTGCCGGTGCCTTCGAGACCCTGGTCCCATATCGCGCTAGATTTTATCACCGCCCTCCCACCCTCCCAGGGTCACACGGTAGTTTTGACCGTGGTGGACCGATTCTCGAAGGCGGCCCATTTCATTCCCTTGCCCAAATTACCTTCAGCCAAGGAGACAGCGTTGGTTGTCGTTGACCACGTCTTTCGGCTTCATGGCCTCCCGACAGACGTGGTTTCCGACAGAGGACCCCAATTTGTGTCAAAATTTTGGCGAGAGTTTTGTAAACTTCTGGGGGCGACTGTCAGTCTGTCCTCTGGATTCCATCCCCAGAGCAATGGTCAAACTGAGCGAGCCAACCAAGATTTGGAGAGAACGTTGCGATGTTTAGTGTCCAAGAATCCTTCCTCCTGGAGTCATCAATTGTCTATGGTGGAGTACGCCCACAACACGTTGCCGGTATCATCCACGGGCCTATCACCATTTGAGTGTAGCGTAGGTTACCAGCCACCAATTTTTCCTAGTCTGGAATCCGAAGTCGCGGTCCCCTCCGCCCACGCATTCGTCCAGAGGTGTCACCGCACTTGGACCAGAGCCCGTGAGACTCTACTCCAAGTGGGGGCGCGCACCAAGGCCAAAGCCGATCGCCACCGGCGGAGGCCTCCCGTATACGTCGTCGGTTCTAAAGTGTGGCTTTCTACTAAGGACATTCCTCTCCGCTCCGTCTCAAATAAACTCGCACCTAAATTTATTGGCCCGTTTTCTGTCACCAAAATCATTAGTCCGGTGACAGTCCGCCTTAATCTTCCTCCAGTGTACAGGAGGATTCATCCCGTCTTTCACGTTTCCAAAATTAAGCCCGTATTTTTTGCTCGTATTAATCCGCCTGTTCCGGTTCCCCCCCCGCCGCGCCTCGTAGATGGGGAACCTACTTATTCGGTCAATCGTGTTCTGGACTCGAGACGTAGGGGACGTGGATTCCAGTACTTGGTGGACTGGGAAGGTTACGGTCCGGAGGAGAGAAGTTGGGTACCGGCTAGAGACATCCTGGATCACTCCCTTATCGATGATTACAATCGGCAGGTAAGGGAGCCTGGGAACGCCAGGAGGCGTTCCTAGGGAAGGGGGTACTGTCACGGTTGGTAAATCCTACGTTTCCTCCTTGTCTCGTGGTTATGTTATTGTTGTGTGTGTGTGCTATTAGAGGGGCGTGGCCGCCCATCAGCGCTCGTCAGCAATCACCCATCACCAGCTGCAGTCTATCATTCTTGTGTATATATTCTCATCAACTTCTCATCTCCTCTGTCAGATCGTTGTATGTGGTTCCCGGTGTGTCTGCGTTCCTGTCGTGTTCCAGTCTCTTGCCTTCGTTGTCTCCGGTTCTTGTTCTGTGGATTTTATGGACTATTTCTCGTTTTGGACACCTCTCACCGCACCTCTGCTTCACCATCCATCTGACCATCGGGCTCCCTGCGCCACTAACCATCTTGCCTGTGTTGGACTCTCTCTCTCACGCTTACTACCTCTAATAAAAGAGTTTAACTGCAATTGCTTCCGTCAGTTTGTCGTGACAGTGAACTACTGTATTCTTACTTGTCAATGTTTTTCATTAACAGAAGGTGAGAAATTTCACTTGTAATATGTTTAAAACTATATGGAAATAATTAAACCAATTAAAAGCCTTTTATGTGGTGTTTCTTTCGTGTTCATGGTTAAGGGCTAATCTAATTTGCATTCCCGCTGAAAAAAAAAACAAGTGTTCTAGCACGAAAATGTTGCCTATAAATAGTGTTAAGCGCCTTCTTATCAAATTCACATGATCAACCTCTCCTCTATTTTGCTTGGGAACTAGTGTGGTTGGAACCAAAGTTTACTTGACTGCATTCTCTGGAATCCTCTCAAGGAGAAGACTTCTACATTCCGATTGGTTGCCGCCGGTTGCCGCTGAACCACGTCATAGCTCATTAACTCAACTCTCCTTGCCGCTCTCACCGTCCAAGATGTGCCGCACCACCCTCGCCGGAGCTCACAATAAGGTTGTCTTTACTAAAGCATTTTTTCCTACGGCCAGCATATTTATTCAATTATTTTCAGTGGGAATGCGTTGTATGCCTTCGTTTGGCATTTTTTCAACATTTAAAAAAAAATTCAACTTTTTGTCAAATGCAGCACTCATCATTGTCACTTTTTACCCAGCCGTCCAATCAGAGTGGAGGAGGGCAGGACAAATACCACACCAACCAACTGCTACATCTTGCTTATACAACGGCAACAGATGACAACAACAAGAACAACAATAGAACAAAATCATTTAAAACAGGAGCCAGAGCAAATACTTGTATTGCATTCTCTGGATGAATTGCTCATAAATACATATATCCTTTTTCTCCAAATACTGAAGCCTTTTATATAACGCAGTGCTACTGCACAGCCAGCATAGTGCTGAGACTTACTCGCACACCATTGGCTGGTCAGTGGTAACTGCACAAACCTATGGCAGAGCGGTGTAACTCCATGAACCAATCGAAATGAAGCCCACCAGAATGGGCGGGGCATCTGCCTTTAAAAGATATTGCCATGGATTCAGGTTTATCGACTGAAGTGACGAAAGACAAGTCCCTTATCTCAGGGAACCAAGGTTACGTTAGTAACCGAGTCGTTCCCTTTCGAATGGTCAGTCGTATTGCGTAGCTACGTATATGCTATGGGGAACCAATCCAATCAATCCGTCCTATGATAAGCACAACAACATGTTCTGATACCCAAGTTGGGACACTTGCATAAGGGTCTGAAGCAAGGGCCTTTTGACATGACTAGATGAACGAGCAAAAGCCATTACTAATTATGATGGGACGGGCTCACCAAGAAATTCAATCACACAGAAAGGATATGTGCCAATTTTGAGCGAGAAAGGTTTTAATTTGGCGGTTTGTGACGTTGGGACCGTTGAGTGTGGATGGAGCATGGCCTGTATCCAGCAGCTCTTGGAGAAATTAAAGTATCAGTGATACTTCACATGAGACTGGGTCCTGGTTTCTGGCTGAACACCAGCCAGAGAACACAGACCCCTTAAGAGCATAGAGGCGTCTTGTAGACGAAGCTCTAGCCTCGCTGATTGTGCTTAGGACACTCGCTGGGAGGTCCACTAGCTCCCGTCGAGGGGCCACACATGAAGGGCCCATAGTTTGGGACGTGGGTGCCAAATTGTCCTGTTCGTCTGGGAAAGAAGGTCTTTCCTCAGGGATATTAGCCATGGGGCTGCTGTGAGCAGTTGAATCAACTCGGGCAACCAAGGTTGGGTCCGCCAGAGAGGGGCCACTTGTAGGACTGAATGTCTGTCCTCCCTGATCCTTTTTATCACCTGAGGGTGGAGCAAGACTGGGGGAAAAGCATAAAGGGGAAGGCTGGGCCATTCGTGGGCCAGCGCATCCCTGCTCTTCGAGAAAAATATTGGGCAATGAGAATTGTCTTTGGAGGCGAAGAGGTCGACCTCTGCCCTCCAGAAAATGTTCCAGATCATTTGAACCGTTTGGGGATGGAGGGTCCATTCCCCTGGGGACACGTTTCCCCGGGACAGCATATCTGTCTCGACCTGAGCCCGCCCCAAAGAGTATAGAAGTAACAAGAGGTGAAACTCAATAGAACGTTCCATTGCAACAAACTCACCCATGCGCAGAGCTGCAGCGCCGCCATCTTGGACTGAACGCAGCACAGCTGTCATAGAATTAAACGTGGTTTCATCCAATTCAAAAGCGGTTAAGGGAACTAAATAGTTAGTTTCTAGTTTTTAATATCTTTATAGCCTAAACTAAAACGGCGTGTTGAATAATGTACAACAAAATAATGCTTATGGTTCGGTTTATAATTTAAACAATTTCGTCATAGAGCTTATCTGTCAAATGGGCTATTTATTTACCCCAATAACTTGGGGATAACTCCCATTTTCATACAGAACACAATTTTACAACACCAGTCACAACAGCCCATGTTCCTCATGAAATGATTGACAAATTCCTTGAAAAATCCAAAACACAATGAACAGTGAATGAAAGGGGCCCAAAAATTTTCGTTTTGAATTTTTTTTTCACAGAGGAAAACGAGACGATAACTAAATGAAACCCATTTTAATTAAATGGCGAAAATGTATTGACAACGAATAAAAGGTAGACGAAATGTTAGGGAGGGACAATTGGGGAAGAGATCCATTCAGAACTGATTTGCTTTTGTGGAAGATGCGCACATTTGAATTGTAACGAGCGGATACCCGGCGGGACAGGAGTGGGCATGCGCTTTTAATGCATGTCTCATAAATCGTTAAAAATGTAAACGTCTGAGAGAAAGAGAAGAGCAGACATATGGATAGATCTGAATAAGAGTGACGACGCGAAAGAGCTTTATTCGGTATTTTTTCACGCACACACACCCGACCCCGCGCGTGCAGCCCTGCACATAGACAGCTATACAGCGGGCGAGGACTGAACTGAGCTCTCTTTTGCGCCTGATGGACAAATACACACAACATTATGTCTAAATGTCCGTTTTGGAGAGTATTCACGTAAACGCATGTAGTCTTTACAGAACTTTACAGACTCTGATGTGCATCACAGTGCAATGGATCTGCACACTCGGTCTAAACCTAATGCCGTCTAGTAGGCTATTTAACAACAAAATAAAAAGAGAAAAGCATTCACTGCTCTTTAATAGCTTTAATAAGGATTAATTATATTTCATTTATCAAATATTTCTCCTTGAAAGAATAAAGAATAATGTAGCATATGTAAGTTAAAGACTGCATAATCATTCATTGAAGAAAAAAGAGACTTCTATAGGAGAAGTGTTTTTATTTAATTTTAAGATATTATTTTATGTCACAGTGCTAAATCTGTGTCTGTATTTCATGCTCAAACTTTAAAAAATACTTTAAAGAACACTGTTTTCTTTGTTTCCAATTATTTCCAGCCATAATGCTGTAGTTGTGCTAACGGTAAAGCCGTTGGTTCAGTCCAAAATGGCGGCAGCGCTACAGCAGCGCCATCTAGCGACTGTTGTCAAAACTGCAACGGAGTTTCGCCTCTTGTTACTTCTATACTCTTTGCCCGCCCTGGCGGTTTATATGGGACACTACTGTCGTGTTGTTTGTACGGACCAGGACATGGTGACCTGTCAGACGTGGTAGGAAGGTTTTGAGGGCCAGCAAAACAGCCAGCATTTCTAGGCAGTTGATATGCAACCGTCCCTCTGTGCTCGTCCAAAAGGCCGGTTTGCCCTCGCACAGAGCGCCACATCCTGTGTTGGAGGCATCTGTGGTGACTACCATTCGTCTCGAGACTATCCCCAAGCTCACCCCTGTCTCGAAGAGATTGGGTTTCGACCAGGAGGCCGGGGCTCTGGCCGTGGTTTACCCTGATATAATATCAGTACTGGCTGAAACCTGTGTTTTTCAGCCAGTACTGCAGGGGGCGCATTTGAAGCATACCTAGCGGAAGTAAAGATGATGCGGAGGCCATGAGGCCTAGCATCCTCTGAAAGGTTCTGAGGGGTCTCTTGGTCCCCACTCTTAATGAGCTTGCGAGCCGCTGAATAGCCAGATAGCGTTCGTTGGATAGCCACGCCCTCATTTAGGCTGAGTCTATAACTGCACCCAGGAAGGAGATCCTCTGACTGGAAAGCAGAGAGCTCTTGGCTGTATTTACTCTGAGTCCTAGGCATTCTAAATGGCTGAGGATCATAGATCTGTGAGAGTGCAGTTACGCCACCGACTGGGCCAGAATGAGCCAGACGCTACATCCATGCACTTTGTAAAAGTAAAGCGAAAGCGAAAGCGAATCTCAAGAACAGTCTGTGACGGGGGATTATTTGGATATGAAAGTAAGCATCTTTCAGATCCACTGAGAAGAACCAATCCATCAGGCGAACCTGCGCGAGGATTTGTTTCAGAGTTAACATCCTGAAAGGCCGTTTGATAAGGGCTTTGTTCAGATGTCTGAGATTTAGGATGGCCCTGAGGCAACCGTCTTTTTTGGGACCCAAGAAAGTAGAGACTGTATAAGCGTGACTCACTGTGGGCTGGTGGCGCTGCCTCTATAGCCCCCTTTTTCTAGTAAGCTCATCTCTTCGGCGCGGAGGACGTGAGACACGTTGCTTTTAGCCGAAGTGTGGATTATGGCCGCAAAGCGGGGTGAATTGTGAGCGAATTGGAGCGAGTAGCCTTGTTCTACTGTCTTCATAACCCATCGTGACACACCAGGGATGGCCGACCCTCATGTAATGTGGAATAGGAAAAGTGCTCTTTTGCAGAGTATTTTTGTTTTTATTGTGTTCGCTATAACAGCGGTCGATTGCAAAGGGGCGTGAACTTAAACTTAAATCCTAGGCCGGGGTCCCTGACGCTTAGGTGGGAAGCGTTTTGCCTGACTGGGGCGCTGCCGTTGTTTAGGCGTTGGTTTCGTATACTGCTGAGCTGGCCTGGGCTTTTGGTGACTCGAAGCTGCAGAGCTGGAGCGTTTCGGCAGGAAGTGTCGCATTGCCTGCAATGCCTTCTGTGCTGCCGTGAAGCACTCAGCAAATCCGTCCACTGTGGGGCCGAAGAGACCAGTGGAGGAGATGGGAGAACCTAAGAAGGCGGTTCTGTCTGCGTCTTTGATCATCGTTAGGTAAAGCCATAAGTAGCACTCTAGCACCATTAAGCTGGCCATGGCTCTGCTGATGGCCTGGGCGGTGGCTTTCGTTGCGTGCAGGGCCAGTTCTGTGGCGCTAATGAGGTCACGAAAAGCTTCTGCGTCTGGTCCAGTCTCGTCCATGGAGCGGAGGAGCTTAGCCTGGAAAACTTGGAGGACTACCATCGAGTGGAGGACAGAGCCTGCCTGGCCAGAGGACGCATTAGCCCTACACGCGAGGGCTGAGGTTGTCCTGCAGGGCTTGGATGGATGAGTCACTTTGGATTTGCGCAGAGATGCGCAGCCACGGCTTCTTCCAGGGGGGATGGTGTCTCATAGCCCTTCTCCTCGGCGCCGTCGATGTTCGAGAGCGCTGCTGAGGGGAAAAGTGGCAGACGGGCAGAGTAGGAGGCGCACCATGACTTGGTAATTTCACCGTGAACTTCAGGAAAGAACAGTGCAACTCTCTGGTGAGGGGCCAGAGAAATCTGAATTTCTGAAATCTGAAAATCGCTCAGCATGGCGGGCTTTGCACCGATTGGCAGCAAATTACGCGCAGTTACTGTACGCTCTGCAATAGGTTTGTGCAGTTACCACTGACCAGCCAATTGCTGGCTGTGCAGTAGCACTGCGTTATTATATAAAAGAATTCAGTATTCAGAGAAAAAGGAGTTTTCCCCATAGCGTATATCTACGCAATACTACTGACCGTTCAAAAGGGAACTATATACTCCAGAAAGAAACACGGTGCATTAAGAGCAGGGGGGTGAAAACTTTTGAACAGGATGAAGATATAATTTTTCTTATTTAGTACTGCCCCTCTGAAGCAACATAAGATACTTGCATGTTTCCCGGAAGACAAATTAAGTACAATTTACCTTGATCTTCAAATTCAAAAAGTTTTCATTCCCCGGCTCTTAATTCACCGTGCTTCCTTCTGAAACATCAGTGAATGTTTGAACCTTTTTTAATAGTTATGTATGAATCCCTCAGTTGTCCTCAGTGTGAAAAGATGGATCTCAAAATCATACAGTCACTGCTGGAAAGGATTCAAATATGCGAAAGATGTTGGAAAACTGAAGAATTTTCAGGACCTGGAGAATTTTTCTGATGAACATTGGTCAGTTTAACTGTTCAGGACAAACAAGGGTCACAAGAACAACCATACTTTTTTTTGTTTTTTAAACAGTTGTGGATCCAGGTAACGACGCACAATGTGAAGAATCACATTATAAATTCAGCTTTTTTTGTCTTGTGGACTATATGTAAACTTCTTTTATGTAAAATATCTTATTCAGGACAGTACTAAATAAATAATAACATGCATTTTTATGATCCCTCCTATTTTGTTGAAATTATTCACATTTTTCCCAGATTCTGCAAGGGGTTCACAGACTTTCAAGCACCACTGTATGCTCTTTATGAGAAAACATGAAAGCATTGAAGCACATAATGTAAAATCTTACCTGTTTTGCTGAATTATTGTTTTGATCTCTGATGGCTGTAGTGTCTTGAGCTTTACCAGTAAGAATCACGCAAATACACAAACACATCCATAGCATTAATTTCAATGCAGACATGGTGAAGCCTGGTCCAAACTGACTTCAACTCTGCCTGTAAATGGTCTTAAACGAGAGTGAGAAAGAGAGAGACAGATGAATGACTGCCTGTGTGTGTTGTACAGGCACTGTAAGAGTTGCCAAAGGGGTGTGTGAATGTGCCCAATAATCTAGTACATTCTCCACTGCTTTCTCACTCCATCCACCCAAAACAGCATAATTCACTAATGTCCAATGATAGCCAACTAAAATATTCTCTGTCCCACTTTATATTAAGTGGCTTTAAGTACAATGAACTTATTGTGTTCATGTTGTATTGTCAAACACTTTTGCTGCTATTGAGATGTGATACGGGTAAGATTAGGGGCAGGGGTGGTGATACGGGTCGGTTTAAGGGTGGGTTAAGGTGGAAGGCTCAACTGTGTAATTACAAATGTAATTACATGCTGGTATTTTTAATATAAGTACAATGTAAAAACATGTATGTACACAATAAGTCCATTGTATCAAATTATTAATTTCAATGTAAGTGTACTTAAAGCCATTTAATATAAAGTGGGACCATATTTTCTAGATCACGATTTAAATATTACATAATCAATAACGTTCACAACTTTTTGCAACATCCACATCTGTCTGTATCCTATCTTTCTATCTATATACAGTATATAGTACCAGTCAAAAGTTTGGAAACAGTACTATTTTAATGTTTTTGAAAAAAGTCTCTTATGCTCATCCAGCCTGCATTTATTTGATCAATACAGAAAAAACAGTCATATTGTGAAATAGTATTACGATTTAAAATAATGGTTTTCTATTTTAATATACTTTAAAATTAAATTTATTTCTGTGATCAATGCTGAATTTTCAGCATCATTACTCCAATCATTAGTTCAATCTCCTGAACTCCAAACTGAATGTCAGAATGGGAAAGAAAGGTGATTTAAGCAATTTTGAGCGTGGCATGGTTGTTGGTGACAGACGGGCCGGTCTGAGTATTTCACAATCTGCTCAGTTACTGGGATTTTCACACACAACCATTTCTAGGGTTTACAAAGAATGGTGTGCAAAGGGAAAAACATCCAGTATGCGGCAGTCCTGTGGGCGAAAATGCCTTGTTGATGCTAGAGGTCAGAGGAGAATGGGCCGACTGATTCAAGCTGATAGAGGAGCAACTTTGACTGAAATAACCACTCGTTACAACCGAGGTATGCAGCAAAGCATTTGTGAAGCCACAACACACAACCTTGAGGCGGATGGGCTACAACAACGGAAGACCCCACCGGGTACCACTCATCTCCTCTACAAATAGGGAAAAAGAGGCTACAATTTGCAAGAGCTCACAAAAATTGGACAGTTGAAGACTCGATTTCTGTTGAGACATTCAGATGGTAGAGTCAGAATTTGGCGTAAACAGAATGAGAACATGGATCCATCATGCCTTTTTACCACTGTGCAGGCTGGTGGTGGTGGTGTAATGGTGTGGGGGATGTTTTCTTGGCACACTTTAGGCCCCTTAGTGCAAATTGGGCATCGTTTAAATGCCACGGCCTACCTGAGCATCGTTTCTGACCATGTCCATCCCTTTATGGCCACCATGTACCCATCCTCTGATGGCTACTTCCAGCAGGATAATGCACCATGTCACAAAGCTCGAATCATTTCAAATTGGTTTCTTGAACATGACAATGAGTTCACTGTACTAAAATGGCCCCCACAGTCACCAGATCTCAACCCAATAGAGCATCTTTGGGATGTGGTGGAATGGGAGCTTCGTGCCCTGGATGTGCATCCCACAAATCTCCATCAACTGCAAGATGCTGTCCTATCAATATGGCCCAACATTTCTAAAGAATGCTTTCAGCACCTTGTTGAATCAATGCCACGTAGAATTAAGGCAGTTCTGAAGGCGAAAGGGGGTCAAACACAGTATTAGTATGGTGTTCCTAATAATCCTTTAGGTGAGTGTAAATCTTTACTATCCATTTAAAAAAAACTGTTTATTTAACACAAGAATGCAATTGCAGAGCTCTTTAATTCAATTACAGAGCACTGCAATTATATCTTTAAATCGTTTTTTTACCATTAAATATTCAATAAGAGAGCTCTGTAATTGTAATTGTTATCAGTAATAATTGGATTAGAGCACTCTCTTGTCTTATTGTAATTCTTACTAGTAACAATTCAATTGTAGAGCTCCGTAATTAAAAATGAATGAAAGTCAATGGAGACATATGACTAGTAAAAATTAATTAGTAGAGCTCTCTAATTGTAATTGCTACTAGTAAGAATTGAATTGTAGAGCTCTCTAATTGTAATTGCTAGTAAGAATTGAATTGTAGAGCTCTGTAATTGAATTCTTACTAGTAAAAATGCAATTACGACGAGTATCGCTGGGTACAATTTAATCTAAAACGGCTTGCCATACTAGCGGTCGACAAATGCGCACTAGAAAGTTTCATCTTTGTTCAGTACCTGTGCTATTTTTCTCCAGAAGTTATGACTGATAAAAATGTCTTTGTATTCTTTTAAACTAAAGGTGATGCTATCTCATAACCCCCTCACACAAGCACGTGTGAATGCAGGCATCTGTTGTTATTGCAGTCTTCTGTATTTCTTGTTTTTTGTTCTGTCTCATTAGTTTCGTTCTCTACTGTGAAACAACGGCCAGTTTTTCAGTGTTGCCACCTTGTGGAACAACTGATTAGTGCAAGACAAATTCAATGTACAACCTGTATACAAAGTAAAAAATCAGTACAGTACTTTCATACTATTCTGGTGGCGTAATTTGCGTCTTGCGCACTGTACGCAGACCCATACGCATAAAAACAAACTTTTTTGAAACTTTTTGTTACGCAAAAGAAAGCTCTTCAGGGTGATTCAAGACCCCACTATGAAATTATCGCACTTATTAGGCGGCTACTTGCCACATCAGTAACATGGTTTAATATATTAAACACAAAATATTAATTTGACATATTTTATTACTTAAAGATGTCTCGCAGTACCTGCTTGAGCGGTCTGTTATCGGATGTAACTGTTGTTGTCGTGCAATAATAGACCGCTAGATGGCACAACAAAAAAATCTGAATTGAGTATTGCAGGGAGCCGTGTAAAAATATAAACCTATACACCTAAACACATACACTATACCTTTTCACACATAACATTTAAGAACTGACTGTTCACTTGCTGTCTAATATATCACACCTCATAAAAGTTACTATTGTAACAATATAATCTGTCTGTTTGCATCCTATCCATCTGTGTCTGTCTCGTCTGTGTCCTCTCTGTCTAAGAGCTATGTTGGTGTTTGTCAAGACAAATATTAAAACATACATTTTTACATTTATTATAATTATTATTATTAAATATTTAACCCTAACTTATGAACTTTGCATTTAAGTGAAAATGTCATTTGTAAGTTAAAATAAATGATCCTGTTGAAACACAGAAGCTTTTGAGTACATTCAGTACAGATGTTTTTTGTGGTGTGACGGGAAACTCTTTAGAGCCTCAGTTTGCTTGGATAACTCACACAGAACCTCTCGTTTATCAGAAGCGCCTCTTACAAACTGCTTTTATACAGTGTGTTCAGAGAGAGAGAGAGAGAGAGTTAATTTGCTGTAAGTTGTGTCGAACAGCGGCCAAATGACTAGGAATCAAACCGCTGAGAGAAATAGAGAGAGTAATCAAGTGTGTCAATGAGTCTGTTCATGGTTTTCGGGACTTCAGTGTGTCATGTCTGGTCATTGCTAGGGTGCGAGTGTTTGCGTGTGTTTTGCTTTTCTCTCCACTCCCTTTTTAACAAGACTGAAGTCAGATATGATGTCATTTCTCAAAAGGTAAACATTAAGTCAGCGCTTCAGGGTGGCTGCAAACGCGCCTGCAACTGTGCGTCAAAAATATCTGCATGGGATCTACCTCTAGTTCCCTATCAGGAACTCGAGCTGCGTGGAAAACGCTGCGGGAACGCTTCTTGCGTTGTGCTTCATGAAGCCAGTATGAAATCAGTCCAAAGGCGAGACAGAACGTGATAGGCGGGTGACGTCATCGACCAGGAAACTATAAAGCACCCCAAAATCACAGCCGCGATAGCTTCTGTTGTCTTCAGCAAGCGCTCTATGTGTGAATCTGTCCCAGTGTTTTTGTCTGTCTTTAGTGATTGCTAGGCAGGAGTTTTCACCAAAAAAAAAAAACTATATATATATATATATATATTCACATATCTAAATGGCGAGCGAGCAGCAATACAGAAAGTGTGTTCCCCCCTGTACTCGTTATCTCACGGGTGAGGATTCACGCGATCTGTTTGTTGTTTGGGAGTACAGCATGCCTAGTCAGCTCTCGAGGGGGCTGATCGTGAGCATTGCGAGCGTTTTCCAATAAGAACGCTCTGCTCCCGCCGATCACTCTTTGAGGAGAGTGGTTCGGCTCGCGCTCCCCGCGGCTCGGGTCCCGCGTCTGTCGAGGCAGAGCGGCGGCGCGTGTCGTGGGGATCGCGGATGAATCTGACAGCGGGGTTTGAGACGGGCCTCGCCCTATCTCAGCCTTTAACTGTTATATTCAGTGTCTCAGTTCAGGGCTTGAAGCACGCTCTGCGGTTTCTTCTGCCCTGGCTGTGGCATCAATATTGCAACTATCCAGTTCTGAGGAGCTGGATGTTGTTGGTATTAAAATAATAATAATAATAAATAATAAATAAATTATTATTATATAAAATAAGGGGATAATGAGGACTCTCTACTTCATTTCCCTGAACAGAAATAAATGAGGAGCTTATAGAGGTGCTTACTCATGCTGTAGAAAAATTAAGCATTGTGTCAGCAGTTTGGCAGGAGTTTATTTATAAATATTGTATGAACTATTTTTGCCTTTCCAATTGCAACCTCCACGACGGTGCCTGCCGTTTCCCGGACCTCCACACCGAGGTGTCGAAGTCCTAGAGAAAAACGATTTCATACTGTATTTTTAGTCCTCAGACCTTCACGAAAAAAATTTCAATATTGCTGGGGCTTTAATTCACGGTTATGGGGCGATGCCTAAGCTTAAGAGACGCTTGCAGCCATCTCTCCGCTGTAACGACATCATCTTTTAAGGCACCGGCGTTTAAAAACAGGGACTGCTGGGCGGGTCAGTCCTGGTTGTTGATAAGCTCCTCGCAATGGGCGCAACAAAAGCAGAGCGTCGCGTCTCGTGTTCCCCCTGCAAACAATGGGACCAGACGTGACACTCTCAGATGAAGTTTTTGGGTTATAACTGATCTAAGGATAGTTATTATAGCCAAGTGGCTTCATCTAAAAAATTTTTTTTTTTTAAAGTAGTTCTGACGCCACCGCCGTCAGGATGTTGAGGGTAGTCTCCACCGTGAGAGGAAGGAGTTCACCGCATCACAAGGTGCCCATTCTCTCTCGGTGCCCTCAGGGGGCCAATCTACCAACCCTGCCTTTATGCCGGGGCGTAGACGGTCCCAGCGAGCGCGTTCCCGAGGGACGCTCGCCCCTTAAAAAGCAGAGCGTCGCGTCTCGTGCTCCCCCTGCAAAACAGTGGGACCAGACGTGACACTCTTAGATGAAGCTTTTGGGGTATAACTGATCTAAGGATAGTTATTATAGCCATGTGTCTTCATCTTAAAAAAAAAAAAAAAAAGGGTAGTTCTTATGCCAACGGTGTCAGGATGCTGAGGGTGGTCCCCACCGTAAGAGAAAGGTGTTCACTGCATCAGACGGTGCCCATTCTCTCACGGTGCCCTCAGGGGTCCCTTCTGCCAACCCCGCCTTCGTGTCGGGGCGTAGACAGGCCCAGCGAGCGCTTTCCCGAGGTACGCTCGCCCCCTCTACAGAGCGTCGCGTCTCGTGCTCCCCCACTCTCAAGCGCGGCACTCTCAACTGAAGTTTTCTGGCCATAAGACTGATCTGAGGACAGTCATTATGGCCAAGAAGGCTTTGTCTAAGAGGTCCTGACGCCACCAGCGTCGGGATGCTGAGGGTGGTCCCCACCGTGAGAGAAAGGTGTTCACTGCTCAGACGGTACCCATTCTCTCACGGTGCCCTCAGGGGTCCCTTCTGCCAACCCCGCCTTCGTGTCGGGGCGTAGACGGGCCCAGCGAGCGCTTTCCCGAGGGACGCTCGCCCCCTCTGAGGAGGGGTTTAGAGCAGTCAAACCAGTCGTTCCCTGCCGGTGCACCGTTTCAGGGCGCTGTGTTTGCTGCTCAAAATATTCCAGAGGCCAGCCTCGAGAGGCTGGTACCCTTTGGAGATTTCCTGGCAGAGTGCAAAAGCCTTCCATGATTATCTCTGTGGGTCCTGCAATCGTTAGTAAGAGGTTATGCTATTCAGTTCAGATCTCATCCAATTCGATCCCGTCCTGCCCACCGTGGTAGGCCCCAAGCAGGCTCTGGTAACGGAACAGGAGGTGAAAATGCTCTTGCAAAAGGAGGCTATAGAACGGGTTCCTCCTCCCTGCAAGGAGTCAGGTTTTTACAGCCGATGTTTCATCGTTCCAAAGAAGGATGGGGGGGTTGCGTCCAACCTTAGATCTGTGCCCGTTTAATCGCTAGCTCGATTTCTAGATGCTGTCTGTCAAGCAGAGTGTGTTACAAATCAGATCCGAGGACTGATTTGTCACGATAGATCTAAAGGACGTGTATTTCCACATTTCCGTCCTTCTGCAACATAGGAAGTTCCTGAGGTTCGCTTCTGGGGCCGAAGCATACCAATATCGTGTTCTTCTGTTCGGTCTAGCTTCACGAGTGAAACTGGACCAGTTGCTCACTGTAAAACGGTTTCAGAGACTGTTGGTTCTGATGGCAGCAGCGTCCAACGTTATACCTTGTGGCCTGCTGTACATGAGGCTATTGCAGTGGTGGCTCAGGACCAAGAGGTTCTCCCCGAGGGGAAACCCACTCCACACGATCAGAGTCAGGCGGCGTTACCTCCGTGCTCTAGTCGTGTGGAAAGAACCTTGGTTCCGGTCCTAAGGACTTGTTTTGGGAGCTCTTTGTCGTCGTATAATGCTAACGACAGATGCTTCCCTCACAGGTGGCGGGGCGATCATGAGTGGTCGTCCAGCCCAGGGTCTGTGGTAGGACCATCATCTATCATGGCATTGAATTGTCTAGTAGTTTCGGCAGTGTTTCACTGAAACACTTCCTCTCAGACCTGACAGGCCATCATGTTCTTGTCCGGTCAGACAACACATCGGTGGTCTCCTATACATATATATCACCAGGGAGGTCTGCGTTCGCGCCCGTTTTACAAGCCGGCTCACCAGATCCTTCTATGGTCCCAGGGAAACCTTCTTTCATTGAGGGCGATTTACATCCCAGGGTATCTAAATCAGGGGGCGGACATCCTGTCGAGGCAGGGGCCGAGGCCCGGGGAATGGAGACTCCTTTGGAAACATTTCGGTCGTGCCAAGGTAGACCTGTTTACATCTCGGGAGACATCACACTGTCTACTGTGGTTCTCTCTAAGCCATCCAGCCCCTCTGGGGTTGGACGCTATGGTACAGGCGTGGCCGAGGTCACGTCTGTACGCATTTCCCCTGATTGCTCTGCTCCCAGGAGTTCTGGAGAGGGTTCGCCGGGACGGGGTCAGTCTACTGTTGGTAGCCCCATGCTGGCCGGCTCGAGTTTGGTTTTTCGGACCTAATATCTCTCCTCGTTGGCTCTCCTCTGGAGATTCCGATCAGGACGGACCTTCTCTCTCAGGCGAGCGGGTCGATCTTTCGCCCCCGCCCAGAGTTATGGAAATTGTGGGCTTGGCCTCTGAGGGGGCCCAGCTCATTGAAGCTGGTCTCTCGACTGAGGTCGTTGAGACCATCCTTCACTCCAGAGCTCCGGCCACTAGGAAATTATATGTTCTGAAGTGAAAGCTTTTCACTTCTTGGTGTGGGGAACACCTGATGGACCCAGTTAACTGCCCTGTGGGTGCAGTGCTGGAATTCCTGCAGGAGCGTTTCTCCGCTGGGTTATCCCACTCCACACTGAAGGTGTACGTGGGGGCCTTATCTGCTTTCCATGTCCCTTTAAGTGGATCTTCTCTGGGGAGACACCATTCATATCTCGTTTCCTTCGTGGCACTTTGAGGCTGAGGCCAGCAGTTTGCACGAGGGTGCCGACCTGGGACCTGGCCATTGTTCTAGAGGGCCTCTCCCTTGCTCCTTTCGAGCCCATTGAGGAAGTCTCTGAGAAGTTCATTACTCTCAAGACTATATTTTTGCTTGCTATCTTTCTTGAAGAGAATTGGGGATATTCAAGCTCTCTCGGTTTCTCCCTCGTGCTTGGAATTTTCGCCCGGCATGGTAAGGCTTTCCTCCATCCAAGACCGGGCTATGTTCCTAAGGTTCCAACTAATGTTGTTAGGCCTATTGTTCTGCAGGCTTTCTGTCCTCCTCCTTTTCTGACGTCGGACCAAGAGAAACTTAACCTCCTCTGCCCGGTTAGGGCTTTAGATGCCTATGTCCACAGAGCTGCCCTGTGGAGAAAATCTGAACAGTTGTTTGTCTGATTTGGGCCACCCAAGAAGGGGTGTCCTGTGTCTAAACAGAGGATGAGCAAGTGGGTGGTCGAGGCCATCTCACTTGCTTACGAGTCGGCCGGTCAGCCTTCACCTTTGGCTGTTCGAGCTCACTCCACTAGGAGTATGGCTGCTTCCAAAGCTCTTCTGTCAGGAGTTTCACTTCAGGACGTTTGTGATGCGGCAGGCTGGTCCCTACCATCTTGACTTTGGCTCCACTCCAGGGGCGCAGGTGCTTTCGTCAGCTTGTGCGCCTTGATTTCACACGACGGACACTTGCTCGCATGGCGACGTGGGTATTTGCGTTCCCGCAGCGTTTTCCACGCAGCTCGAGTTCCTGATAGGGAACGTCTCCGGTTACGTATGTAACCTTAGTTCCCTGAAGGAACGAGACGCTGCGTGTCTTTGCCATACTCCCTGCATGCCCGAGATCACTTGCCTCAGACTTTTTCAGAAGCTATCGCGGCTGTGATTTTGGGGTGCTTTATAGTTTCCTGGTCGATGACGTCACCCACCTATCACGTTCCGTCTCGCCTTTGGACTGATTTCATACTGGCTTCATGAAGCACAACGCAAGAAGCGTTCCCGCAGCGTTTTCCACGCAGCGTCTCGTTCCTTCAGGGAACTAAGGTTACATACGTAACCGGAGACGTTCTTCTCATTTGATCCGCTCCAGTTTGCATACCGCTCCAACCGCTCCATAGAGGACGCCGTCTCCTCCACACTCCACCTAAGCTTGGAACATTTGGAGAAGAACAACACCTACGTGCGAATGCTGTTTCTGGACTTCAGTTCAGCTTTTAATACAATTATACCCCAGCACCTGGTGAGCAAACTGGCCCCCCTTGGACTCAACACCCCCCTGTGCAACTGGCTGCTGGATTTCCTTACAGACAGACCCCAGTCTGTGAGGGTGGGAAAAAACACCTCCAGTGTCATCTCCCTTAGCACCGGCTCCCCCCAGGGCTGCGTACTGAGCCCACTGCTCTTCACCCTGATGATCCATGACTGCCATGCCAGGTTCAGTACAAATCACATCTTTAAGTATGCGGACGACACGACAGTGGTGGGGCTCATCAAGGACAATAATGAACTGGCCTACAGAGAGGAGATAAAACACCTGGTGGACTGGTGTGACACAAACAATCTAATCCTGAATGTCAACAAAACAAGAGAGATTGTCGTTGACTTCAGGAAAAATCAGCCAAGTCACACACCCCTCCTCATCGACAACGCCGTAGTGGAGCAGGTCAGTAGCATCAAATTCCTTGGGGTGCAGATCACAGACACTCTGACCTGGTCCCTCTACACCTCTGCTCTTGTAAAGAGAGCACAGCAGCGTCTGCACTTTCTGCGTCGGATGAGAAGAGTAAACCTCCCCCCTCCCATCCTCACCACTTTTTACAGAGGGACAATAGAGAGCATACTGACCAGCTGCATCTCTGTCTGGTTTGGGGCCTGCAACGCCTCAGACTGGAAACGTGTAGAAAGAGTGGTGAGGACAGCGGAGAAAATCATTGGGACAGCACTTCCTTCCATCCATGACACTGCTCGCAGGCGCTGCCTGACCAGGGCTCAGTCAATCTTAAGGGACCCTTCCCACCCCAACCATGGACTGTTCTCCCTGCTGCCCTCTGGTAAGAGGTTCAGCAGCTTCAAATGCAGAACATCCAGATTTTATAACAGTTTCATTCCCTATGTCATAAGACTGGTAAACTCCCATTAATCTTCCATTAATCCCCCCCCCCCCATAGGGCACTATGACACATATGACATTAGTCACTTTATATGGTCATTGTGAACCCTATTTGCACTAAGTAATTTTAATTTTATATTGTACATTTCTCTGTTTTTGGCTGCAATACATCCTGCTGCTACAGATGTCTGCACTTATATGAGGTGTCTCATAATTGTTGAATCTAAAATTGCACATATGTTTTTTATATTGCACATATTTACACTCACCGGCCACTTTATTAGGTACCCCATGCTAGTAACGGGTTGGACCCCCTTTTGCCTTCAGAACTGCCTCAATTCTTCGTGGCATAGATTCAACAAGGTGCTGGAAGCATTCCTCAGGGAGTTTGGTCCATATTGACATGATGGCATCACACAGTTGCCGCATATTTGTCGGCTGCACATCCATGATGCGAATCTCCCGTTCCACCACATCCCAAAGATGCTCTATTGGATTGAGATCTGGTGACTGTGGAGGCCATTTGAGTACAGCGAACTCATTGTCATGTTCAAGAAACCAGTCTGAGATGATTCCAGCTTTATGACATGGCGCATTATCCTGCTGAAAGTAGCCATCAGAAGTTGGGTACATTGTGGTCATAAAGGGATGGACATGGTCAGCAACAATACTCAGGTAGGCTGTGGCGTTGCAACGATGCTCAATTGGTACCAAGGGGCCCAAAGAGTGCCAAGAAAATATTCCCCACACCATGACACCACCACCACCAGCCTGAACCGTTGATACAAGGCAGGATGGATCCATGCTTTCATGTTGTAGACGCCAAATTCTGACCCTACCATCCGAATGTCGCAGCAGAAATCGAGACTCATCAGACCAGGCAACGTTTTTCCAATCTTCTATTGTCCAATTTCGATGAGCTTGTGCAAATTGTAGCCTCAGTTTCCTGTTCTTAGCTGAAAGGAGTGGCACCCGGTGTGGTCTTCTGCTGCTGTAGCCCATCTGCCTCAAAGTTCGACGTACTGTGCGTTCAGAGATGCTCTTCTGCCCACCTTGGTTGTAACGGGTGGTTATTTGAGTCACTGTTGCCCTTCTATCAGCTCGAACCAGTCTGGCCATTCTCCTCTGACCTCTGGCATCAACAAAGCATTTCCGCCCACAGAACTGCCGCTCACTGGATGTTTTTTCTTTTTCGGACCATTCTCTGTAAACCCTAGAGATGGTTGTGCGTGAAAATCCCAGTAGATTAGCAGTTTCTGAAATACTCAGACCAGCCCTTCTGGCACCAACAATCATGCCACGTTCAAAGTCACTCAAATCACCTTTCTTCCCCATACTGATGCTCGGTTTGAACTGCAGGAGATTGTCTTGACCATGTCTACATGCCTAAATGCACTGAGTTGCCGCCATGTGATTGGCTGCTTAGAAATTAAGTGTTAAGGAGCAGTTGGACAGGTGTACCTAATAAAGTGGCCGGTGAGTGTATATGTATATTGTTTCTTTTTTACTGTCTTCTGTTTTTACTCAGAGCCTTGCAACGAAATCTCGTTCAACTGTATATGGTGAATGTACTGTTGAATGACAATGAAGTCTGTCTATCTCTTTTTTCGCTTTCTTTTTTGCTGTATACAGCCAACATCATAGGCCAGGGGTTTTAAAACCCACAGGGGCCACAAGGGGTTGCTAGAGACTACAAAACAACTAGAAAATTAAAAACAACTTAAAATAAATAGAAAATATGAATATATAACACCGTTGAACTTAAGATGTGTACTAATAATATTATACTGAATATACAATTATAATATAATACTGTTATAATATTTATTACTGATATTTGATAATATTGCAATTTAATTCTGTTTTCTAAATATTAAATAATGCAATTCTGAGATTCATTGGGACTTTTCTATTGACCACACTAGTTTTTAACAGTAAGTAAACAATCTGTATAGTGTCAATTTACAACATTAAAGAAATTATTAAATTTTTTGTAAAATTACACGTAATATTTTCTTAATGGTCTTTTTATATAAAAATTCAGCTGCTCTTATATTTTAGTAAAAACATCCTTTGCAAAAGGATCAGGCTGGTCTTTTCATGTCAAAAAGCAAATAAAACTCTTTTTTTGTGTAATTCAAGACATATAGTGAGTATGAAACTCAAAGTTAAAAAAAATTTAAATGTGGAATTCAACCTTACTAAAAATAAAATCATCAGCATTTGTTTAAGATCTAAGTATGGAAGCTTATTTCAGCCACGTAATAAAACAATTAAAAAGACTTTTTCTCACAATTGTGAGTTATAAAGTTTTTACAATTTTTTTTTTTTTTTTTTTGAAATTCAACCTTTTTTTCTCGCAAATCTGACTTTTTTTCTCTCACAATTGCGACTTTATAGTATATCTCGCAATTCTGACTTCTTTTCTCACAATTGCGAGATATAAATTGCGATTGCATTTGTGAGTTATAAAGTCTAATTCTGAGGAAAAAAGACAGACTACAAGCTTCCACATCTAAGACCTGTTTTTGTTTTTGTTTTTTTGGGTTTAATTTTTTACAGTAAAATGGTTATGCTGATATTATAGTGAAACAATTTGTATTAAATTAGAAAATGCTTAATTGAGGTGACCACAATACTTTTTTTTCATCTATTTTTAATCTCTTGTATGTATTTAGGACATTCTATTTGTCACCATGTGGTGTGGACATTTTTAAAGAGCATTTTGAATCAGTGTTTAGTCAGTGTGTGGGCTGTGATGAAGATGTTAGTTCTGTCCTGTCCCGTGGTTCCTGCAGTCCTGCAGGGGTGTGTTTATGAGGAGACATCATCGCCGAAACATCATTGCCATGGAAAAATTACAAGGCAATGAGGAGTTTGATCCAACTGAATATTAGGTCCTTTCTCACAGGACGTGTGTTAAAAAAAAAAATCTGAGCAATTTAAAAAAAAAAATTTTTTTTAAATGTGACACTCATCTAGCAAGATGCTCAAAAAACTCTGACTGCCAAAATTGTCTGCCAAACACGAACAGAATGCCTGTTGCTTTCTGCCACTTCTTCCCAGAGCATGAATATTAATGTGTCATTTCAGTTTGATTGTCAGTGCTCTCCATTGGATATTAGTTTGTGTGTGTTGAACCCTCTAACTTGCGTTTGCCGCTTTAGCCTTGATTAGATGTCTGAAGTATATTTCCTCGAGGGCGAGGGCAGAAGAGTTGACCCAGATCATGTCGGAAGTTCAGGAGTTGAGCTGTGTTTGAAGGAGTCTGAGAGGCCAGAGGGAGATCGAGGCCTAACTCACAACAGATGTGCTTTTCAAAGTGAACAGTGGGATAGATGTATGCTATCAATAGATGTATGCTCAATATAGTCCATTTGACCTGTTTTATAGAGCTGCTTTACGTTGTGTGAAGCGCTATGACACCTGTATCAAGTGTCATTTATCGAGATAAACCCCACAGTAAAGATTTCCGTCCCGTCTTGATGCATCATGACGGTCCGGTGAAGGATCGGGCATTAAACACAGGAGGGCAGTAGAGCCACAGTATTGATCTATGTGTTATTAACGTTTTATGTGATGGCAGCACAAGCTGAGAGTTAGTTGACATTTTGAAAAGATTTATCTTGGTTTTCTTTGGTTATGTGAGTTTTTCTTAATTATTTTGACAGATTTACATCTGATACTGCAACATTTATTTATCTGCTTATTTTGTTTTTATTTCTTAATCTTCTTAATACTTATATAGCATTATATAAATATAGCCGTATTAATTAAATGTAATATATATATATATTAGGGCTGTCAAATGATTAATCACGATTAATCGCATCCAAAATAAAAGTTTGTGTTTACATAATAAATGTGTTTGTACTGTGTAAAATTAAAGTACACACACGTGCATTTATATATTTAAGAAAAATGTGTTATTTATATATAAAATATTTATATTTATATATAATATAAATTATATATAAATCTATATATAGTATATACATGCAAATATTTCTTAAATATATAAAAGCATGTGTATGTATTTATATATATAAAATAATTATACACAGTACACACACATTTAAACACAAACGTTTATTTTGATTGCGATTAATCGTGATTAATCATTTGACAGCCCTAATATATATACATAGGCTATTAATTAATACATCTTGATTTTATTATTATATTTATTTAATCATAATTAACCAAAATGTATGGAACATCTATTTCAGGAAATAAGACCTCTCTACAGACAATATTTAATAGTAAAATTATGATTTTTAGTACATTGCATTGGGACAGGATATTTATATTCCACTAGATATATATAGTTTTTCTTTATTCTTGTTATACTTTCTTCACAGTGTTTAATATTGTTTGACAGGCAATACTTTTTAATTGTGTTGGCTTGAATATACGACACACACATCCAGCTCAGATGAATATGTGTGCTGTGTAATTATGTAGATTAGGCTTGTTCACAAAAAAACATAAATCAAGGTCATTAACCACACATATTGCCTATCTGTCTTATCACAATTCATATTCTAATTTTAATTTAGAATAATAATAAAAAAAAAACAATCTCTAAATTTTGTATCAGTAAAAAGCCTTTAGTGTTCAGATTATTTTCTCTAAACCTCGACCTTAAATGACTTTCATTTTTATTGTATTCAATTGTGTGGTTGCACTAATATATACAGTAATAAAAACTTGGTTACATGTCTGAATGTTAAAGTTGAACCTTTCGAATTACCTTGACTATGTGTACATCACAATATAAGCACAATCTAAAATGTTTGGTGGATATGGCAGATTTATTTTATTTCTTCGTCCTGATGTCCTGAACTATTTAACACTTAAATGTAATCATCAGTATAGTAACCGTGATTGATCTTTTTCCTTACTCAAAAATACACCTAAAGTCTTATTGTAGCAACACTCACTGATAAACGATGTTAATTAGGGGAGAAATGGGCTTGTTATCAGATGCTTTATTCTAGTGAATATTTCTCAAGAGTATGTTTATCTTAAAACCCCATTTCTGGGTATAGACCTATCTTGTCCTGGCTGTATAAAACCCATTTCTGTTCTCTACAGTTCATGCTGGCCTTATATCACACTGTATTTGGGTAAGTTGTCACATAGGGCCTGGCATTAAATGGTCTTTTGCATGCTTTTCAGCAACTTCTAAGCTGTAAAATAAATGTGGAAAAAATATCAAACAATTTTTCTGGCCCAGAAATATTGTAAATCAGTCAATTCTATCAATTTTCAACATATAAAACAACCAGAATTTTTATGAAAAAACGTGTCCTGAGAATGAGCGTACCTCTGACCATTGTCTGAATGAATGTGTGGTATTATTGTGTTCACCTGTTTATCCAAAAGCAATTACAACAGGGTTTGGTTAACCCGAACTCTAAGCTATTACAACAATATGACAGGACAGAATGCACAAAAATGCTGAAATTAAGATGTTGTCCTCTGTATTTGAAACACTGCTAGAGAACAAAGAATTTGTGTAAACTGGTGTATGACGCAAAACAATGAGTCTTTCATTTTTTAAAAAAATGGTTCTCAACAGTACTGTAATAATTGCTCCTGTATAGCATCTTGCTCTTGTTAGTATTTTAATGTCACTCTAGTCTCAGTCTGTAATGTCACTCTTATGTATTTAATTATAATCTAGTCTTTATATTTCAGTGTCGCTCTTGCCTGTCGGTATTTAATATTGCTATAGTCTTAATATTTTACAGGGATAGTTTACCCAAAAATTCTGTCATCATTTACTCACCCTCAAGTTGTTTCAGACCTGTATGAATTTCTGTCTTCTGTTGAACACAAAAGAAGATATTCAATGTCGGTAACCAGACAGTCCCACTGACGTCCAGTATGGGGAAAAAAATATAGTCAATGGGGTCGATCAACTGTTTGGTTACCCATATTCTTCAAAATATCTTCGTTTGTGTTCTGCAGAAGAAAGAAATTCATACAGGTTTGTAACAAATTGAGGTTGAGTAAATTATGACCGAATTTAAAGGTGCCCTATAATGTGAAATTGAATTTATGTTGGCATAGTTAAATAACAAGAGTTCAGTACATGGACATGACATACAGTGAGTTTCAAACACCATTGTTTTCTCCTTCTTATTTAAATCTCGTTTTTAAAAAACACCCCTGAAAAACAGGCGAATCTCCACATAATACCGACTGTGACGCAACAGTCGGGGATCACGCCTCCAAAGATTTGCATATCCCAGCCCTCAATGACAAGCACTGCACAGCCGAGTCATCATCGGAACAAGCGAGGATCAGAGAGAAAATGGCAGATCATGGAATAAATGCTATGTTCCAGGCTGTGCAGGGGATGTGAGGTATTTTCATACCCTTCCCACAGAAAAGAAATGTCAACAGGCGTGGACGCGTGGTTGATGTTTATATTAATCGGATACCGCAACAGTTTAATTCGAAGTTGTTAGTTTGCTCTGCCCATTTCACCACGGACTTATTTTCGAACCTGGGACAATATCAAGCTTCTCTCAGCGTCTCAAACTGAAGAAGGGGGTAATTCCAACTATATTCCCGCAACCGGTAAGTAGTGATTTTATTAAAGATAATTTACACTGTGTTAGATCCAGCGCAAGATCCTAGTACAGTAATAGCAAACTCCAAGTAACGAGCATACATAACTAACGTTAAATAGGCTAATTCTCAGTGAAAAAAGTATACAGAAAGCGGTCAAAGAACAATCCACACAGCGCGAGTTTATCTCTCTTGCCAAACTCGTTATGAAATCAATGACGCTGTTACACTGCACAACGAAGCTCTCATAGAAGTAGGCTATGTCATCGTTTGCATTGGTGAAAGCATTAGAGAGAGAAACTGCGTTGTCTCGCGATCAACAGACTGTCATCTGCTTGCTCAATGCTCATCACAGCAACATTTTATGTGATGGAAATAGATTTAAATACTTTAAAAACATCTCACGATTCGTTAATCTCGATAGCTGTAATAGTTAAAACGTATATAACAGCTGTAATAAAAGTATTCGAGAGAGTTTCACATGTCATATTTCATATGCAAGCATGTCAGCCAATCACAGCAGTGGCCGGTTCTCACAGCAGACACGCCCCTTCAAACAGAGTGTTCAAATCAGAGACTAAAATCAGGCTAGGAAAAATGCCTTTTATTTCTAAATTATGACTATTTTTGATCTAAAAAACATACTAACATTATAAGGGCAACCCAGGAAACATTATAAAATAATAAAAAAAAACATTCTAGGGCACCTTTAAATTTTTTGGTGAACTATCCCTTTAATGTTGCATAGTCTAAAAGTATTTGAATATAGTTTTTATATTTTGCTCTGTTAATATTTTGGCGTTGCTGAGCTCTAGTCTGAAAGTATCTTAATGTTGGTCTAGTCTGTCAATATTTTAATATCAGTCTATAGGCCTGCACAATATTGAAAATAATTGCAATGTGCGATAACTCGTTGAATAAGTGTGTAAAATAAATGTAAATTTATAGTAAAATATATTTAAAAACTGAAAATCGTATAACCAACATGCACGTTTCACATTCTTTTTGTGAGAAGAAAGCATCTCTACAACTTCTGAAAGTGAACATCAGTGTTTTGCTGTGGCGTTACACAAAAAGTCCCACAGATGTCAGCAGGTTTATTAGGATGCTGTCACTTTAAGAGCTGCACAGATCCTATATATTGTTACACGCACTATTTCTTTCTTTCTGAACTGTTTACACTTACTTAAGACATAACTGACTGTGTTTATGAATACTCACAAAGATGGGCATTTTAACATAATTTAGTGTGTATTTGTCCATATAAGAACTGAATTCAGGATCACGTGCTGTCTGAGAGCTGGCTTTCTGTGCGTCAGTATATAACAGTAAAGCATGTCACACGAGTCTAATCTATGCTGTCGTGTCGACCTAAAACTTGGACTTTTTGTAATCTTTTGGAGTATTAAAATCATGCAGTTATTGTAACTAAGCCATTGCGGTGTGCATATATTTGCAATATTTCGATACATTCGATATATCATGCATCCCTACAGTCTTGTCTGTTAATGTTTTAATGCCACTCTAGTCTGACAATATATTAATATTGCTCTTTTTTATTTTTGTTGCTTATGCACATACATAAAATAAGGTGATCATCATACATTAAACAGCAGATACATCCAAACGGCCTTACATTACTGAATGAAACGTCGACCCAGGACGAGCTATAGGACTGTGAAGCGCTGGGGTGTTGATGGACTTGATCTACTCATCATCGTTCTGAATCCGATGCGGATGTAGTCTTTGAGAAAAATTTGTCATATTAATTCATCAAAATATTCTGGGGGCCATGAAAGTTTAATGAAATGGATTAAAAAAATGTTGGCGGTGTCTGGCAACTTTTTGAAAATACTGACGGGGAATGAGGAAATTATGATCTTGTAGTATTTTGATGTTGGTCTAGTGTCAGTAATTTTAATATCGCTCTAGTCTGTTCATATCTTAATGTCCCTAGTCTGACAGTATATTAATATTGCGCTTATAGAATTTTGCTCTTGTTAACATTTTAACGCCGGTCTAGTCTGTTGGTACTTTGTCTCAGTGTAGTCGGAGTATATTAATATTGCTCTACCCTGTCAGGATAAACGTTGCTCTAGTCTGTCAGTGCTTTGTGTCATGCTTGTCTGCACATGTCATATGTAACAGGATCTGTTTCATTATCATTCATCCGGCTGAAATACTGAATGTAATGAAAAATCTAAACACGGTGTGTCACTGAACATGACCTATGACCCAATTTCTCTTGAACTGTATCTAATGGTCTTGACCCTAACCCTTAATGGTCCCAACTCCATCAAAGTTGTGTAAAGTTGCTCCACTGTGATCTCCGTGTCCAGGTCTCGTCCTCACCGCCACGATCCCCTCACACCCCTCCTGTGCTGTACCTTTGTCCCTGTTTGAATATTTCACATTGCTGTTGCCGCTGGTGCGTGATGCAGGACTGAGCTCTCATTGTGTACATGCGTGTGGGAGCGCTGGTATGCGGGCCCTTGGCGTGTGGTGCGACAGGGCATGCGTGTGGCCGCTGACGCCAGTCTGCCCGCCTGTGCCCGCCTGTCTGTCTCAGCACGCCGTGTTTGGACACACCTGACCGAGGCTGGAATCACCCACATGGCCGCCCGGGTTTTTATCTCTTTCCCGTCTCCTTCGCTCTCCGGTCGTACGTTGACTCTTTCGATCTCTGTCCTTGTTTCTCCCCGTGCTCCTTAGTGTGCTCTTTGTGTTTTACTGTCTCCCTCTTTCACTAATTTTTCTTTCATGTCTGGAGTGGTAAAGAAAGAGTTCATTTATTTCTCGCGTCTCTTTCTGAGCCTTGTGAATTGTATCATGTGATTTTGGGCTTCATTCAATCAGATTTGCTTGAATTGCTTATGCTAGTACCTTACTTCAAGTTTCTTTTCGAACATGCCCATGGACGTCTTAAAACTTGAGAGCGTTTTAGAGCTTTAGGTTTAGATTTGTCCAAGATTTTAATATCTTTAATATTTTGCACCCCAGAGGAACATTTAAATATGAATTCTCTTTACCCAATATGGAAATTAGTGTTGCTCCATCCAACCATGGGGATTATGGGGGTTTCACACTTCCATTAACTGACATAGTTCAGTAATGTGTTCTGAACAATGAGACACATGTTGTACATTCAGATTGTGCATGCATGATCGAATTGCTATCAATCTAAAACTGCTCAAATATGTCTTAGAGGGCATTTACACACAGTCTTTTCTTTTCAGATTGCTATCTGATCAGTAAATACATGATTTGACGCACTGTACTTTAATTTATATACCCTCTGTATGTTTTTTTTTGTTGTTTTTTGTTTTTTTGGGAGCTTGACAGCCTCAGGTCTCCATTTACTTTAATTGCATGTAGTATGAAAGTCATACAGTAAGTTACTTCATAATACAACATAAATAAGAGCAGTACTTGACATCCATGATGTCGTACCTCTCAGATGACCCTGGCGAGAGAGGTTTGAGTGTAAAGTCACAATCTGTTCATTGTTTCTTGATATGTCTCTCCGATCACACCTCACTATACCAGGGCAGCTCTGCCAGTTTTGCACATTTTTTAGTTTCCTGTGATGATAAGATTCTGTACATATTTCAGACTTATCTTATTGATTTGTTTGTTTGTTTTCACATGCTGGGAGTCTTGTCCTCGTACTGTCATGCCTGTCAAATCACAATTCAATCTGAGAATGTGAGAGAGAAGGAAAGAGAGAAAGAGAGACAAAGTGGTGCCCCATGTTTATCACAACCATGGAGTTGAATTCCAGATGGCATGATAAGGAGAGAAACAAGCAAACAAAAACTCAAAAATAGAAAGTATGAAAGTAAAAGAGAGGGCAGACAGGCTGACGACAGGAGCCCTGGTGCACTCTGGGAAAATTGTTCGAGAGGGTTCTGGTCACTGCTCCTTTGATTTGCTCAGACGGGGCAGATTAAAGTTTGTCATTTCAAATTCTTTCAGAGACTCAAAATGAATCAACAAGATGATTTTAGTAATGTATGGCAATTAAATCAGGAGGAATGTGTGCCTTCTTTAATGTAACACACACACAAACACACACACACACACACACACACACACACACACACACACACACACACACACACACACAGAGAGAAATTAATTATTTTATTGAGCATTCAGCAAGGATGCATTCAATTGATCAAGTGACAGTAAGACTTTTACAAAAATGTATCACAGTTTCAATCAGATGTTACAGTTTTTTTCAATCGCTAACAAGCGCTTGCCCATACTTCCGATACTTTTTCTAAACTCTTAACACAGACTCACACCTACAAAACTTTTGACAAAACAATTGGCCAAATGGATAATTTTCTTCTCAAAAACACATTTTGTTAAATATATACTAACTCTTCATTTCAAAATAGAACACATTTTTCTCTGCACACACTAACTTAACCAAAACACTGGAAATCTGACTCAAAATGAAATTATTCTGTCAAAGAATAACACTTGTTTTCACTTCACAAAGTACATGCAGTCAATCAAAGTACACCAGGTTTCAAAATACTGGCTATTGTTGACATTACAAAAACTGCATAGACTTTTATGTTTCAGTTTTACAGGTATTGTCACACTAAATTTCTTGGTTGGGAACTGTATGTCCACATGTACAATAATGTTCACATTCAAAAGCATTCCAGTAAAAAGCAAATCAGTATTTTTTTTCCTTTACTGTTTACTACAGGAGGTACAGTAGAAACACGGTATGATAGAACAGAAAAAGTTTTACAGTATTGCTTACTGACCATTCTGAACAAAAAAAACAACAGCAAAAAGGCCAGATAAAAATTGGGGGAACTAAACAAAGCACAAAATTACTGTATCTAATATCTGCGATCTTCAGGGTTAGGCTACATGTTTTCATCAACATCACATCTGATATTATCCAAGGCGATGCACCTGGGATAAAACCGCTTGGTATGTCGGATCCACCCTTGGCAATCATGAACTGTGATGTCCCTGCGGCCAGCATCCATGGCTTCAAGGAGGGACATCTGGTCATGTGGCTGATGGTCATAAACCTTCCACCTCCATGCAGAAAATAACTCCTCTATATGGTTGAGGAAAGGTGAATAGGGTGGAAGGAAGAGACTTGCCAGTCTTGGGTGGACTTCAAACCATGTTGTTATTGCTTTGAATGATGGAAAGCCACATTGTCCCAGGTAAGTACAAAGGTCCTCATGTTTTCACCCTCCTGATCCTTCTCTGGAACAGGCGCTGATGAAGATCATTGGGAAAGGCAAGGATGCGCTCAGTATTATAGGGTCCAACCTGACATCTGTGAAGGAGTAATCCTGCATTTGCAATTGCTGCACACATGGTAATGTTTGCCCCTCTCTGTCCTGGCACATCAACTGTGGCCCTTTTTCCAATTATATTTTGTCTACGTCTATGCCTTTTGGCCAGATTGAATCGTGCCTAATCTATGTATATGAATTCATGAGGGGCCTGGTTGGCCTCCAATTCCATAACTCTCTGAAACAAAGTTTATGTAAATCATGTCATTACTGTATACCATAGTGTACTGTAACCTATTACTGTGTAGGTTACCTACTTGCAAAGTGCAAAGCTTATAGAACTGGACATTGAATTGAATATACACTATACCTGGACATATTGTCGTCGTAGCTCCTTGACTCTCTCACTGTTCCTCTCATCTGCTTCATCTGCACTCAGTGTTTGGACAATGTCCGCGTAATGGTTGTGAGGCTGATGCTATCGATATTGTCAAATATCTCATGGTCCTCCACAATTCTAGTTTGAATTTCATGCAGTTTATTGCATTATTTGCAACAACTATTTCTACAATGGCAAGCTCTTGATCATTATTGAGGAGCTTTCCTCTTCCCCCAGAGGGTGGAAGACGTTGCATTCTTTAGAGGGACAAAAAATTAAACATATGAATTACTGTATGACCTTATTGACATGTCAAGTGAGAATAGAAACAATCCATGTAAAATGGAAATCCTCAAATTGGGCTGCACTCTTTCACCAGCCTCTCTTAGTGAAAGACTGTGGTTGATTACATGGTCAATGATAATGGCACGAATCATCACTGACTACTGTTCTTGCAGCCCTTGGAATGCCACCACCACGCATTCTTACACCTCTGCCTTGCCATCTCCTGGGGCCTGCTCTTCTCCCTGCTCCTGCACCTCTCACTGCATCTCTCCCTGCTCCTGCACCTCTCACTGCATCTCTCCCTGCTCCTGCATCTCTCACTGCTCCTGCATCTCTCACTGCATCTCTCCCTGCTCCTGCACCTCTCACTGCATCTCTCCCTGCTCCTGCATCTCTCCCTGCTCCTGCACCTCTCACTGCATCTCTCACTGCTCCTGCACCTCTCACGGCATCTCTCCCTGCTCCTGCACCTCTCACTGCATCTCTCACTGCTCCTGCACCTCTCACGGCATCTCTCCCTGCTCCTGCATCTCTCCCTGCTCCTGCACCTCTCACTGCATCTCTCACTGCTCCTGCACCTCTCACGGCATCTCTCCCTGCTCCTGCACCTCTCACTGCATCTCTCCCTGCTCCTTCACCTCTCACTGCATCTCTCCCTGCTCCTGCACCTCTCACTGCATCTCTCCCTGCTCCTGCATCTCTCACTGCTCCTGCATCTCTCACTGCATCTCTCCCTGCTCCTGCACCTCTCACTGCATCTCTCCCTGCTCCTGCATCTCTCCCTGCTCCTGCACCTCTCACTACATCTCTCCCTGCTTCTGCACCTCTCACTGCATCTCTCACTGCTCCTGCATCTCTCACTGCTCCTGCACCTCTCACTGCATCTCTCACTGCTCCTGCACCTCTCACGGCATCTCTCCCTGCTCCTGCACCTCTCACTACATCTCTCCCTGCTTCTGCACCTCTCACTGCATCTCTCACTGCTCCTGCATCTCTCCCTGCTCCTGCACCTCTCACTGCATCTCTCACTGCTCCTGCACCTCTCACGGCATCTCTCCCTGCTCCTGCACCTCTCACTGCATCTCTCCCTGCTCCTGCATCTCTCACTGCATCTCTCCCTGCTCCTGCACCTTTCACTGCATCTCTCCCTGCTCCTGCACCTTTCACTGCATCTCTCCCTGCTCCTGCTCCTTTCACTGCATCTCTCCCTGCTCCTGCACCTCTCACTGCATCTCTCCCTGCTCCTGCACCTCTCACGGCATCTCTCACTGCATCTCTCCCTGCTCCTGCACCTCTCACTGCATTTCTCCCTGCTCCTGCATCTCTCACTGCATCTCTCCCTGCTCCTGCTCCTTTCACTGCATCTCTCCCTGCTCCTGCTCCTTTCACTGCATCTCTCCCTGCTCCTGCACCTCTCACGGCATCTCTCACTGCATCTCTCCCTGCTCCTGCACCTCTCACTGCATTTCTCCCTGCTCCTGCATCTCTCCCTGCTCCTGCTCCTTTCACTGCATCTCTCCCTGCTCCTGCTCCTTTCACTGCATCTCTCCCTGCTCCTGCACCTTTCACTGCATCTCTCCCTGCATCTCTCCCTGCTCCTGCACCTCTCACGGCATCTCTCACTGCATCTCTCCCTGCTCCTGCACCTCTCACTGCATCTCTCCCTGCTCCTGCACCTCTCACTGCATCTCTCCCTGCTCCTGCATCTCTCACTGCATCTCTCCCTGCTCCTGCACATTTAACTGCATCTCTCACTGCTTCTTACTCTTCCTCATTCAGACATTACAGTGTTTGTCTTTTTCTGTTTCTGTTTCCAAAAACATCACTTCTCAAAGTCCTCCTTTTACTGTATAAGTGTCAATGTAATAGAAAAAAATAACCCCTGCCACTGAGTCTAAGCCAGACTGGAATCAGCTGTGGTTGGCCCAATTTACCAATTTATGTGTTCACTGACTGCATATTGTGTGAAAACGACATGAAATGTGTGAATGGTATGGCCATAAAAGACAGATGCTGTGCTAATTGTGTTTAGAGTTTTGAAAATGTGACAACTGGTTGGACAAACGCTTGTTAGCGACTGAAAAAAACTGTAAATTGAAAATACTCCTTGAATATTAAATCATCATATTAGAATGATTTCTGAAGGATCATGTGACACTGAAGACTAAAGTAAATTAGCTTTGTAAATGTAGGGAATCTAACTTTGCCAATACAAGAATTAATGGCATTTTAAAATGTTTTAATGTATCTTTGAAATGCAGCCTTTGTGAGAAAAAGATACTACTTTCAATTAATTCTAAATTCAGGAAAAGAAAATCATCAAATGCCTGAAATTAACTAAAACGTTTTTTTTTTACAAGTTGTGGAGTAGGTTTATTTAAAAAAATATATATTCATATTTGAAAAACGTTTCAGTCAGTGTGGTGTAACCAATATACAGGAAATGACATAAAACAAGTAATGATATCACAGATAGAACCCATGTAGACCCTGCTGATTGTATTAAGGTCAGCTATTTATATGACATTGTTTATTCAGTGACAACATTAGCTAGTTCAGGTTGTCAAGTGTCAAATATCATTACTCAGAGAAAAATGTGTTATATTCATTATTTGAAAGTGTTTACATTTCACATATTTTAAAGTTTAAAGGAAAATTTTATTTTATAGTACAAAATAGTATTTTAATTATTTAAAAAATGTAAGAAACCAGAATTAATTTCTGGCACATGCATTCTTCACTAGAGTTTTTGTTTCATGATCTTAGACATCTTTTGTTGTCATTGACCCTTAAGCTATCGATTTTGCAGAGGTCTGAAGTGGGATTTGCCCGAGCATTTAAAGGTTAGGCTGTTTCCACAGGGGTGGCGTCCACTAAATAGCCCTGTCTCATGCTGTGGTAGTATGACGAGCTCGCTTCCACAAAGAAAACAGGACATACACTTGAGCTAAAGCCAGCATAATCCCCACTCTGAAGGAGAGAAAATAAGGTAAAGATTTTGAACGATGCACTATTCTCCCATCTGTTTTGCTTTTTGATGGGTTATGATGACCTGGCCATGACCTTTCGGTTCACCCTCCTTGTCCCTTCCTCTTGCCGGTCACCTGATGATGCATGAATCAAACTGAATACAAGACCTAATTATTTGTGCTTGATGAATTCGCCGGGCCTATGGCAAATTTAGATTATGGAAGATATTTATGGAGGGGGCAAATCCTTGAGGATCAAAAATCAACACTGACCCAATACTCCGGTGTTCCCTGAACTTGTTAGAAATGCCCCCCAACCTTTTCCTGTCAGAGATTAGCTGAACGTGTGGGAGCAAGGAATGCTAAAAAAGTTAGTGTAATCGTTATGCCGAGTGGCCTTGAGAGCCGTTTTTCACTGACCTGTACGTTGCCGGGTCATATCAATCCCGGTCGAATAGTACAGTTTTAAGTGTCACTTCCTGTTTTAGGTGGCGTGTAGGAGGAGAGGCTGTTCAGATTTGAAAATGCATGTCTGGCCAACAGGATCAGAGGATGTGTGTTTGCTTTCGCTTGTTAAGAAAGGGTAGGGGAGCGCAGTCCTCGTTTGAGAAAAAAGTCCCTATGACACACACACACACACACACACACACACTCTTAAGCACACCGTCCCCAAAACATCTCCAGTCAAAAGTGACAGTAAAAAGTAAAATATATGTAATATATAAATAAATGCTGTTCTTTTGAACTCTCTATTCATTAAAGAATCCTGATTTTTTTAAGGATAAATTTTTATCTGTTAAGAAGACATGCATAAAATTCAATAGAAATACATTTACCAAATAAATCCCTCGATGCCCAACAAAAAAACTCATGTGACTTTGCCTGAGCAGAGGATGCGATTGGATAACTGGACTCACCAGAGGACCAATCGCATCACAGCACCTCAAATGTTGGTTTGATCACTCTTAAACACCTGAGTCAAAGTCTGTCATAAGGATATGGTGTAATGCCCTCTTCGAAGTGACTCACATGATTGAATTCCCAAACACCAAGCATTCAAACGCATGATAATGTGACAACGTTTATTGCATTTCGTCTGCGCACTTTGAGACATAAGTAATTTATGATGTACGACAGTGGCTTCCCCGATTGCAGCAACTTCCATTTTTATTACAGATATTGCTAATTTCCCTGCAAGTGTTCTCTTGAGCACATGGGAGCGACACTTTGCTTTATTCACAAAATATTTAAATTCGAAAAGTTAAATTCGTAACTTTGGTTGGAGACACAGCTACTAAAGAATGAATACATTTAATTTTAAAACAGAAAAATGAATAGATTAATATTAAACAGCTATTTTAAATTGTAATAATATTTCACAATTATGTTTTTAATAATTATTATGAATTATTATTATGTTTTTTAGTGTATTTTTTTTTATCAAATTAATGCATTCTTTGTGAAACCAAAATCAAAACATACTATCAAAACATACTGTTTGCTTGCTTTCACTTGTTAAGAAAGGGTAGGGGAGCGTGGCCCTCGCTGTTTTAGAAATGCTTCCCTGTGCCACACACACACAGTCCCCAAAACATACTGACTGGAGCCTCCCTGACCTCCACATCACCCTGAATCCCTGGGAAAAAGCAGACAGCCAAAGTGAACATTCAGACACAAAATCACAACCAGACCCGTCATTGAGCACAAGAGCCTTCATCCAGGCCAAACCACCCAGGGAGCCGGCCCCCTCATGCCCAGAGAGAGAGCCCTGCCCTGGGGCAACACGCTCAGCAGCAGCCCTTGTGTCCACATGGAGGAGGGAGATTATTGCTGGAGACATCTATGAAAAGTGACACTTACATGATTATGAAAATGTTTTGAAGAGCATCACTGTTTGTCAGTAGCAGTCATCAATAAATGCATTGTGGGTCCAGAGAGGACGACATGCAATCAGAGAGAATTCTGGGAACGCTGCTCCATATAGGTCATTGTGCTGACTTTTTCTGCTCTTTCCTCTTTGTCTAGTGATTTTTGCGTTGGCCGTGGCTGGTTTGAGATCCCATGATCGAGGTCAGGTAAAGGGGACAAGACAAACGGACATGCTCGCACACACTCAACACACACTCAACACATGCCTTTTCACAACCCCTGCCTCGTCTCCCACAAGCCCCTGGGTGCAGAAGCCTGGCACCAGACAGTTATTCAAGCCCTCGGGCGGCAGAGCAACTACAGGTCACACAGTCAGAGAGAAACAAAGATGCAGAGGAAGAAAGAGGTTAAGGTTTGTGTATGCGAAACTCTGTATTTCATATTAATGTGAGTTTTTTTTTTCTCCATAAATCCATGGGAAATGTAGAATTTTACCCGGAAACCAGTATTGTGACGGTGTGCAATCATAACCACATGTTTCTGTTGTATATATGGATGTATATTTTGCAGTTTCACTAGCTCGACACTTGGATTTTATGTTTTGCCAACACAAAACTGTCTTTATTCACTGACAGGAGATTTTTCTGCCCCTTTAAACATTTAACATTGGTTTGAGTGTAGATTTTTTTTTCTCCTTTAAATATGCTAATTAAACATATACATAGCAAGACGAATAATTCTCATTGCTTTTCTGTTTTCCCCCTTATATCTTTGTGCATGCAGTTCTGTTCTTTAAAATACAAAGTAGACATTTCTTTTTCTCATGATCAGTAAATTAATTAGTTTTGCTGTTTTCGGTTTTAATTTGTGTCCTAAGCTCATGAAAAGAGCAGAAGAAAGCGGAGAGAAGACTCTGTGATTGGATTAAATTTTCCTCTCTTTGTAAACATTGTGACCTGAGTTTTTGACGCACAATTTTTCGTGCTTTTAATGACTGTTTTCGTACCCTTTCAACATGCTCGTCTTCATAACAAGGGGAGCGGAGATGAAGGCCTTATTTAAAGTTGCCTTTGAGTCTTTGTTTGCTGCATGGGGTGTGTTTTGCTCTGTTTTGTTCTGGTAAATCCTCTGTCTGTTTGCTCTAAGAAGAGCCTTGAGCGATTAGTAATATTTCGACTGAAGGAGAACAGTTTACCCTCCTCCAGGTTGGTTGATTCTGTTGAATGTGTGAAGGTGTGTGCGTGTGAGTTTGTTTGTGTTCACCACCTTAGTGTGTTTATGAGTCAGACTGATTTACCACGGTACAGGTTGTAAATAGGGTAAATCACTGCACGATTTATCCAATTTACATATTGCATGTACCAGGCGTAGAAATAGTTGCACACTAAAATAAGTACATTTCACAAATGTTGTGCCAAACTTGTGACCACCCCCCATATCAAGCACTTACAAAAGCATTTACCATGACAACCATAGTTTAACAAGAACAAACCTAACTAACCTAACTTAGTATTTTTTCTGAAATACAATTATATTACAGTTATTATTACAATATTTTAACTGTTGTTAAGAAATTTACCAAAGGTTTTTACATTGTTGGAAAGAGAATTATTAGGGCTACATGATGGATCAAAATAAACCTGAAATCGCTATATGTCTAGTGTGATTATCATATTGCAAAGTCTGTGAAATATACAGTCATGGTCAAAATTGATGGCACCCCTGGTAAATATGATCAAAACTGGCTGTAAAAAAAACAAATCTGCATTGTTTATCCTTGTGATCTTTCATTCAAAAAATTAGCACAATTCTAACCTTTCATTGACGTAAAAGAATTGAAAGTGGGGGGGAAAATCACATTATGAAATAAATGTTTTACTCCAAAACACGTTGGCCACAATTATTGGCACCCTTTTATTAAATACTTTTTGCAATTTCCTTCTGACAAGATACCAGCTCTGAGTCTTCTCCTATAATGCCTGATGAGTTTGGAGAACACCTGACCTGAGATCAGAGACCATTCCTCCATACAGAATCTCTCCAGATCCATGTTTGTGCTTCTCCTCTTCAGTTCAGCCACTCATCAGGTCAGGGAACTGGGACGGTCATGGCAGAAGCTTCATTTTGTGCTCCGTAACATATTTTTGTGTTGATTTTGATGTTTGTTTTGGATCATTGTCCTAATGGAAGATCCAACCACGGCCCATTATACGATTTCTAGCAGAAGGCATCAGGTTTTTGATCTTTTATCTGTTGATATTTGATAAAATCCACGATGCCATGTATCTGAACAAGAAGTCCAGGACCTCCAGCAGAAAAATATGCCCACAACATTACAGATCCAATGGTATAATAAATTGTACACATGGGGTACTTTTTATCCTTGTGCGCACCAAACCCATCTAGTGTGTTTGCTGGCAAAAATATCTTTTTTTAGTTTCATCTGACCACAGAAGCCTGGATTTGGCCTTTGTGTTTCCTCATATTTAAACTCCTGTGAAACACGAAGCCATGGCTGGACAATTTCATGTTCCTAGTCACCCTGGTGTGCTAAAAAAGGTAAATATTAATGGGAATATACTTCAGAGATATTTCACTCGTAAAAAATTCTAGGGGTGCTAATAATTGTGGCCAACGTGTTTTGGAGAAAAACATTTATTTCATAATGTGATTTCCCCCCCACTTTCAATTCTTTTACTTCAATGAAAGGTTAGAATTTTGCACATTTTTTGAATGAAAGATCAAAAGGATAAACAATGCAGATTTATTTTTTCAGCCAGTTTTGATCATATTTACCAGGGGTGCCATCAATTTTGACCATGACTGTATATGCGCTGCATGTTTCAGAGTGAAGCACGGCACTGTGTTGTTTTACACACAAGCAACTCATTATCTGCCAGTGTTTGCAGCGTCTCACAGTAAATGCTCCTCCATACTTAGTTTATCTCTGTATCTTTAATGAGAAGCTCTAATCAGCAAAAGAGAAGCTTTATAGGGTTCCTGCTGGTTTCCGTCAAGTTAAAAGTTTGATGATTTAACGTTTAAATTTGAAGAAAAATAAGACATGAAACACTGAAATAAATTAAATAAATATTATTTTCTTACTTTCAGAAGATGCATAATAGCGCCCCCTACCGTACAGTATAACCGTGAAAACATGGATTGCCGGAAATTTCCATCAATGGCGGGAAAATAGTTTGTATAATAACGTAGTATAGTAACGATAGTTTCTTAATAGCGGCATAGAAAATTCCACAGCTCAAATTGTCAGGAGTTTTTTGTCTACAGATATTTTTACCTTATTTCTTCAGCTGAACAATCCACAAACACATTAAATAACAGTACAACCTACTGCAGAGATATAGTATGTATGTAGATGGCGCTGCTGTGAATAAGGTCTTATGCTTTATTTTAAGGGGTTCCTTATTTTGTTTTGGAATCTCCTACTATAGGTTTACATTCATCCATGATCTTAACACACTTTAATTTTCTCACAATATATATTACACTTAACCTTATTTCTCAAAGAGTCTAAAAGTGGTTTGTTCAAAGGTTCAGTCTCTCTTGGTCACATGGCCCAGTCTGTTGTGATTGGTCTACTCTGCTCTGATTGGTCAGTGATTGGTCTACTCTGCTCTGATTGGTCAGACGGCCCAGTCTGTTGTGATTGGTCTACTCTGCTCTGATTGGTCAGTGATTGGTCTACTCTGCTCTGATTGGTCAGATGGCCCAGTCTGTTGTGATTGGTCTACTCTGCTCTGATTGATCACCGGGGATCGGTTCTGCGCAGGTTTTGCTCATCTCAATCAAGCCTACTGTAACATAGGTATGAAACAGGAAGTGAGACTGGAATCTCTGAATACTTGTTTCAGCAGTTCAGAATCGATTCTTTCTTTTAGGAGACAATAACTTTATTTGTCGTGCACTTTGATCTTTGAAACTTTGCTTTACAAACAGCTGTATTACACACTGCATGATAGGTAATATTTGAAAAAACATGATGGGACTCTTTAATCAATCAACAACCCTATATGTATGTATTTACATGTACATGCATTTTTGTAAAGGGAGGGAGCCATGTTAAGACTAGACTACTGTTACTAAATAACTAGCTCAATACTGAATTGGCTGAACTTGAGAACATTGTATGAGGTGAATGATTTGCGTTCGGAACATGTTTTGGAACGTGTGTTTCTGTAGATGGACGGTCAGGAGTAAAGTAGCGTGGTCTGAAAGGAGAGCGCAGACCTGAGGAGAACAGGGTCTATCAGGAGAGAGGGTCTATCAGCACAGGCATCAATGGAAATCTGAGTGGGGGCCATTAAGCAGAAGGAACAGTAGCAGAGTGGGGGGATGAGACAGGGAAAGAGGGAGAGAGAGAACGAGGGAGAGGGACAGGGAAAGGATTGTTCGGAACAGACTGACTGTCCTTTTAGTCTTATCTCTCACAGCTTCTTTTACAGAAAACTAAGGAGCGAGCGAGAGAGAATGAGAGAAGGAAAAAAGAACACTTTCTCTCCCTGCTATTTTCCCTTTCTCTGATTTCTCCTCTCTCCGTCTCACTCCATTTCATTCCTCTTTATTTCTTTTGTCCATTTCTCTCAGTCTTTTCCTCCACACCTCTTTTTGCCTCTCTGGTCCGTGTTGTATCTTCTCAGGGCTGAATCACGCCTCCGTTAAAGGAATATTCCAGCGTCTGTGGCCTGTGTGTTTACTGCCACCGAAAATAATGTAAAAAAAGAAAGAAAAATCTGTTTGCAGAAAATGTATGGGAAATGCATTGACAGTAATTTAACTACAATTGAAGCCTGTAGGGCATTAAGGAGTGTTTAAAACAAAAATGTGAAGCTCAGATTTTTGCTATATTATTTCCTATGAGCAAAAAGGTTTATTTTGAGCTGTAACATATTATAAGTATGTCTTACGGACTTCCGGTTATCTGTTTGTGATGTAAACAGAACTTTTGTAAATAGTTTCTTTGTAGTATCCTTGTGCATATCAACCTGAAATGAATGTTGCACATCCATAATTGAAGTTGAAAAATATGAATATACCTTTGCACAGACTTAGTGATTTTAACACACTAGTATTAAAATCACTATCATATTAATACAGTATGTATAAAGGTTTGGTGTTGTGGGTACACGTTCTATATTATATACTTTCAACATTAGCAATAGAGCTTTACTTGTACCAAATGGTGAACATTCCTCTTAATTATATTGATTGTGTGCGTAGTATACTTCAAATATTAAAAGTATGACTAGCATACTAAAGCACATGTAAAGTACTTGATTATTATTTTAACTGTAGTGTGTTATTTGATATTAAATTCAAAAGTTAATATATTTTAAGTGCACTAAATTGCTAAATAAGATTACATGCAGTTCGCATGCACTTAAATATTTTAATTTCCGTAAACAGTGTGCTTTGTAATAGTATGCTAAAGTGTTTTTTGCAGTGGTCCTTTAAAAGCTCAAATTTTTTTAAACAGTAAATTGTTTGTCATTTGAGCTGTAGAGTTGTCTAAATTTGACTTTTTTCAGTAGATGAACTGTCACAGATGTGGGGCTTATTGTGTTTATCCTGAAATATTCCTGTAACATCTGATCTGCTGCCTTTGTTTGTTCAGCATGGACTCATTCAATACCTGCTCAACCCCACAGCATGTTACCCATTCAGATATTTTACAATGAATATATGCCTGAAAGAAGCTTTGAGCTGCAATAACACCAGCAGTTTAGACTTAGGACCCGACATAAAGATATTTATGGATGTCTGCGTTTCTAAGTCAGGCTTCTCTCTGTCTCTCTTTGTAAAACAACAACAACAACAACAACAACAACAACAAAACTTGTCATTTGATGATAGTGATTTGTGATTTTTTATTTATTTAAATGTGATATTTGTGGAAACACTAATTTGCTTCAAGTGAAAAGTTAGATTCTTTGAGTAAGATAACCCATGTTGCTGATGTTTTTATTATTTAAAATGTTATTATTAAATACATTTTTAATGTAGTTATTTAATAATTCCATTAGGAGTATAATTAGGTGTATGTTTCAGTCATCATAACAATAAATATTGAACATTATTTTTGCTACAGATGTAAATCATCCCTCAAATCGTGCAGCTTGTTGAATATATTTATATTCCTTGTATTTAGACATGGAAGCTTGTTTCCGCCAAAGAATAAAAAAAATAAATTAAAAAAAAATCACAATTCAAACTTTTTCTCAGAATTCTGACTGAAACTCACAATTGAGATTTACATATATCAGAATTGCATGATCTAAACTCGCTATTTCATGTTTTTAAGTCAGAATTGTGAGATATAAACTTTATAATGCAGTTGTGAGAATAAAGGTAATTTTTTCCCCCTTGGAATTATTACTTTATACCTCACAATTCTTAGAAAAGAAGTAAGAATTGCGAGATGTAATATCGCAATTGTGAGATTAAAAAGTCGCAAGTATCTTGTTTTCTACTGTAGCGGAAACAAGCTTCCATATGATTTTGACCTTGCAGATATAAAAACAGAGGTAGGCCACCTGAATCTCATATCAGACTTATTGGTGGGATCTTTTTATTTAAGCCCTAGCAACACCCTAGCAACCACCCACAACAGTTTAACAACACTGTTTCAACCACCCACAACACTTTAGCATGGCGGTGGCGAGTTTTTCATGGGCTGGATCCTACAATTTCTTCTGCAAGTATTTTTTTTGTATTGTTTGCCTTGCAGCGCGCCTTTTTAACAGTGACATCCTCGTATGTTCATGCACCGTCTGTGTGTGTATGTACATCGGCGTAGCATGTTCAGTGTCTGATAGAGAGGAGATGGGAGGGGTGTGTGTGTGTGAGGATAATTAGATATCAAAGGCAGGGGTGGGGAGGGAGGCAGAGGTCTTCTCTGATGCTAAAGCACTTATTAATGAGATAGGCCTTATCTGTCCTCCTCGGAGGAATTCTGCCTTTGATCGGCCCCACTTTGGACTTAATACATTTTTGATTGATAGGCGGAGATGACAGAGGAAAGAGGTGAGGAGAAGAGAGACTGAGAGAGAGAGAGAGAGAGAGGGCAGGCCAGTAAAGATGGAGATGCAGTTGTTTCAATGCCCTTCATTTGACAGAATAACCAGTGAAACAGGATCACGGGAAGGCATTAATTCTACATCGCACACGCGTACTGGAAGGGAGAGAGATGTTGACGTCGATGACTCACGGACCACACAAGGGAGCGATGCTGTTGATGGCTAGCAGGAGGAATTCTGGGAAGTTATCGAAGGTGGGCACGGTAATAGATAACACACAGCTCTCAATAACACACAAACACCACATACGGACACACAGGCGATGTGTCACCTTCACAGCGACTGAACGTGGCCATTAAAGCCGTGCGACTCCGTGTCGTGTGTCTCTGTCAGAATGAGTAGCGAAAGGAGAAAGAAGGACGAGAAGGGAGGGAAGGATAAAATGAGAGAAGCCAAAACTGCTACTCTGTCAGTGTCTATTACTTGCATTCATCATAAACTTACATTCAGCACATTCTAGTTATGGACAGTTTATAGTCAAACAAACCAGCCCCAACACACACATGCTTATATCCACACATGATATTCTTCATAAAGACAGGATGTTGATCCCCTTTAAAAGATCTTTCATCTTGCCAAATAAATTGTTATAATAACAGAAGTGGAAGGCAGGATGAAACGTCCGGTTTGGAAGAGCGAATGGAAGCCCAGCTATCATGACTTACAGTAGAAAGTGTTTGAGGAAAATATGAAGCAACTATTATTGATAATAATATGAAATGTTGAAAAAAGAAAAACATATTAGAGTGATTTCTGAAGGATCATGTGACACTGAAGACTTTGATCACAGGAATAAATTACATTTTAAAATATATTGACATAGAAAACAGTTGTTTTAAATTTTAATAATATTTCACAATATTTTATTTGATCAAATAAATCTTACTGGCCCCAAACTTTTGAAAGGTATAGTTAATAAAAATGAATAAAAATACATTTTAAACATTAATTAGAACTGCATAAAAAATGTCCCTTCAATTCTTCCACCATCATATACAGTGCATTAGCTGTCAAACTATGTGCCTATTTTAATAGTTTGTAGCAATTTGTAGCGTTATTATTGAATGTGCTTGTGTGGGAGTACCACTATTTGAACGCTTCAAACATTTCAGAGCCAAGACTATCCATTTCATCATTAAGTCTTCTGTCCTGAGGGGTCCGAAGTGTTCAGCTCCAGCAAGGCCTTCAAACCCTGGCCAAAATAGGGATCCTTCTGACAGTAGTCTGGACGTTTGGTGATTTGGAACTACAGTAAAATATACCAACATTTGTAGAGTTTGTCCCACACTTGACAAACTTGGCTAATTTTCTTGATGCTGTGAAGAGTATGCGAGTGGGTGACATTCAAAAGGAAAGAAGAACGAATGTGATGACAAAAAAAAGAGAAGGGGGGTCAAATCCCATCTCAGCTGCATGAGTGGTACTCCATAGACGGAGGACAGACAGGAAAAGAGCTATAAAGTATGGAGCGACAGCACACACATCACACAGACAGGCCTGCCGCCTGCTCAGCTGATAACACAGCCCGTCTCACACCCCTCGCACCCTATCAACACCATCCGTCATCCACCCACCGGCCCTGCCCACCACACCTGCTGTACGGGCCCGTCTCCATCGGATCAACCAGAGACAGATCTGCAGACGCAATGTGGATCATCGATGATATAACCCTCGCAGATTGGACGTATATGGTCCATGCACTCAGTCATTTCTCTCTGCAGAAAACCTCTTTCAGATGGGAAACAAAGACATTTGTGCTGTAGAATTGCATAACTATACCTTTTATTATTAGTTTGGTGTTTTTTATTAATTAAATTGATAATGTCAATCTATATATCGGTCTGTCATTATGTTTGTTAGGACTATAAAAGTCTTTTTTGTGTCAAACCAGCTTTTATTTTTTCCTAAACATTGGCTTTTTTATTGTTTAGAAATGAGTTATCATACCCACAAAAACTAGTCACTAGTTCAGTTCAAGCACAATAAGCCTCACAATGTCACAAACTGCTCTGAGACACGAAGGCTGAGATCCAAACGCAGCTTTAATTAAGGGGCAATCCAGACACATAATCCAATATACAGGCAATAAGTCAAAACACAGGTAGGCAGTCCAAACAAACAAACAAAACAAGCAGGGGTCAGAGACAGAAGAGTAATCCACAGAACAGGCAAGAAATCCACATGAAACCAGGGAAAAACGCTCAGAAATGCAGCACAACAACATACAAAACTTCACAGTGAGTGAATGAGTGATGGTATAAATAGGCTGAGACTAACAGGGTAATGAGACACAGGTGAATGCAATCAGTGATGATGAGTCCAGGCAGTGAGTTCTGGGAAATGTAGTCTGTGAGGGAGCGATACTAGTCTGGTGTGGAGTGGCTCTCAAGGGCACTCCAGCTGATAACGGTTACACACAAGAGTCGGAAATGGGCAAATTTTCCCATAGACTGGAGTGAGACCATAGACATATCTTGAACTGTTGCAATCTTTCCCCAGTAAATCATCTTAGGTGTGGCGTGTTGAGTCTTTTGGCCAATCGGCATCAAGATGACAGCATTTTCTTCTTTTCCGGGTGCACACTGTACGATTTTGGCCACGATTTGGCCTTCTGAGATTAATTTTGCACATCCTAAAAGATTCCTCTTATCCCAGGCTAAAATCTGAAGTCTTTGTTCGTTAGAGTTTACCGACCGCCGATTAATGGCTGTTGCGATCCTGCCGTGTGACTTCTCCTACGACGACCGTCAAATTGTTTTTGTTTTTCAAGACAAAACATGACCAAAATGAACGTTAGATTTATTTGTAGCCACTATTTCAATCCCGTATGTAATGCGAACATGTCATTGATTGATGATGTAAAACTCTGGACGAGTTTTCTTCCATCCGTTTTTAACGCGCCTTGACTGTCGTGTAGTCTGACATTAATGACAATTGAGATCCGCTCTGTGACATAGCTTACAGTGGGGTTCATGTTCGTACAGTCTGACAAGCAACAATCGTCGTAAAGGACTATTATAAATCACAGTGTGCAACCAGCTTTAGACAATGTTTCGCGGTACTATAATAATTCTGAGCTAATTTTGCTGCCAACGATGTAATGCTTTGTTACCAACTTAACATTTGGTTACTATTTGCTTGCCAAATCAAGTAGCCTACGTGTGTCTTGATAAATTATTCCTAATATTACCTCATCAAACTTTTCCCAACATTTTGATAAGCTTGTTAGCATTCAAGCTAACGTCAGTGTGTTGTAACATCAGTCCAGAATGAATCGGAATACCTTTGCTGAGTTTAAGGCTAACTCCCTCTGCATCTGTATTTCTTTCTGATTTCAACGTGTCATTGTCAAAAGTTACAAGGGAAATTAAAAAAAAAAAGTTGACAAAGTTCAAGTGAAGTGGTGTCGACAAATGCTTTAAATTCAGGAACTGAGCATTCTCAATTCTGAACGACGCACGGCCCCCTAGTGTGTTCTCACACATTTTAACTGAAATACATATACATATATATATTTACCCAACACATTTCTTTTTGAAAATGTGGTTTGTATCACCCCTGTTACATTTAAATCATTTCAGGGTTGAATGTCAAGTGTGGAAAATTTACTTAAAAGTAGAATCATTCACAAACGTCAACACATCCCCCACACATTTCATATGAATGTATTAGATATTTTGCCTCATTTGATAATGCCTTCAGGGAAGGTTCATTTAAAACATTTCACCATGTTGAAATCCACAACATTCTGCAGACTTTCCCCCCACGATCAGCGTAGAAAATGTGAAAAAAAAGTGTTCAGATTCCGTCTGGGCCACATATAGCCCACATGTAATAGTTTAACCACAGTCATAACAAATACTGCAGTTAGTGTGTCACATGAGAGGCTTGTTCATAAACCAACTGTGATCATGTTTAAGGTATACCTACCAGTATGCATTTATGAAAGTTTTTTGAAAGTTCGTCTGCCAAAATGTAATTTGCACATGTGCATCAAACTCCTGGCGTCCCTTTGTCAGAAATTACAATTAGACTAAATATATCCAAAGAGAAGCAAATGACCCTTCAAGGCCACTATTGTTCTCTCATCACTCGGGGTTTTGTTTGCGTATCTCCCCCGACTCGTGTGTCCTTGTTGCTCTGTGTGTGAGTTTGTGCTCGTGTGTGTGAGGGAAGTAATTATGCAAATGACAGTTGACGTCCCAGTGAGGCACAATGCCGATACGAACACCCCGTTAGCCACATGCGCCTGTGTGTTTACACACACACACACACGCATTTCATCCCTCCGAATGACCTGTGGCCCTGCAGTTGCACAACTCTCTCCGTTCTGGAAAGACAGGTTCAGAGGACGGATGACAATGGCTGTCATTGTGGCCATTCCTGCTCCATTTTATCTGTCTACGGGGAAGACCCAGAACCCAGGGTATAAAAATACTTAAATATTGAATGAAAGGAAAAGAGTGCTGTCAAACTCTTTATTTAAGCTGTCTGAAGAACTGCCTGATGGAGCGCAGTCTTTTTGTCGGTCTCACAGTCTCACTGTTTTATGAAGTCGTTTTTGAGTTATGAATGTGTTCCCTCATTATTAGCCGTTCTTTTTTCTGCAGAAAAGAAGTGTCACTTTCATTCAGGTTTAGATGATTGACAAGTGAAGCTTGAGAAGTTTCAAATGAGTGTGATCTCTGGAGTTATTATTATATTCAAATATGTGTGTGCAGACTCTTCTAGGTGACAGAATTCAGGACGCAAGTGGGTGTTTTTTTCAACTATGGTCACTTTTAGCTCTGCAAACTTTTAGAAAATTACCCCTTAGTGAGAAGTGTATTTTTATTTCATTTATTAACAATATCAAACAGTGGAGATTTATGCATTACAAATTCCCTCCACAGTGTAATTTTCATAATGTATTGTTGTGTGATAGAAAAAATGATGGCAATGATATTTAAAAATTTTTTGGAATAAAATGTAATGCATTACAATCACCGGCCACTTTATTAGGTACCCCATGCTAGTAACGGGTTGGACCCCCTTTTGCCTTCAGAACTGCCTCAATTCTTCGTGGCATAGATTCAACAAGGTGCTGGAAGCATTCCTCAGGGAGTTTGGTCCATATTGACATGATGGCATCACACAGTTGCCGCAGATTTGTCGGCTGCACATCCATGATGCGAATCTCCCGTTCCACCACATCCCAAAGATGCTCTATTGGATTGAGATCTGGTGACTGTGGAGGCCATTTGAGTACGGCGAACTCATTGTCATGTTCAAGAAACCAGTCTGAGATGATTCCAGCTTTATGACATGGCGCATTATCCTGCTGAAAGTAGCCATCAGAAGTTGGGTACATTGTGGTCATAAAGGGATGGACATGGTCAGCAACAATACTCAGGTAGGCTGTGGCGTTGCAACGATGCTCAATTGGTACCAAGGGGCCCAAAGAGTGCCAAGAAAATATTCCCCACACCATGACACCACCACCACCAGCCTGAACCGTTGATACAAGGCAGGATGGATCCATGCTTTCATGTTGTAGACGCCAAATTCTGACCCTACCATCCGAATGTCGCAGCAGAAATCGAGACTCATCAGACCAGGCAACGTTTTTCCAATCTTCTATTGTCCAATTTCGATGAGCTTGTGCAAATTGTAGCCTCAGTTTCCTGTTCTTAGCTGAAAGGAGTGGCACCCGGTGTGGTCTTCTGCTGCTGTAGCCCATCTGCCTCAAAGTTCGACGTACTGTGCGTTCAGAGATGCTCTTCTGCCCACCTTGGTTGTAACGGGTGGTTATTTGAGTCACTGTTGCCCTTCTATCAGCTCGAACCAGTCTGGCCATTCTCCTCTGACCTCTGGCATCAACAAGGCATTTCCGCCCACAGAACTGCCGCTCACTGGATGTTTTTTCTTTTTCGGACCATTCTCTGTAAACCCTAGAGATGGTTGTGCGTGAAAATCCCAGTAGATTAGCAGTTTCTGAAATACTCAGACCAGCCCTTCTGGCACCAACAATCATGCCACGTTCAAAGTCACTCAAATCACCTTTCTTCCCCATACTGATGCTCGGTTTGAACTGCAGGAGATTGTCTTGACCATGTCTACATGCCTAAATGCACTGAGTTGCCGCCATGTGATTGGCTGCTTAGAAATTAAGTGTTAACGAGCAGTTGGACAGGTGTACCTAATAAAGTGGCCGGTGAGTGTATGTATCCTAAATGCACACAATATAATACTATTTTAACTATTTTTGCATAATGTGAAAAATTACAGCTTGACTGGAAGTGATATATAATAAAAGTTAAATTTTGTTTTGTTTTCTTTACACATAATGAATATGAAATATCCCTTATGTATTTTATTTGAAGAATGCTTTTATTACTTTTTTAGATGCAAATAATTTTTTAAGGTGAAAATGACCAATTGAATATATAATTGTGCAGTTTAAATTGCTTTCACACGATAAATAGTAAAAAGGTATATTCATTTCACTCTTTGTTTTATTCTTTGCTTAGATTATCTTTATTTTAAACAAGTAATAAGTCAAATTGTATATACAGTCAAGTCACCTTTCTTTATATAGCGCTTTTTACAGATGATTGTTTCAAAGCAGCTTTACAGATAACAGGAAAATAATGCAACAAAGTTTGTTTCTGCTTTACAGCAGATTTATATAGTTTAAGATTGGAAATCTTAACATTTAAAAGTCATTTGTCAAAAGTCATTTGAGAATGAACATAAAAAATATATTTACAAGATAAAAAGTGTCAAAATTTTACAACAATATTTATTTATTTATTTATTTATTACATAAAAAGGGAGAACAGCTATTGGACATAAGTTGAAGAAACACCAGTTAGAAATTACAAACATTAGAAATGGACACTGTCGCTTTGAGGTCTATTACACAGCCAACTTTTTTTTTTTATTACACAGAGGTCTATACACAGCCAACAGTGCTGACCGGCGAAGAAGAATCGTCACCGACAAAGTAAGATCACTCCAAACACAAGCATTGACTAAACAGAGACAAACTTTACTCTTTCAGACTGTTAATCATGCCAGAGTGGTCTGGGATCCCACTACAAAGCCTAAAGGTATTTTAGGAGGTCATTTAAATATTAGAAGCTTACTTCCCAAGCAAGACGAGATCAGAATACTGTTGTCTGAGTCTAACATCGATTTTCTATGTATTAGTGAAACCTGGTTGCATGATAAAATTCCAACTTGTTTAATTGATGTTCCGGGGTATACATGCTATAGAAGGGACCGACCTGTGGGAAGGGGTGGGGGTGTACTGATATATATTAAGGACATATTTAATGCAAAGCAAATGTATCCAACTGTTGATATGTCAACTGAATGTTTATGCATTAATGTGATATTATCGCAAAGTATGCAACTTTATATTTTAGTGGTATATAATCCTCCCTCTGCATGCACCACAAAGCTCTGTGAAAATTTGGATGTTATGTTCAAAAATTTTAATCACAAGAACGAGGTACTTGTTTTTGGTGATTTTAATATAAATTGGATAGATAAATTATGCAGGAAAAAATTGAAAATTCTTGCATCTAAACATGATCTTATTCAAATGATTGAAACCCCAACGCGTATTACCAGGAAGACTCAAAGATTGATAGATTTAGTTTTTGTTAATAAACCTGATAGAATCATAAAAACATATAATTTAGTCACTGGTCTATCTGATCATAATATGATTTTAACTGCAAGAAAATTGACAAAGAAAAGAATGACTAGATTTTTAAATCCAAATAAGAACTTATTTAAATTTGAAATTCCTCGTAAAAAGCAGATTGAATTTGAAAATGAGTTAAAGAGGGTTAACTGGGATGAGCTTCAACAATACGATCAAACAAATGACTACTGTGATAAATTTATGTCCACTATTGAGAGCATTGTCAATAAATACACTAAAAAGCAAAAGAAATCCCAGAGAAAATTTCAGCTACCATGGATGAACGAGAACATTCGAAAAACGATGAAAAGAAGAGACTTGGCCTTGAAAACTTTTATTAAGACCCGAAGGGATATTGATTTTAAAATATTTAAAGGTTTGCGTAACCAAGTTGTAAAAGAACTTAGATTGTCTAAATCAAATTACTATATTCAAGCCCTAAAGGAGGTTAAAGGGAACGGCAAATTAATGTGGAAAAAATTAAATAGCCTACTAAATCCAAAAGGTAACTTCACCCAAACAAAATACGAACTTAAAAAGGGTGAAAACACTATTACAGATAGCACACAAGTTGCTAATGAATTTAATACCTTTTTTATACAATCCGTTGACAATTTAGCATCAAGCTTTCCATGCTGCAATGATATAGGCTTAACAACAATAGACTTGCCTGAAGATCAAGCTAACTCATTCCAGCTTAAGAAGGTCGATCAGACAGCTGTTTTGAAAGCTATACAGGACCTAAACACCTCCTTTTCGAAAGATATTTTTAATTTAGATACAGTTTTTCTTAAAAAATATAGCAGCATTTTGGTCCAACCACTCACAAATATTGTTAATATTTCCATTAAATCCGGACAATTCCCAGATGGGTGGAAAAATGCCCTGGTAACACCGATCTTTAAATCAGGAGATGATACAATGTCTTGTAATTATAGACCTATTAGTCTTCTTCCAGCTTTGTCTAAAGTTTTAGAAAAGATTGTTTCAGAACAACTCATTCACTATCTTGAGATAAATCAATATCTGAGTCCTCTACAATTTGGATTCCGGAAGAATCATTCCACAGAGTCCGCAATCTGTCTATTAACTGAAAATATTAAACAATCTCTTGACAAGGGAAATGTAGCTGGTGCTGTGTTCCTGGATTTAAAAAAGGCATTCGACACAGTAAATCACAATATATTAATCACAAAATTAAGCAAGTTTAACTTATCCAAAAAATCATTATCCTGGTTTGAATCATATCTAAAGGGCCGTGAACAGTGTGTTGTGATTAACGGTGTAAGATCTACTTTTCTTAAAATTAAAACAGGTATTCCTCAGGGCACGGTCTTGGGACCCATACTCTTCAGTTTATATATTAACGATTTGCCGGATGTAGTATGTCCAGATATAGATCTTCTGATGTATGCAGATGACGCAGTTGTGTATGCTTCTGCTGATACCTGTGTTTCTGTGGCTGACAAACTTAATACTAACTTGGAAAGAATATCATTTTGGCTAACCTCATCTCATTTAACTTTAAATATTAAAAAAACAAACTCTATCTGTTTTTCTATTTGAAAACTACCTCCAGCACAACTTTTGAACATAAAAATTAAGGGTGAACTTATCGAACAAGTACCTGAAGTAAAGTATCTTGGAATAAATATAGATTTGTCATGATTCTGCCTTAGTGTCCTTGATTTTCCCTAGTTGTGAGGCAGGATCATGACAGAATTATGTTTTGTGTACAAGCGCATGGCTAGGTGTTTGGGCCATGTGCTTGTGTTGTCTCATTACCCCGCCCCCTTGTTACCCTCGTCTTGTCATTATTGTCTAGTCAGTTTCACCTGTCCTTGTCTTGTCAGCTTCACCTGTCTTTGTCATTAGTGTTCCCCATTTAATCCCCTTGTGTTTGCTGTCTCGTGCCGGTTCATTGTTTGATGTGTCACACTTTGTGTGAATCCACCCGTGAGTACCTTGTCTTAGAAGTCTTGATCTTGTAGTTGCTGTTTGTTAAAAGTCTAGCCTTTGTCAAGTGATATCTAGTTTAGTTTACCCTCGTTTGTGTTGCCTCTGTTTTGCCCCCTCGTGGGTTTTGCTTTCCCCAGTTTTTCTGTTATAATAAACGTTGTGTGATTTCATACTGTCTGCGTTTGGGTTCATCTGCTATCCTCATAACAGATTATCAGCTGAATTTTAAAAGTCACATCAAGAAAATCTATAAAACCATTAGGGCCAATTTGAGCTGCTTTATGCTGATTAGAAATTGTCTTACTCTTGATTGCGCTTTTACCTTTTTTAATTCTATGATTCTTTCACATATATCTTACGGCATAACCGCATGGTCTCAAGCTCATCAATCATCAGTCGAAACTATAGAGTGTCTCTACAACAGAGCCTTGAAAGTTTTGGATAAGAAGAGAATAAGGTACCATCACTGTCAAATTCAAACAAAATACAAGATTTTAAGTTTTGTTAACTTTATTTCTCTGCATCTGGTTAAGCTGATTTTCAAATGTTTAAATGATGTTGCTCCACTACCGCTTTGCAAAATAATAACAAGACGGCAAAGCACTAGACCGACCAGATCTGCTTTTAAAGTCACCTGTAATATCCCTTTTTGTAGAACATCATTTGCTCAGGCTTCTGTTTCAGTGAAAGGGGCAAAATTGTGGAATTCTCTGCCAGATCATCTGAAATGCATCCCGACACTAGATATCTTTAAAAACAAAAACAAATTGTGGTTAATTCAGGAACAGTGTTGTTCACATATTTAGTCCTTGTTGACTCTGCTCCTTTTGTATTTTTTTATATTTTTTTCAAATTTTTTATTTATTTATTTTTTATTTTATATTATATTCCATTATTTTTCTTTGTATTATTATTTTTATCCTCGTATTGCATTTATCAAAAAGCCCTTATCTTATCGTATTGCTTACATATTGTATTGCATGTATTGCATTTTACTAAAAAGCCCTTCTAGGGACAAATGTTGTAAATTAGCTTTGGCTAAAAACATTGATACATGTATCAGATCACTGTTAAAGTGTATCTATGTTATTTGTATCTGTCCCTATCTAAATAAAGCAAAAAAAAAAAAAAAAAAAAAAAATTACCGCCAAAGTGACGGAAGAACAGAACATAGAGCTGAGAACAAGATACATAGCAGGGACCGCATGCTTGCAAAACATTTACAAGAGTGTATTTCTGGCCCAAATTTCATTTCTTCGGGCAAAAATTTCAGTTTATTATCTGTCCAATTGAGATTGTAACGCTACTTTTAACCAGCTAATGCAGCCAGTTTAAAAGTTTTCATTTGTGTGACATTGTTATTACGTTTTCGTAATAACAACATTAGCCAGTAGCAGCGGTGGACTGACACACGCATAATCTGGCTGTAGTTGTGGTTATTACTGTGATCCAGTGGTGGTGGAGTTATTTATGTTATTGTGGTTTTACAACCAAAGGGAATGCAAACGACTGCGCGGACTAAACGGATTACATTACACAGTCATTTCTCCCTTTCTCCTCCCTCTCCCTGCGTCTCTCCATCCATACCATACCTGCCCGTCTCTCTCTCTCTCTCTCTCTCTCTCTCTCTCTCTCTCTCTCTCTCTCTCTCTCTCTGCCTGGGGAGGGAATTGGGCTGGTTATGCATGTTCAGTAACAGGAGAGCCTATTGAAGGAGCCGTGCTGCTAATTTGCCATGGCCATGTTCCCCCTGAGTGAAGGAGATCTGCCTCACCCCACACACACACACACACACACACGCACACACACTCTCACACACACACACACATGTTGGTGCAACAGCATTATGAGGACTCTCCATAGGCGTAATGGTTTTTATACTGTACAAACTGTATATTCTATCCCCTTACACACACACACACACACACACACACACACACACTCACACTCACACACACACACACACACACACACACACACACTAACATGAAAGCAAGAAGTTTAGTGAGAAACTGACATTAAGCAAACAGTGTTTAATAATATATGTGGAAAGTGATTTTGGGCCAATGAGATTTCAGAGTGGGCAGGGCTATGCAACATTAAATCAGGCTACGTCTACATTAATCAGGATACATTTAAAAACTGCGTTTTCGTTTCAAAAAGCATTTTCCAAAAGTGTCTCATACACACCGAAACGTCGGAAAATGCCAAATGAATCTTACAGCGCATGTGTAGACCCTCATAAAAGCTCACTGAGATGATACAGACAGAACAAGACATAATAAAGTTATCATGCTATTCTTCTGGCAGGATCATTTTATTTAGCAAAATATCTAGCATTCACGGTCGCTCTGTCACCATTATAAGTTTGGTCTAAAATGCGACTGCTCATGTTTTGCCGCAGGACAGCAAATGCGAGTGAATTTTCTGTCATCTTTGCAGGATGTGATATGAAGAGTGTGCAAAGAAGCATATTTTAGCAACTGTGTGAAAGTGAATAGCACATAACAGGCACAATACCGGTATAAACATGAATATCTATTGGTACAATATGCGTGACATGACTAAACATGCGTCATCGTTTTTGACAGTCCACACTACAACGCGAGAGCGCCGTTTGTATCCACTTTGGACAGCGTTTTCAAAAATCATAGTTTTCGTTCATAAAAACCCTGTCTCAGAGTGGACGGAGGGCCACAACGGAGAGAAAAAGATGTGGTTTCAAACAAAGTGTGTGGACATTTTATATTAGTGTGGACAAGGCCTCAGGCTGCCAACAAAATATCACTTTTCTTTTTTTTGCTTCACTATAAACATCATTCATGTTTAGGACACGTTGTTATTATATATTATATTATTACTAAATTGGGTAACACTTTATTTTATGGTGTCCTTGTTACATTATGTTACATGTATTTACCGTAGTTATAACAGTAAATTATGCATAATTACATGCAACTAACCCTCAGCCAAATCTTAATCCTACCCTAACCCTATAAGTACATGTAGTTACTTAATATTACTCTGTACTTAAATATATAATTACACTGTAACAAGGACACCTTAAAATAAAGTGTAACTCTAAATTGCTGTATTGTAAATTGAATACTGTATAGAATTATTGTATTAATAATGAATAATAATAATATTATTAATAAAAAGTAATTATTGGTAACACTTAATCATTTTGTTAGTCCTCTACTAACTATAAGTAACTTTGCAACTACTTGTCGGCTAACAGTCTTTGGAGGATTAGTAGACTGAGACTTTATTTTGATGCTCCCCAAAAGCTATAACTAACTAACTAACTTGGCAAGTACATGTCAACTTATTTTAACCTTAAAAGTCTACTAACACTAACACTGAGCGTTAGTTGACATGTAGAATGTCTAAATTGGACTATTGAATAACCAAATTCTTTATTTAAGCTTAATGTACAGTAGTTTATCATAGTGCGGTTTGCAACCATTTTAAGCACAACAAGCAAATCAAGGCCATGTGTTACACTGATTTTACCGCAGTTAAGGTGATAATCTGGAGACATTTCTCAATTTAGTGACACATTCTCACACTTCACAAAAGAAAAGTTCCTCCATTTCTGTCCCATTCTTCCCCTTCCTGTTGAACTCTATAAGACTGGAGCAGGAGTGTTGGCGGTGGGAATCCCGCGGACCCTAATTAGAGATCTGACCCCTCCGTTAGCCCTAACAGCTCCAGACACAACACTCTCTGTGTGTGCGGATCCTGAGCTGGGAAAAGGAAACGGAGGTCACTAATTACTCAGGGAGCAAAAGCTCAATGATTAACAAGAAGGAGGAAAATACTAATGATGGCTGTTTGGGTTAAAAAAATTAACTTTTGAATATGTGTACTGTAGGTGCTCTAGCATGTGGAATCGGGATTATTGCTTTATTAGTCGGTGCAAATTGTGCATGCGATGCGGCCTAATTAACTTTTGATACAGACAAACATTTATAACAGGAAAGTTTTGCCTGAAAGTATTTGAACACTTTTAAGGGGTGTTATTATGCATGAAGGGAAGTTCCTAAACCCTAAAACTAATCCTGGGGAAAATCACTTTAAAGCACAACCTTGTTGTAAAGTGGCTCGTGTTACATGAAACTTAAGTGTCTGATTATTATACATTTGTGTGAAAAACCTATAATAGATAGATCATAAAAATAGAATCATTTAATTTTCACGAATAATGTTTAAGTTCCCTAACCTCACCTTTTTACAGTAACTGTATCCTTTTGAGTTTATGATAAAGAACTGAAAAGGTGTGAAACCAGCAATACTGCAATGTTGCACATTCTCAGATGACACTGACGTAATTGATTATCTTCTTATCTGATTATCTTCTCATCTTTGACGTAATTGAGCTGGGAGCTCTGGAGGTAGTGTCACCTGGATGAAGTGTTACCTGTGTATCTGTGAAAGTGCTCACCCGAGAACACACTGATATTTGCTGGAGCATGTGGGTGTCTGTCACTGTATGTGATGTATTTACACACGTCTGCAGTTGTGAAATGCCTCTAAAATATCCCAGTTATGAACCTTACACTCTCCACGGACCAGTGGAGAGACTCTGTGTGTACGTGTGCGTGCGTCCGTGCGTGTGTGTGTGTGTGTGTGTGCTATATATAGACTGTACATTCAGTTCTAAAGTTAAAATTGACTGAATTTTGACATTTACATTTCATTTTTAAAGACTGTTTGGAAATCGTGAGATGGATCACAATTATGTTATTTAGTTGACAGCCATAGTTTAATTCTTAGGTTTACTCATCAGTAATGGTGGTTAGAAAAAAATACAGTCATCTTAATTGAAAACATTTTCCAGATGCTATTTTACAGTTTTTTTTACATTTTATACTTTTCTATCTTTTCTATTATATTGATACGTTGTTATAGCTACCTGTTTGGGTATCGGAAGGGAATCCTCATATTTGGGTGTTTGTGGCATCAAGAAGTTTGAAAGTCCCTGTTTTAGAGCTCATTTGCTTGATAGCGTCTTCAATGGGATGACATTATGATATCAACAGCATTCTCTGTTCTTAACAATCATGTGATTGCATCTAGTGCCACTTAACCTAGCAAAGGCAACATGCCCACAGCATTCCTCATTTATCAGCAAAACTCTTCGAATTCCCACGTCGTATGCGGAGTTATAGATTTACGTATACCTTGAGTGTGCAAACTTCTGTCCTGACTTTCACCGAAGCCTCAAACATCAGATGGAAAACCACAAAGGCTCAAAACTCCAATTCAAAAGCCACATCTTTCAGTAATCAGCTGCCACTAAACCTCGGTTGTTAGATAAAGTTGTTCAGTGGTTTTAAACTCACCACAGAACGAGGTGTCCGATCTGTGAACTGTTGTCCAGTGACTGTGTGTGTGTGTGTGTGTGTGTGTGTGTGTGTGTGTGTGTGTGTGTGTGTGGTTATATGGGTTAACAGTCGGGTTCAAGTTGCATGTTAAACAAACAGCACTTTTGAATGCCAAGCTGCAGAGGTAAGTAAATTAGTGTAAATTTGCACAAGTAACCTAATTTTGAGGGAAAACATATGCAGGAATTTTAATTGGACACAATGGAGCTGGAATCACGCAGCATCCAAAGACAAATTAGCCGAAACCGATGGCAAGACTAATGGTTTGTGTAGGCTGCTGCTGTGGAGAGAGAGAGAGAGAGAGAGACAGAGAGAGATACAGTTACAGTCCAGTCAACCAAGCATGAAGGAATGGGTCAGTGTGTATCAGGAAGTTATTCTGTCGTGGCGGAAAAAAAACAAAAACTCTCCTATTCGATATAAATGTGAGATTAAGCAGTTTGATGTTGTAAATCCCACCAATAAAAGTTTATTTCAGTGTAATTAATCTGTAATTTTTCTTCAAGTTTGACATTTCAAATGTTCAGTGGGTATGTGGGGTATATTTATGTAGCTTGTGTTGGAGGGAGAGAATGCAAAAGAGAGAGAGAGAGATTTGTTTATAAACCGGCTGTGACAGGGGGGAAGCCATCTGACATGTTTAAACTAACCTGCCATGAACCGGTTGCCAAACTCCTTCACGAGTTCTTCAAGTGTGTGTGTGTGTGTATGCATGTATATGTGGATTACAGAGGTTAAACCGTGGTTTTTAATTGACATATGCTACCCCTTAAAACAGCGCTTTATGAAAACAGTGGCCAGTCTCCGATCAGATAAACTCTGAAAATGGGAATGAGAGAGCGAAAGACGGAGAAAGAGCAAAGGGGGTAGTGGAAGAGGAAGGGAATAGTGAGGGAAGAAGTGAAAAAGCAAGGAAAATGTAACATTGTTGTGGTATGTCATGCACATAAAAGGATAGTTCACCCAGAAATGAGTATTCTGGCATTTGTTTCTTGTTTCAAATCTGTGTGAACACACCAAAACTTAAGTAATTATTCTCTAAAAAAAATCTTCCTCTCCAGAAAGCTGCTAGTCACTGTGACCGGATCATTGAGTCAGTGAGAACCGAATCAGTCCAGTTTGTGATGGAATCGTTGAGCTGGTTTTGTGAACTGAATCAATAGATTCATAAAAATAGTATTTACTCATGAAGTCTCACAGCTATGGCGAATGTCAGGATTTAATGAATAATGACTTACATTTTCTAGAGACACGATCACTTTACTGTATATGATGAACAGATGTAATTTAGGCAGTGTTGGGAGTAACGCGTTACAAAAGTAATGCATTACAATAACATATTACTTTTTGCTGTAACGCAGTAGTGTAAGGCATTACTAATCAATTTTCAGTAATATTTTACTCGGTACATGTTCAGTAACGCTTGCGTTACAACACACTTTTAGTTTTAATTGTAAAAAAAAAAAAAAAAAAAACACCAAGACCGCGAGACATATCACGAATGAAATATGCAAGTAGGCTGACTTGCCTGTTCGTGGTCAGTCAATAGCCGCGTGTGGTTTCCAAGTTTGTAAATAGACTAAATAATGGCAGCGTCTTATAGCCTACTTGTAGGTCTATATCGATTTATTGTTTACAGGAGTGCCGTGCCCGTGAGGCATGATTTCGGCCTCTGTGCTCGCGCTGGCCAGTGGAAAAGCGGCTAATGGTGAAGATGGCATGAAGAAGACTGTAGCCTACATTCGCGAGATGGAAGTATGCGCATTAGGCTACTATTTGTTCTTTATTTTCTTTCTAAAGAGTTAGGCTGTGTTTAGGTGGTATTTTTCATATTTTCATCACGCAATCATTTTATTTTTTTGATGCGGTGCTGACGCGTTGTAACATGTAGGCTATAGCCTAATGGTGTGTTCACACCGAACGCGAATTTAATTATTTGCGCGAGTAGATTACATACAAAGTCAATGCAAAGACGCGAATAGACGCATCATTCGCGCCGGGCGTTGCGAATGACGCGAATTGGGCGACGCGTTTGCCGCGAATGTCTTCCGCGCAAGTTGAAAAATTTGAACTCGAGCGAATGTTCAAGCGTCTAACTAGACGCGATAGACGCGTATTTGACGCTCTATTCGCGTTCGGTGTGAACACACCATAAGGGTTGCGGCGGCGCTGCCGATAAAGCACGCAAAAGCTGTCACAAAGAACCTGCAAAAGCAATGATTATGAATGTGTCAAATATAGCAAGGAGACATTTTAATTGTTTATTAATAAAGATGAAGTTGACTTTCCTGACTCGCGATCTTCGCAGTAGGCTAGTGAGTGCTCCAGAGAGAATGCATATACAAGCAGAGAGCAGTCTGTTTTCTTTCGTTTTGAATTGTTCTTTTTACAAGTAGACATTTCAATATAGATATATTGTTCAGGTCTGTGAAGTAGGCTACCTTATACGCGGAGTTTCGGTTAATTTGAGACGCGCTCCAGTTCACGCCCAGGCGCCTCCGTTTCGTGATTAGCCTATCTGCAATATTTACTTCTTATGATCAAATCCAGGCAATTGGTTGATGAAACATTGATTAAAATTAAGATACAAAATTAATACAAATCGAAATTCACTTTGTGAATTCACTTTGAAAAGGCTTTGTTTCTTCTGTTTGAAGTTTTAAAGCATCTTTTAGTGCCGCTTCAGATCGGTCGCGTCCCTGTAGCATCCTTACATCCTTTTTTCCTCATAAATGCGAAAACGAAAAAAAATATATATATATATATTTTATGTTCTGTGGAGAGCCAACCCTTCGTCATCCGGTGGGTAGTATTAGGCTACTTTTGAAAAATCTAAAAAAAAAATTGCCTCCTAAAAGTTTTTTTTTTTTTTTTTGTCACGCATGAATGCGTGTCTATTTTCCTCATATAATATTAAATATAAAACACATGTGTAGACTGATATTTTTCGAATGTCTGGACTGCTTTAAGGGAGTAGCCTATAGATAAACAGACGTTTCAATATTGGTATTAAATTCTGAGAATTTATATGTCAAGTTTTGACTGCAAAATGTTCATAATGCTGGAATTCCCCAATTTTAAATAATTTATCGTCAACTAGGTTTGTGGTGCGTAGACCAACTAGGTCTACGTATTTTATAATGTTAACTTCAAAATTCTGATAATACTATAGTAATTTAAAGATGTATACATTGGATCTGGACGGGAAGGATAACTCTGGGAGTTGGAAAAGGGTGTGTCGCGATTCTGCAGGTTCGTGGATCTGAGTGTCGCGATTTCGGTTTCATATCGCATATCATTACAGCCTTAGAATGTTAAGTTCTACTTCTGTATAGGTATTTTTTGTGAAAGTAACTCAAAAGTAATACAGGAGTAATGTAACGCATTACAATTCTGACAGCGTAATATTGTAAGGTAATGAATTACTTTTAAATAACAGTAACATGTAATGTATAATGTATTACAGTTTGGAAGTAACTTGCACAACACTGAATTTAGGCTTTTATTCACATATAAACATTCATCAACTCACACATCAGTTGTGGCCAACAGACGCTCAAGCATGTTCGCTCGACGTTTGAGAAGAACCACTGAGGTTCATTCTCGTGTTACGCATCACATTTGAGCTTCAGCAAGAACCAATGAGGTTCATTCTCGTGTTACGCATCACGTTTGAGCTTCTGCAAGAACCAATGAGGTTCATTCTCGTGTTACGCATCACGTTTGAGCTTCTGCAAGAACCACTGAGGTTCATTCTCGTGTTACGCATCACGTTTGAGCTTCTGCAAGAACCACTGAGGTTCATTCTCGTGTTACGCATCACATTTGAGCTTCAGCAAGAACCACTGAGGTTCATTCTCGTGTTACGCATCACATTTGAGCTTCAGCAAGAACCACTGAGGTTCATTCTCGTGTTACGCATCACATTTGAGCTTCAGCAAGAACCAATGAGGTTCATTCTCGTGTTACGCATCACGTTTGAGCTTCTGCAAGAACCACTGAGGTTCATTCTCGTGTTACGCATCACATTTGAGCTTCAGCAAGAACCACTGAGGTTCATTCTCGTGTTACGCATCACATTTGAGCTTCAGCAAGAACCACTGAGGTTCATTCTCGTGTTACGCATCACATTTGAGCTTCAGCAAGAACCACTGAGGTTCATTCTCGTGTTACGCATCACATTTGAGCTTCAGCAAGAACCACTGAGGTTCATTCTCGTGTTACGCATCACATTTGAGCTTCAGCAAGAACCACTGAGGTTCATTCTCGTGTTACGCATCACATTTGAGCTTCAGCAAGAACCAATGAGGTTCATTCTCGTGTTACGCATCACATTTGAGCTTCAGCAAGAACCAATGAGGTTCATTCTCGTGTTACGCATCACGTTTGAGCTTCAGCAAGAACCACTGAGGTCCATTCTCGTGTTACGCATCACATTTGAGCTTCAGCAAGAACCAATGAGGTCCATTCTCGTGTTACGCATCACATTTGAGCTTCAGCAAGAACCACTGAGGTTCATTCTCGTGTTACGCATCACGTTTGAGCTTCAGCAAGAACCACTGAGGTTCATTCTCGTGTTACGCATCACATTTGAGCTTCAGCAAGAACCAATGAGGTTCATTCTCGTGTTACGCATCACATTTGAGCTTCAGCAAGAACCACTGAGGTCCAATCTCGTGTTACGCATCACATTTGAGCTTCAGCAAGAACCAATGAGGTCCATTCTCGTGTTACGCATCACGTTTGAGCTTCAGCAAGAACCACTGAGGTCCATTCTCGTGTTACGCATCACATTTGAGCTTCAGCAAGAACCAATGAGGTTCATTCTCGTGTTACGCATCACATTTGAGCTTCAGCAAGAACCACTGAGGTTCATTCTCGTGTTACGCATCACGTTTGAGCTTCAGCAAGAACCAATGAGGTCCATTCTCGTGTTACGCATCACGTTTGAGCTTCAGCAAGAACCACTGAGGTCCATTCTCGTGTTACGCATCACATTTGAGCTTCAGCAAGAACCAATGAGGTTCATTCTCGTGTTACGCATCACGTTTGAGCTTCTGCAAGAACCAATGAGGTTCATTCTCGTGTTACGCATCACGTTTGAGCTTCAGCAAGAACCACTGAGGTTTATTCTCGTGTTACGCATCACATTTGAGCTTCAGCAAGAACCACTGAGGTCCATTCTCGTGTTACGCATCACGTTTGAGCTTCAGCAAGAACCAATGAGGTTCATTCTCGTGTTACGCATCACGTTTGAGCTTCAGCAAGAACCACTGAGGTCCATTCTCGTGTTACGCATCACGTTTGAGCTTCAGCAAGAACCACTGAGGTCCATTCTCATGTTACGCATCACGTTTGAGCTTCAGCAAGAACCAATGAGGTTCATTCTCGTGTTACGCATCACGTTTGAGCTTCAGCAAGAACCACTGAGGTTCATTCTCGTGTTACGCATCACATTTGAGCTTCAGCAATAACCAATGAGGTTCATTCTCGTGTTACGCATCACGTTTGAGCTTCAGCAAGAACCACTGAGGTCCATTCTCGTGTTACGCATCACATTTGAGCTTCTGCAAGAACCAATGAGGTTCATTCTCGTGTTACGCATCACGTTTGAGCTTCAGCAAGAACCAATGAGGTCCATTCTCGTGTTACGCATCACATTTGAGCTTCTGCAAGAACCAATGAGGTTCATTCTCGTGTTACGCATCACGTTTGAGCTTCAGCAAGAACCAATGAGGTCCATTCTCTTGTTACGCATCACGTTTGAGCTTCTGTAAGAACCAATGAGGTTTATTCTCGTGTTACGCATCACCTTTGAGCTTCAGCAAGTACCAATGAGGTTCATTCTCGTGTTACACATCACGTTTGAGCTTCTGCAAGAACCAATGAGGTTCATTCTCGTGTTACGCATCACATTTGAGCTTCTGCAAGAACCAATGAGGTTCATTCTCGTGTTACACATCACGTTTGAGCTTCTGCAAGAACCAATGAGGTTTATTCTCGTGTTACGCATCACATTTGAGCTTCTGCAAGAACCAATGAGGTTCATTCTCGTGTTACACATCACGTTTGAGCTTCTGCAAGAACCAATGAGGTTCATTCTCGTGTTACGCATCACGTTTGAGCTTCTGCAAGAACCACTGAGGTTCATTCTCGTGTTACGCATCATTTTTGAGCTTCAGCAAGAACCAATGAGGTTCATTCTCGTGTTACGCATCACGTTTGAGCTTCTGCAAGAACCAATGAGGTTCATTCTCGTGTTACGCATCACGTTTGAGCTTCTGCAAGAACCAATGAGGTTCATTCTCGTGTTACGCATCACATTTGAGCTTCTGCAAGAACCAATGAGGTTCATTCTCGTGTTACACATCACGTTTGAGCTTCTGCAAGAACCAATGAGGTTCATTCTCGTGTTACACATCACGTTTGAGCTTCTGCAAGAACCAATGAGGTTCATTCTCGTGTTACGCATCACATTTGAGCTTCTGCAAGAACCAATGAGGTTCATTCTCGTGTTACACATCATGTTTGAGCTTCTGCAAGAACCAATGAGGTTCATTCTCGTGTTACGCATCACATTTGAGCTTCAGCAAGAACCACTGAGGTTCATTCTCGTGTTACGCATCACATTTGAGCTTCTGCAAGAACCAATAAGGTTCATTCTCGTGTTACGCATCACGTTTGAGCTTCAGCAAGAACCACTGAGGTCCATTCTCGTGTTACGCATCACATTTGAGCTTCAGCAAGAACCAATGAGGTCCATTCTCGTGTTACGCATCACATTTGAGCTTCAGCAAGAACCACTGAGGTTCATTCTCGTGTTACGCATCACGTTTGAGCTTCAGCAAGAACCACTGAGGTTCATTCTCGTGTTACGCATCACATTTGAGCTTCAGCAAGAACCAATGAGGTTCATTCTCGTGTTACGGATCACATTTGAGCTTCAGCAAGAACCACTGAGGTCCAATCTCGTGTTACGCATCACATTTGAGCTTCAGCAAGAACCAATGAGGTCCATTCTCGTGTTACGCATCACGTTTGAGCTTCAGCAAGAACCAATGAGGTCCATTCTCGTGTTACGCATCACATTTGAGCTTCAGCAAGAACCAATGAGGTCCATTCTCATGTTACGCATCACATTTGAGCTTCAGCAAGAACCAATGAGGTTCATTCTCGTGTTACGCATCACGTTTGAGCTTCAGCAAGAACCACTGAGGTTCATTCTCGTGTTACGCATCACGTTTGAGCTTCAGCAAGAACCAATGAGGTCCATTCTCGTGTTACGCATCACGTTTGAGCTTCAGCAAGAACCACTGAGGTCCATTCTCGTGTTACGCATCACGTTTGAGCTTCAGCAAGAACCAATGAGGTTCATTCTCGTGTTACGCATCACGTTTGAGCTTCTGCAAGAACCAATGAGGTTCATTCTCGTGTTACGCATCACGTTTGAGCTTCTGCAAGAACCAATGAGGTTCATTCTCGTGTTACGCATCACGTTTGAGCTTCAGCAAGAACCACTGAGGTTTATTCTCGTGTTACGCATCACATTTGAGCTTCAGCAAGAACCACTGAGGTCCATTCTCGTGTTACGCATCACGTTTGAGCTTCAGCAAGAACCAATGAGGTTCATTCTCGTGTTACGCATCACGTTTGAGCTTCAGCAAGAACCACTGAGGTCCATTCTCGTGTTACGCATCACGTTTGAGCTTCAGCAAGAACCACTGAGGTCCATTCTCATGTTACGCATCACGTTTGAGCTTCAGCAAGAACCAATGAGGTTCATTCTCGTGTTACGCATCACGTTTGAGCTTCAGCAAGAACCACTGAGGTTCATTCTCGTGTTACGCATCACATTTGAGCTTCAGCAATAACCAATGAGGTTCATTCTCGTGTTACGCATCACGTTTGAGCTTCAGCAAGAACCACTGAGGTCCATTCTCGTGTTACGCATCACATTTGAGCTTCTGCAAGAACCAATGAGGTTCATTCTCGTGTTACGCATCACGTTTGAGCTTCAGCAAGAACCAATGAGGTCCATTCTCGTGTTACGCATCACATTTGAGCTTCTGCAAGAACCAATGAGGTTCATTCTCGTGTTACGCATCACGTTTGAGCTTCAGCAAGAACCAATGAGGTCCATTCTCTTGTTACGCATCACGTTTGAGCTTCTGTAAGAACCAATGAGGTTTATTCTCGTGTTACGCATCACCTTTGAGCTTCAGCAAGTACCAATGAGGTTCATTCTCGTGTTACACATCACGTTTGAGCTTCTGCAAGAACCAATGAGGTTCATTCTCGTGTTACGCATCACGTTTGAGCTTCTGCAAGAACCACTGAGGTTCATTCTCGTGTTACGCATCATTTTTGAGCTTCAGCAAGAACCACTGAGGTCCATTCTCGTGTTACGCATCACATTTGAGCTTCAGCAAGAACCAATGAGGTCCATTCTCGTGTTACGCATCACATTTGAGCTTCAGCAAGAACCAATGAGGTCCATTCTCGTGTTACGCATCACATTTGAGCTTCAGCAAGAACCACTGAGGTTCATTCTCGTGTTACGCATCACGTTTGAGCTTCAGCAAGAACCACTGAGGTTCATTCTCGTGTTACGCATCACGTTTGAGCTTCTGCAAGAACCAATGAGGTTCATTCTCGTGTTACGCATCACGTTTGAGCTTCTGCAAGAACCAATGAGGTTCATTCTCGTGTTACGCATCACATTTGAGCTTCTGCAAGAACCAATGAGGTTCATTCTCGTGTTACACATCACGTTTGAGCTTCTGCAAGAACCAATGAGGTTCATTCTCGTGTTACACATCACGTTTGAGCTTCTGCAAGAACCAATGAGGTTCATTCTCGTGTTACGCATCACATTTGAGCTTCTGCAAGAACCAATGAGGTTCATTCTCGTGTTACACATCACGTTTGAGCTTCTGCAAGAACCAATGAGGTTCATTCTCGTGTTACGCATCACATTTGAGCTTCTGCAAGAACCAATGAGGTTAATTCTCGTGTTACGCATCACATTTGAGCTTCTGCAAGAACCAATGAGGTTCATTCTCGTGTTACGCATCACGTTTGAGCTTCAGCAAGAACCAATGAGGTTCATCATATAAAACGATGTCTCTTCATAAAATTTGGACTAAACCGCTCAATTCATATGGATCTCTTTATAAACTTTTTGAAGTGTCAAAGTGGTAGTTGAGTAGCTGTCAATGGAGGAACAGAAATCAGATTTCATAAAAAAAAACTTTAATTTGTGTTCTGAAGATGAAAGAAATTCTTACAGTATTTGTAACGACATGAGGGTGAGATTATAACAGAATTAATGACAGAACTTTCACTTTTGGGCGAACTCTCCTTTTGACCCCTTTTAAAGGGACAACTTTTGATTTCTTTCTCCACGTGTGCATGTATTTTCAGGGAATGTGGAAATGAAAATACATCATGGCACCGTTTTCCTGCTTCACATCTCTTGCACAGGAAATGTGAAGAAAAAAAAAGTGCTTTTAATGCCCTCCTCACTCATTTACTTGTTCATTCTTTCTTTTTAACTCTCTCTGTCATTCCCTTGGCCGTTATTTCTCTCCGTTTTTTGAAGATTGAGGAACACTGCCGTGTTGACTGAAAAAGACTTCGTCCCAGATCAGCTCGATCTCTTCTTCTTTAAACGCCCCCCGCCAATTTCTGTCACTCCGGGAGTCGAGCGCACGTTGCTTCTTTTCCCCCCGTCCTTCTTCCCCACTGGCTGGCTGAAACACGGTTCCCCTTCCTTTGAAGTGGCTGCGTGCAGAATGGAGATTCTTTGCATGGTAAATTCGCCCCAACGCCCGCAGCATATCCATTACACAAGTTTAAAGAATGCTGGAGACACGTTCGTGAAGGCGGCCTTTTTCCCCACTTCACAACCAATTTCTCTGTGTTTTGAACTTGGGCACTCATGAGCCATGTAATCTATAAATTAGGCCCGTCTTGGGCGCGCAAACTCCACCAACCATTCCGTGTTTGAAGTGCAATTATTTTGCTCATTACAAGTTCATTTTATTGTTATAGTTTGCAAATGTTTCCCGGGGTCACAATGTTAAAAGTTTGAGAAGAAGTGCGAAAGAGGAAATTAAGAAGGCTGTTGAGCAAGCTTTTGAAGGATTCAACCGGTCCTTCTTTAAGTGTGTGAAGATATTAAGCAAAATTACACTATCAGCTGAGAACTTTGGGAGGTGATTTGGAAAATTCAGTAGGTTAATTCACCTGTTACATTTTCTTTAAATGGAGATTTAGTTGTATCAATCAGAAGGTGGAAACGTTACCTTAAACTTATCTCAAAGTGAACCGGCACTCAAGTCTGCTGAACTCTGATAGCTTAGATTGTTCTTGACATTCAAATGATTAAATCCCATGTCTGGTGCTGCGTCTATGTAATGGTACTTGTGTCAAAATGTCAAAAACAATTGTTCAGAGTATATGATGTGTGCGTGTGTGTGCGTGCGTGCGTGCGTGCGTGCGTGCGTGCGTGCGTGTGTGTGTGTGTGTGTGTGTGTGTGTGTTTGTGTGAATTATGGAACAGCAAAACAAGGCCAATGTGTTCTCTGATTTCAGTTCTGCACACTAATGTTATCCGGTCCCGGAACAAAGCAAACATTTGTGTTCCTTCATAAAGGCCAGTTCTAATGACGTAACCAAGTCTAATATCACCCATCCACATCAACGTGAAATAATAGCCATCACTTTTAAGCCGATTTGATATTTAGTGTCTCATTTCCAATTAAGCCTTTTGATATCAGGCCTGCCTAAAATGATGAAATTGAGCGAACAGCTTGCTGCAGTCAGGAGATCACCCTATGGATATGCCCTAATAACTGCACTTTTCATAGTCACTTATAATTAGCAAAAACAAGAAGTGTTTTAATCAGTTAGCAGTCCAAAGAAAAAAAGTGACCATGTCATGTTGACCCATAATTTCCCACAATGCCCTTTAAAGGAATGTTACCAGTTCAAACAAAGTTAAACTCAATGAACAACATCCGTAGCATGTTAGTAACTACAGAAAATAATTTTGCCTTGTCCCTCATTTGTAAAAACGAAAAAAAGAAAAGAAAAAAAAAACAGTAATAAGCTTGCATTTTTGTCAAAGCACTCAAATTCTTACATATAGGTTTTTTTTTTTCACTTTCCTGTGAAGTAGTTTTTTTTTTTTTTTTTTACCATTGTGACTGGTGTTCACATAACTTTGTGCGTGTTACCAAGTTTTTTGGGTGCATAAAACGTTTGGACCTTTTTTGTTTGCATATAGCACAAAACTTTATATATTTACGACATGATTTGAAAGATAAAATAAATAACTTTGCACAGAAGAAAATTGTAAACAGTTCCATCCAATGTGATCTCATTAGGAATAGTATTCGTACATAAGCTTGTAGCACACATACATTTTTTGTACATTTGCATTGAAATTTCAATAATTAAAGGGATACTTCACCTCTGGAAAGATGAATGTGTATTTAAAATGGGTCATTTATGTTGAAAAAATTTGAAATTATTTTTGAATTTGGAGCTTTCTAGACTGAGAAAAGCCAGAAAATGTATTTTTGGTTTATGTGGATGAAAGACAACAACTCCCAGAATGCACTTGCTTCGCTGCCCTAGGAGGACACGCCTACCGGTAACAGAGCGCAGTAGTTAAACAACAAGTCTAGGCTACTAGTGAGTCTCCGTGATGAGTCTGCCCAGAGATCGCCCAAAATGTCTGGGATTCGGCTTTTGCGTTCTACAGTCGTCATTCCGTCATTCCGTGTTTACTGTGGAGAGCAGGACGAGTGAGGGCCGCGGGAGAACGGCTCATGTTTACTGTGGAGAGCAGGACGAGTGAGGGCCGCGGGAGAACGGCTCATGTTTACTGTGGAGAGCAGGACGAGTGAGGGCCGCGGGAGAACGGCTCATGTTTACTGTGGAGAGCAGGACGAGTGAGGGCCGCGGGAGAACGGCTCATGTTTACTGTGGAGAGCAGGACGAGTGAGGGCCGCGGGAGAACGGCTCATGTTTACTGTGGAGAGCAGGACGAGTGAGGGCCGCGGGAGAACGGCTCATGTTTACTGTGGAGAGCAGGACGAGTGAGGGCCGCGGGAGAATGGCTCATGTTTACTGTGGAGAGCAGGACGAGTGAGGGCCGCGGGAGAACGGCTCATGTTTACTGTGGAGAGCAGGACGAGTGAGGGCCGCGGGAGAATGGCTCATGTTTACTGTGGAGAGCAGGACGAGTGAGGGCCGCGGGAGAACGGCTCATGTTTACTGTGGAGAGCAGGACGAGTGAGGGCCGCGGGAGAATGGCTCATGTTTACTGTGGAGAGCAGGACGAGTGAGGGCCGCGGGAGAACGGCTCATGTTTACTGTGGAGAGCAGGACGAGTGAGGGCCGCGGGAGAACGGCTCATGTTTACTGTGGCGAGCAGGACGAGGGAGGGCCGCGGGAGAACGGCTCATGTTTACTGTGGCGAGCAGGACGAGTGAGGGCCGCGGGAGAACGGCTCATGTTTACTGTGGAGAGCAGGACGAGTGAGGGCCGCGGGAGAACGGCTCATGTTTACTGTGGAGAGCAGGACGAGTGAGGGCCGCGGGAGAACGGCTCATGTTTACTGTGGTGAGCAGGACGGGTGAGGGCCGCGGGAGAACGGCTCATGTTTACTGTGGCGAGCAGGACGGGTGAGGGCCGCGGGAGAACGGCTCATGTTTACTGTGGGGAGCAGGACGAGTGAGGGCCGTGGGAGAACGGCTCATGTTTACTGTGGAGCAGGACGAGTGAGGGCCGCGGGAGAACGGCTCATGTTTACTGTGGCGAGCAGGACGAGTGAGGGCCGCGGGAGAACGGCTCATGTTTACTGTGGGGAGCAGGACGAGTGAGGGCCGTGGGAGAACGGCTCATGTTTACTGTGGGAGCAGGACGAGTGAGGGCCGCGGGAGAACGGCTCATGTTTACTGTGGTGAGCAGGACGAGTGAGGGCCGCGGGAGAACGGCTCATGTTTACTGTGGCGAGCAGGACGAGTGAGGGCCGCGGGAGAACGGCTCATGTTTACTGTGGCGAGCAGGACGAGTGAGGGCCGCGGGAGAACGGCTCATGTTTACTGTGGCGAGCAGGACGAGTGAGGGCCGCGGGAGAACGGCTCATGTTTACTGTGGAGAGCAGGACGAGTGAGGGCCGCGGGAGAACGGCTCATGTTTACTGTGGAGAGCAGGACGAGTGAGGGCCGTGGGAGAACGGCTCATGTTTACTGTGGAGAGCAGGCTGAGTGAGGGCCGCAGGAGAACGGCTCATGTTTACTGTGGAGAGCAGGACGAGTGAGGGCCGTGGGAGAACGGCTCATGTTTACTGTGGAGAGCAGGACGAGTGAGGGCCGCAGGAGAACGGCTCATGTTTACTGTGGCGAGCAGGACGAGTGAGGGCCGCGGGAGAACGGCTCATGTTTACTGTGGAGAGCAGGACGAGTGAGGGCCGCGGGAGAACGGCTCATGTTTACTGTGGCGAGCAGGACGAGTGAGGGCCGCGGGAGAACGGCTCATGTTTACTGTGGAGAGCAGGACGAGTGAGGGCCGTGGGAGAACGGCTCATGTTTACTGTGGAGAGCAGGCTGAGTGAGGGCCGCAGGAGAACGGCTCATGTTTACTGTGGCGAGCAGGACGAGTGATGGCCGCGGGAGAACGGCTCATGTTTACTGTGGAGAGCAGGACGAGTGAGGGCCGTGGGAGAACGGCTCATGTTTACTGTGGGAGCAGGACGAGTGAGGGCCGCGGGAGAACGGCTCATGTTTACTGTGGTGAGCAGGACGAGTGAGGGCCGCGGGAGAACGGCTCATGTTTACTGTGGCGAGCAGGACGAGTGAGGGCCGCGGGAGAACGGCTCATGTTTACTGTGGCGAGCAGGACGAGTGAGGGCCGCGGGAGAACGGCTCATGTTTACTGTGGCGAGCAGGACGAGTGAGGGCCGCGGGAGAACGGCTCATGTTTACTGTGGAGAGCAGGACGAGTGAGGGCCGCGGGAGAACGGCTCATGTTTACTGTGGAGAGCAGGACGAGTGAGGGCCGTGGGAGAACGGCTCATGTTTACTGTGGAGAGCAGGCTGAGTGAGGGCCGCAGGAGAACGGCTCATGTTTACTGTGGAGAGCAGGACGAGTGAGGGCCGTGGGAGAACGGCTCATGTTTACTGTGGAGAGCAGGACGAGTGAGGGCCGCAGGAGAACGGCTCATGTTTACTGTGGCGAGCAGGACGAGTGAGGGCCGCGGGAGAACGGCTCATGTTTACTGTGGAGAGCAGGACGAGTGAGGGCCGCGGGAGAACGGCTCATGTTTACTGTGGCGAGCAGGACGAGTGAGGGCCGCGGGAGAACGGCTCATGTTTACTGTGGAGAGCAGGACGAGTGAGGGCCGTGGGAGAACGGCTCATGTTTACTGTGGAGAGCAGGCTGAGTGAGGGCCGCAGGAGAACGGCTCATGTTTACTGTGGCGAGCAGGACGAGTGATGGCCGCGGGAGAACGGCTCATGTTTACTGTGGAGAGCAGGACGAGTGAGGGCCGCGGGAGAACGACGCGAGGCCGGTGGCGTGATTACTGATGAGCGACTCCTGTGAGACGCACCAATTTCGTATCTCTCACGGAGGAGTGGGAATTTTCTTAGCAATGTTAAAACGCACATCAACCGATCACTTTTTTAGTAAACACTACATTCACCAATCGGAATTAATTCAGTTAGATTGAAACAGAAGGTGTGCATGTAAAAAATTAATGGCGACTGCAGAAAGCAAAAGCTGAATCCCGGACATTTTGGACGATCTCGGCGCCCGGACATGTCCGTGAAAAAGAGGATGGTAACCACTCAGCTTTCTCCTACTACTCAGCTTTCTCCACAGAACAAGAGCCTGCTAGCTTAGCTTCCAAAAAAAGATGTCTGACACTATGTGTACATTCTGTGAGTGAGATCTCACCCTCTGTGGGTGGGTTGAGAACATGCGGGACAGCTCCTACTACTGGCTGTAGTCTTTAGCCTCTGGCCAAAAAATCCAATTTTTTTCCAGACAAAAAATACATACATCTCTCGTCTCTGGGGGATATGAGGGTGGAAAGCACGGTAATTAGAAAATACTACATAACATAACTTTGATAATAAAATAAACAAATAATAAAACAAAAGTAAAGCGGCAGCCCCTCATGGATTAATGCCGCATAAACTAAAACAAAACAACATAAAGTCTCAGATCTGGTCCTCTCTCATCCTTCACTGCCGTCACTCCTCCTTTTATCCTTCCTGAGCTCCTCCATGGGACTCGAGACCGGTGTGGCACGCAGCTGACGCTCATTCACTCTCGCACCGGTGGTCTTGTTCCACTCCCGCGGCTCTCGGCCCCACCCCGCTTGCCACATTAACATATTTACAGAATCTGAAATGTAAGCATTATACGTATGAAAAACTTTAGGGACATTCAAATGTTTGTTATAGAACATTGAACTCATGGAAATAATTGATGTTTAATTACTTAAATATGTTCAGTGTCATCATTATTATGTAACACATTTAGCTAATTTGACATTATAACAGTTTAATTCTGTTCTGTGTAAGTTATGGTTCTTTTCATTTAGGAACATTTAGGATTCCATAAAAATTTTGTCATCATTTAATAATCATTACTTAATAAAAATTTAACTTAGTTTGCTGTGCCACAGCTGTGGCTAAAAAAATTACACTTGTATATAATGTATATTACAGTTCTTTTCACTGTACATTCATTTTTTTTTTTATATTGTTAAGAAGTGGTTAGGTTTCAGGTTGGGGTGGGTTAGCCACTAAAAAATCTTGACATAATTGTAAAATGTACATACCTATACACATACTATTTATAATATAAATATTATATAAATATATTATTAAATATTATATAATATAAAAGATTTGTAAACACTTTTAACAGTAGTGCATGAATACAACCTTTTACATTTAAGATGCTTTCAGTAGTCCATATTGTATATTTCAGCATATCAAAATGCTAACAAATTCTTATGAGATCAATCTGTTTTAGTGGCTAGTCTCATATATCATAAGTGCTTTACTGTGAACATGAGTTATGCATTTTTTTAATAAAGTGATCTTGAGTGGTCTCAAGAAGATATTATTTTCTGTGGAAATAAACAAGAAGTCACAAATGCTGTCAATAGAGCATGTATCAAAGCCAGAACATTTTAAACCTATTATATACATTTTTTTTCCACTGCAGGCCTGCATATATTTATTTTCCCAGGCTTTATGTTGCATCACAGTAGGTTTCAGAGACAGTAAAATAATAGATTATTGGTTCCCTTTTATTCTTAAGAAGAGAAAGCAACTGTCGCCATTTGAGGTTTGTTCGTAGTTTGGATTCAGTCTACTCATTTTTACAACACTGCACACACATGATGAGTTTGTGTTCCAGTTTTCTCTTTTCATCAGCTCCAGAGATACAGAGACTGTTTTGTTTCTCTCTCCTTCCTCTCCTTTTCACATTGTCAACTTGTGGCTTTAATACCATCAATGCTAAATAAACTTTACCCACATTATTAGTTGCTGGCGAGGTGCCTGCGAGAACAAAAACAAAAGGCAGAACAGGTTCAAAGGCAATGCGTCTACCAGCTTTCTCTCTATTCCTTTCTCATCCCTGTCTCTTCTCCTCTTCCTTTGGTTTAGGCGAAAGCGCTTTGTCTGGTAAACGGCTCCATCTTTTTGATACAGGCGTTTATTAGCTGTTGAGTTTAATTAAAAAAGGCCATTCATATGAAAATGGGACTTTGATAGTGATTGGTTTCCCCAGCAGCCTCTTCCAGATGCTTTTAATTAGAGCACTGTTTGATTGACATCAAGCCCGTAGGCTGGTGACTGACTGCGGACGCATACACACACACTTAAGTGCACACACGTACAGTACACAAACACTCACAGTCGTATGCACAAATTCGCTCATGCAGTCACATGTGCTGTGTGTACCAAAGATCCAGTTGGTTTTGACAGTGAATGGCCAGGTAATTAGTGAGGAGGCAGAGCTGAGCCAAAGTTAATCACCTTGGCCTTGTCAGTCATGCTCTTTGCACATTGTTCACACATATAATTAATGCAATGCCCACAAATTGGAGCCTTTACAAGCTGACCGGCAAAAACATGCTGCGCGCACACACCTTTCATGAGCGCGGTCTTAAAGGTTCAGTACAAGTTAAGCTCAATCCAGAGCATTTGTGGCATAATGAATACCACAAAAATAATATTGACTTGTCCCTAGTTTTCTTTAAAACGGGCAAATGATTGAGGTTACAGTGCGGCACTTAAAATGGAAGCCAATTTTTGGAGGATTTAAAAACAGAAATGTGAAGCTTATAATTTTATAAAAGCACTTCCATTAATTCTGTTTTGTTTGAGCTGTAAAGAGTCGTTCTTGTCATTTTTATAGTTATTTCAATGTTTTAGGCATTAAATTGTAGAAATAACTACACAGAAAAGGTTAGTAAGTTCACACTAAAATCATGTTAACATGAATATTGTTTACATCTTGAGGCTATACTTTGAAAGTGAGTTTTTTAACATTTAATTCACTTCATTGTAAGTGCCTCACTCACAGATTTGGCTGTTTTCTTTGTTTCTTTGAAATAAATTTACTTTACTTGAATGTAAAAGTAAACTTTACTTTACATAAAAGTATTCATAATGTATGTTGCAATGCATTATATCTTTTGATAAATAATTGTAAACGAATTTGAAATGCATTATAATATTTTAGGGTTGTAACGGTTCTCTGTAAAAAATCGAACCATACTGTTCTCCACCCACGATCTTAAATTAGATGCGAGTGCTGTTTGCTCTAATTATGACCAGTCATTAATGCACACAGGTGAGACCAAAATTGCGCATGAGTAATTTAAACTGTTACAGTTTGCAGGTTCCCTGTTACAAGCAAAATTGGTTGTAAAGTTGTAAAAATGTAATAATAGGTAACACTTTATTTCAATAGTATCTGTAAAACCGTATTCATCCATCTGAAAAATATATCTAAATTACAACATATGCTTTCGATGACAAATGCGGAACAGTTAGTTCATTCGTTCATGACATCTATTCTCATTCTCTATTGTTTATTCTGCATCACACAGTGTCTTTAGCTCATCATTACAAATATATGCTAACACTTTTTTGCTGCTCCCCCAACAGACATTCTACTAACTATAAGTAACTTTGCAAATACATGTCAATTTATTCTAATGCTAACCCCAACCTAACAGGCTATTAATACTCTAATGAGAGTTAATTGACATGTAGTTGCAAATTAATGAGAGTTAAGCCTGGTTCACACAGCAGGATAATTAGGCCGATTTTAGCCCTGATTCACCCCTTCCGACAATCTTAAGGATGCTCCGATTATCGTAAAATAATCTGATCAGATATTCCTGCCGTGTGTGGTGTGTTAAGACTGCGCTCCGATCTCAAATCGGGGATATCCAACATGTTGGATTTTTTTGGCACGATTTCTCCCTGTGTGTGGTGTCCCCCAAACGAGCACGCAGCCTGTGGACTGTGGCGTGTAGCCAATCAGAAAGCGAGGTGACGAGGCGCAGAGGAAGCACCGGGAAACAAAATCAAAATAGCCGGCGGCATGGCGCACCAGAAAGTCCGATGGACGTCGGTTAAAAACAAACTATCGCCACTGCATCCTCTTCGTCCGCCATGATTGTTTACTCTGAAGTCACGTTTGATCTCGAGGGATTTTGCGAGATTTTCCGTCTGACCTGGGAATGCTCGGGAGTCAAATCGGTTCGTGTGTGATGTGTTGATTTTGCCGTGTGGCTGCGCACCACACACTGTACGACCAAAACTGTCAGACCCGTGATTTTTTTTCACCGTGTGTGGGGTCTCTCACCTTTGGAAAATCGGCCGACAATTTTAAAATCGTCCCGTGTGAACCAGGCTTTAGTTGACACGTAGTTGCTAAGTTACTTATAGTTAGTAAATTGTCTAAAGTGGACATTCAAAGTAAAGTGTTACCAAATATTTTAGGCCTGGTTTAACAGACAGGGCTTAGATTAAGCCAGGATTAGACGTTAGTTCATGGACCCCATTGACTTCAGAATGAAAAAAAAAAAAATACTATGTAAGTCAGTGATGCCCATCAACTGTTTGGTAACCCATATTATTCAACATACCTTCTTTTGTGTTCTGGAGAAGAAAGAATTTCACCTGTATTGAAAGCAACATTTTCCTTAAAGTAAGCCAGTAAGCATAAGCCACTGGGTTCTATACCGTAATCCAGAGAAAGGCTATTTTCCTTGTGTTCAGTCTCTGCGGCGCAGGCCTCATCTGCTGTCTGTGCACGCTCACTGGCTCCTGCTGTATTATCTGAGTGTCAGCTCCACATGTGGCACTGATAAATTTATTCCACACATGTTTATGGCCACTGGTTTACGTGGAGCTTCATCGCAACCTGGCTTCTCCAAACATAGGAATCCATTTTATGGAAGAATACAGAGAGATGAGGATGTTTTGGGAGGGGGACGAGAGAGAAATGTGTCGGGATGACTGATATTACAGTGTAAAAGTCCCACCTGCCCTCAAGGGTTATTGTTGTAATATTGATGTATGATTTATAAGTGCACAGTCTTGTGAATCCAGTTCACTTTCTCTCTCCTCTGCTCACCTATGTTTAACTCATCCGCCTTCATTTACGCTTGCGTTTCTTGTGTTTGCGCTTTGTTTGGTTTGCCCGCCGTTTGGCTTTGATTTGGGAGACAGCGTTAAAAGCCTGGTGAAATCTATAGAGAGACGTTTCAGGCCGAAACCTTTTTCCAATTACCCAGTCTTCATTACTGCGCTGTCATAGCTCGCTCCCTGGAACTCCGGGCCTTTACTTTATGGCTGTGGAACAAAAAGCCCCGCTGTTGTTTTTTCATATAGACTGATTTCCTGTTCACCCGATTTAATACATGAGAATGGGACTCAGATATCATCCAGTAGGAGGCACAGACATAAAATGGCATTTTCTTGCCCAAACCGAGAGCCGGGCTTGCTCTCTTCCACAGGTTTCACGATGGTCGCCATCCTAATGTGTCTTTATTCAATTAGGAAGCAGTGAGTAGGTATTCCGGCTCAATTATTCTTAGTTTGGGCCTCTTAGTATCTGATATATTTGTAAGTTAGTTCTCATTTAACAGGAAATGCAAGTCTCAATGAAAACATGAGGACTTTCAGGACTCCCATTTATGTGTGTCTCTACCTTTTTAATCTGGTCAATTTGATGGATAAAAATAATGGAATAAAATGAACGTAGAACATGTTTCAATGATGCATTAATTTTTTGTCAATGTCATATCAGTTATGATGTTTACATTGCAAGTGCTGTAGGAAAATAAATAATATAGGAAAAAAAATGTAGGTTTAGATTTTTCTGTGCATTGTAATTTTTTCACATAAATTAAACAGTGTTTAGTTGTTTGAATTATGAAAATTCTCTGTTGAATTGCATTTTTCACAAATGCACATACACAATTTCTAATATTAAGGGTATGGTGGCGGTACCATGGTAGTTGATCTGAAGTCATTTTTTGAGGAAAAAAACGTTTAAAAAAGTATGTTTTATATAGTATAAATATGTGTAGAATGAATGAAATCTGGACGTACTACATTTGTCATGTTGTTATGTCATGAGACTTACGGTGTCACTTCACTGCCATTCTCAAAACCGCTCCCGTGGCCTCATGGGATAGCAGAGTGTCCTTCAGACGCGCACTTCAGAATCTCACTGGAAGCAGTAGTTCATCTCGCTACTTTTCATCTAAAGTTTTATGAATACTATGAATTTGGACATACCCCTTAAATAACATAAAATTTTTCGCCAGCTAGTTGGGACTTGGGAAGTTGGGATATTTGGACGCAGAGCTTATCATTGTAGCATGCCGAAAACCACATGCTTATATTATGATACTGCACAATTTTGTATATACTTTTTGAAATTGTAATATTATCTAATATATCTTATTATTCAGAAAGTCTAAATAAGTGTTCTCACTGCCAAAGGTCCAGAATTTAAGTAGGTTTTTTTTATTTTTTATGTGATTATTGTCATCATTGTTTTAAGCAATGCTTGTGACAAATATTCTGGGTTGCTGTTTCAAATTAATATGATTATTGTAGATGGACGTGTGTGTGTGTGTGTGAGTGTGTCGCGAGTTCTCGCAATACACTTTTCAAAGCAACGGGGAAGAATGATGATGAGAAGAATTCTTATTAATATTTCAGTAAAGTTCATTAAATCTATTCTGTTGTTAGTGTGGTCTTTAAACTTGAGGAACTTTAAACTTTTTAAACGTGAGGAAGCAATTTTACAACAATGCAGTAAATATTTTAGGTGCATCAAAAAGCGTGCTCGTTAACCAGCAGACGAGCAAATCCAGCACAAATTAGTGCATAAAAGGTCACCAAAATGAAGTATTTGAACCTCATAATTAAATACAAAAGGAGGAGAAAAACTGCAAAAAGGTCCACTTTTTGAAAAAAAGAAACCCCCCCCCTCCTTCAATAGGCTGGCTACGGACCTGAATACTGTATATATTTTAATTGTTATCATGTTTACATGTGTGCCATTAACAATAGCTAGTATTTCCACTTTAGCTACTCTGACAGCACACTTCAGGAAGACTGAATAACCTTTTTATTGAAGTACCCTGACCTGACCTAGCACAAGACAACAGTAGCCGCAGGTGTACAAGAGAACACTGTGTTTGTATGTGTCTGAGTGAGTAAATCCAGACCGTCTTTGACCGTGTTTAGCCCCGCTCTGGCCCAGCTGCCTCCTCAGGTGAGTTACCTGTGCTGGCGGCCGCTCTAAACCCCCTGTATTCAGTGACACGGGCGCCGTCGCTCTGCACTCGTATATCACTTAACACTGATTAACCCACGCTGGGCCGGCGCTGGGTCCTCACTTGCCCACCTGCCAGCTGACTGCCATTAGAAGAACCCTTATCTAGTCTCAGATCTGTCTACAATAGAGCTCGGGCCTAGCCGAGGGGTTAAGGAGCCTTCTTAAATAATAAATCATTAGCTAAATACTTTTTGTTCATTTGTGTCATGTTACGCGTACCTCAATCTTCAATTGTAGATGCCTCGCAGATGCCTCGTCATTTAACCACTGCAAGCCAGAAATCTTTTTCTTTTTCTCTCATTCTCGCTCTCTCGGTTTTGACCCCCATAGTACAGTATGTGTGCTTGCACCTTTATGTGGTTTTAGGGTCAGGCTCAAGAAAAGAATTGCAAAAGGATGTCAAATTATGCATTGACCTTTCATGAAGCTCCGCCCCCTTAATGACCCAAGACACTCACTGCAAAGTTCTTTTTCACTCTTCGCTTGGGAGTTAAGAGAAGTTTGAAATACTTTTGCAGAGATTTACTGTTAGTGAGCATCCCTACGCTGCTGAGAGCGGCGATTAGATGAATATGTATGTGCTGCACACTTTCCTCTCAATAAACAACAAAAATGACAGTGGTGAGTAAACAGCAGTTAAGAAATCATCTGAACATGGCGATGAGGATATGTTTGCATCAGCAAGTGTTTATTTATATAGATTATATAGAAGATTTCCATTGTCAAAGAAGGCGGAGCCCAAAGAACACCTACTATTACATCATCGCCACGAACCGGTAGTTCGATGGTGTTTACCAGCAGGAGCAAACTTTTAAAGACTTTATTTAAAAGTATTTTGGTTACATATTGTAGATATCGATCTGAACAAAATCCATGTGAAAACAGCTAATATTTAATAAAAGAACATTACGTTTGTAAGCGCAACTCTATTAACTCTATAAGCTCCGCCCCTCGTTTCCGTCCTGTGGCTGCGAGTCTGAACCTGCTGGTGATGCCGATATATCTCAGAAAGTTCGCTTTGGCAAGCTATATCATACTCAAGAAAAATACTAAAAATGAACTTTGTTTTGGCCTGGTTTTGTTCGAAATTACGTTCTCCGGTTTCACTTGAAGTGTATTAGGGCTTTTAGTTACTGTTGTTTTCTCAGACAAGATTTACAGAATACTCTATAGGAACTAATTGGAGATTTCCATGAACAGCACATTTTAAAGTGCTAAAAATTAAATGAATGTTATTTGTATGTGGGCTGTAATGTTCTAATCCTTCCACTTGAGCATACAAAAAATGGTTATTTGCACAAAAAACATGGATATGGACAAACATTTTTCGTGCACGCAAGAAGACTTGACACAGTATATGTCAACCGCATACAAAAAAAAAATGTTTGGATGTATGAAAAGTTTCATGTATTTGGCAAAAACTTTTATACGCAAGAAATATTTGCACATGTACAGGCGAACTATACTGTAGACACCGGAATCAGTAATGTGAGTGTGCAAAGATTTCCCATGCTCACAGGAAAAAGTTTCTGAAAAAACAGAAATATGTTTAGAAAATTGTGAAAAAGTTTCCCATCTATGCAGAAAACACTGGAAAAATTATCACTTTCACTAATCAAGGTTTTTTTTTTTTTTTTTTTTACATCTACACATACAATTTTTCTCATGCATGTGGCAATGTCTACACTTTTTTCCCTGGAAAATGTCACTTCAGGGGCTCCTTAGGAATGAAGCGTGTGTTCGATTTTTTTCATTGTTAAAAGTACTTTCCTCTATAATAGTGAAAGCATATATTCTGACCTTCTTCTCTGTCCTCCTCTCACATCAGGTGGTCTTTACCATCTTTCTCTATCCGTTGACATTTAATCGGCCATGCTCATATAATACAACAGACAATGTTATTTTTCCACTCCACATGGGTGGGGTCACAAGGCTACGAATTGCGTAGGAAAACAATTTTTCTGTTTTCTCTGTAGACACACACACACACACACACACACACTGTATTTGTTAGCAACACTCATGAAGCAGAGAATAGATTAGGCATTCTTTGGGTATGACTTGTGTAAAGTGATTATAAGTCATCTCAGCCCAACGAATTTAGACTTCTTGACGCCCCCTCTGTTGCTGCCCCCCAGTCAGATTCATGTAATCAGATTAAATGCTAACAGAGGCTCAAGAGTGCCTGGACACACACACATTGCTACTTTGATGCCACTGTGTCGGAGACAGACGACATTAGTCCTGTCTGCGGCCCTTCAGCCCTGGAACCATGTCATCTCAATCTGCAGAGAGAATAAAGAACGTCCCCTCAAGCTGATGCATTAGTAAACAGCAAATGCTCACACTCCTGCAGCTGCTGGTCTCGTGTGTGTGTGTGTGTGTGTGTTTATACTCTTTAAAATAAAGGTTTTCAATGGATCTTTGCAACACCTTTCAACAAAGACACTGTTCTTTTCAAGCTGCATGGGGTTGTCTTGAGGGTATGTGGTTCTTGGCTTTGGCTATAGATCTTTGGAGGTTAGAAAAGTGCTGTAACATTATGTGTTTTGGTTTTTGAGTTACTTAACCCCCGTGATGTTGAGGCCGACTTGTTGGCATAGCTCCAAGTGAATGAGAGTTAGTTAACATTTAGTTGGAAAATGTAGTTGTATAAATACTCATCAATGGTGTTGACTTATAAAGCATATTAAAAACACTATATAGGCATGTAAACAACATTAAAAGCTTGATTTTCACTACAGGGGGATTTTAAAGGCCCTCTGAAGTGCCTTGGAACGCGCAGCATTGTGTGATGTGCTGACGTCATTTCCACTGAAACAGGAAGCTAAGGCGGGACATATTGAATGGCTCCTCCCACTTTACAAATAGCCAATAGCGTTTAGTTTACTTCACAGACTGCGAGTCGTACTTGACAGCGCCATGGAAGCGAATCCGAGCATTGGATTTAATAGTATGGATTCAATTCAAACGAACACACATGTCCAACCCATATTGCTCCGTGGCATGACAATGCCATAGTATTGGCGTGTCAATACCGTGGTGTTAGCAGATTGGGCAGCTTTAGATTCTAGAGAGCATTTGATTGGACAGAAGATTTGCTGAGAAGCTGAAGTTCGTGGTGATTTCATAAAAATGCGTTATCCATTTTAGCGGAAGTGAGAGACTGTAAGTTTTGAATGCTTATATCTCCTAAATGTCATTGTTTTGGAACACACCAGCTTCATAACCTTAAGGCTAACATATTCATACTAAAGCTAAAAAACTTACATTTTGATTTCAGGGGGCCTTTAAGGCCTGAGACACACTGGCTGCGTGGCGTGCGCGTCTCAGCTGCGTGGCGTGTCCGTTTTTATTTCGGCTCCCATGTTAACAGGTTAGAGCTTGCACACTGCCTGCGTGACACGCAGGCGCGGCATGAGCCGCGCGGAAAACGCGTGCATGCTAGAAATAGAACCGACGCCTATTTTTCACGCGACACGCAAGCGTGTTGGAAGCGTTTCCAGGCAAAATAGAATGGGAAAAGATGTTTATATGTTATTTTGTACACGAATACATATTAATAAATTACATTTTTGACAAATTCAGATATGAATATAGTCCTAATTTAAAAATAAATAAATAAATAGGCCTAATTACCAATTTTCAAATATTGCACCTGTCAAGACAGAACGAAATATTCTGTAGTCTATTTTGCTGCCAATACTGCTGTGCTGACAGTGTCTTTATCAGTAGGCTTTATATTTATGCTTAACACGAAGTATAGGGCTTCCACAACTCTCTCCCATACGTTGAACAAGGGTGATGCGTGTCAGCAGCGCCACGTCAGACACGCTTCTGGTGTGCAAAGACACAGAAATTGCGACGCAGCCGCCACGCAGCTGACACGCAACAGAAACGCCACGCTCACGCCACGCAGCCAGTGTGTCTCCGGCCTAAGCCTCTTTCACACACAGATTCTGGACAATACACTGATAATTTGTCCCAGGATCATTTGATTTTGGTTCATTCACACTGCCAGTGATTTTGTGGAATTTGTCAGTCATGCCCCAACACCGATTAAGATTGTAGTAATTATAATTAGAACAATTGAAAAAAACAAACATTTAAAGGGATACTTCAGGATTTAGCATTAAGCTTTGTAATAGTAGAAAACCTGTAGTATTTTCAAATTACCGTGCTTTCCACCCTCATATACCCCTGAGACGAGAGATTTATGTATTTTTTTGTCTGGAAAAAATATCCTCCGATGACGACAAAAAACGTCATTTTGCATCATCGGAGGATTTTTTGGCCAGAGGCTAAAGACTACAGCCAGTAGTAGGAGCTGTCCCGCATGTTCTCAACCCACCCATAGAGGGTGGCATCTCACTCACAGAATGTACACATAGTGTCAGCCATCTTTTTTGGGAAGCTAAGCTAAAAGGCTCTTGTTCTGTGGAGAAAGCTGAGTGGTAGGAGAGAGCTGAGTAGTAGGAGAAAGCTGAGTAGTAGGAGAAAGCTGAGTAGTAGGAGAGAGCTGAGTAGTAGGAGAGAGCTGAGTAGTAGGAGAGAGCTGAGTAGTAGGAGAAAGCTGAGTAGTAGGGGGAAGCTGAGTAGTAGGAGAGAGCGGAGTAGTAGGAGAAAGCTGAGTAGTAGGAGAAAGCTGAGTAGTAGGAGAGAGCTGAGTAGTAGGAGAAAGCTGAGTAGTAGGAGAGAGCTGAGTAGTAGGAGAGAGCTGAGTAGTAGGAGAAAGCTGAGTAGTAGGGGGAAGCTGAGTAGTAGGAGAAAGCTGAGAAGTAGGAGAGAGCTGAGTAGTAGGAGAAAGCTGAGTAGTAGGAGAAAGCTGAGTAGTAGGAGAGAGCTGAGTAGTGGGAGAGAGCTGAGTAGTAGGAGAGAGCTGAGTAGTAGGAGAAAGCTGAGTAGTAGGGGAAAGCTGACTAGTAGGGGAGAGCTGAGTAGTAGGAGAAAGCTGAGTAGTAGGAGAGAGCTGAGTAGTAGGAGAGAGCTGAGTAGTAGGAGAGAGCTGACTAGTAGGAGAGAGCTGAGTAGTAGGAGAGAGCTGACTAGTAGGAGAGAGCTGAGTAGTAGGAGAAAGCTGAGTAGTAGGGGAAAGCTGACTAGTAGGAGAGAGCTGAGTAGTAGGAGAGAGCTGAGTATTAGGAGAAAGCTGAGTAGTAGGAGAGAGCTGAGTAGTAGGAGAGAGCTGACTAGTAGGAGAGAGCTGAGTAGTAGGAGAAAGCTGAGTAGTAGGGGAAAGCTGACTAGTAGGAGAGAGCTGAGTAGTAGGAGAAAGCTGAGTAGTAGGAGAGAGCTGAGTAGTAGGAGAAAGCTGAGTAGTAGGGGAAAGCTGACTAGTAGGAGAGAGCTGAGTAGTAGGAGAAAGCTGAGTAGTAGGAGAAAGCTGAGTATTAGGAGAAAGCTGAGTAGTAGGAGAGAGCTGAGTATTAGGAGAAAGCTGAGTAGTAGGAGAGAGCTGAGTATTAGGAGAAAGCTGAGTAGTAGGAGAAAGCTGAGTAGTAGGAGAGAGCTGAGTAGTAGGAGAAAGCTGAGTAGTAGGAGAGAGCTGAGTAGTAGGAGAAAGCTGAGTAGTAGGGGAAAGCTGACTAGTAGGAGAGAGCTGAGTAGTAGGAGAAAGCTGAGTAGTAGGAGAAAGCTGAGTATTAGGAGAAAGCTGAGTAGTAGGAGAGAGCTGAGTATTAGGAGAAAGCTGAGTATTAGGAGAAAGCTGAGTAGTAGGAGAGAGCTGAGTATTAGGAGAAAGCTGAGTAGTAGGAGAGAGCTGAGTATTAGGAGAAAGCTGAGTAGTAGGAGAAAGCTGAGTAGTAGGAGAGAGCTGAGTAGTAGGAGAGAGCTGAGTAGTAGGAGAAAGCTGAGTAGTAGGGGAAAGCTGAGTAGTAGGAGAAAGCTGAGTAGTAGGAGAGAGCTGAGTAGTAGGAGAAAGCTGAGTAGTAGGAGAGAGCTGAGTAGTAGGAGAAAGCTGAGTAGTAGGGGAAAGCTGACTAGTAGGAGAAAGCTGAGTAGTAGGAGAGAGCTGAGTATTAGGAGAAAGCTGAGTAGTAGGAGAGAGCTGAGTAGTAGGAGAGAGCTGACTAGTAGGAGAGAGCTGAGTAGTAGGAGAAAGCTGACTAGTAGGAGAGAGCTGAGTAGTAGGAGAAAGCTGAGTAGTAGGAGAGAGCTGAGTAGTAGGAGAAAGCTAAGTAGTAGGGGAAAGCTGAGTAGTAGGAGAAAGCTGAGTAGTAGGAGAGAGCTGAGTAGTAGGAGAAAGCTGAGTAGTAGGGGAAAGCTGACTAGTAGGAGAGAGCTGAGTAGTAGGAGAAAGCTGAGTAGTAGGAGAAAGCTGAGTATTAGGAGAAAGCTGAGTAGTAGGAGAGAGCTGAGTATTAGGAGAAAGCTGAGTAGTAGGAGAGAGCTGAGTATTAGGAGAAAGCTGAGTAGTAGGAGAAAGCTGAGTAGTAGGAGAGAGCTGACTAGTAGGAGAGAGCTGAGTAGTAGGAGAAAGCTGAGTATCAGGAGAAAGCTGAGTAGTAGGAGAGAGCTGAGTATTAGGAGAAAGCTGAGTAGTAGGAGAGAGCTGAGTATTAGGAGAAAGCTGAGTAGTAGGAGAAAGCTGAGTAGTAGGAGAGAGCTGAGTAGTAGGAGAGAGCTGAGTAGTAGGAGAAAGCTGAGTAGTAGGGGAAAGCTGAGTAGTAGGAGAAAGCTGAGTAGTAGGAGAGAGCTGAGTAGTAGGAGAGAGCTGAGTAGTAGGAGAAAGCTGAGTAGTAGGAGAAAGCTGAGTAGTAGGAGAGAGCTGAGTAGTAGGAGAAAGCTGAGTAGTAGGGGAAAGCTGACTAGTAGGAGAGAGCTGAGTAGTAGGAGAAAGCTGAGTAGTAGGAGAAAGCTGAGTATTAGGAGAAAGCTGACTAGTGGGAGAGAGCTGAGTAGTAGGAGAAAGCTGAGTAGTAGGAGAGAGCTGAGTAGTAGGAGAGAGCTGAGTAGTAGGAGAGAGCTGACTAGTAGGAGAGAGCTGAGTAGTAGGAGAAAGCTGAGTATTAGGAGAAAGCTGAGTAGTAGGAGAGAGCTGAGTATTAGGAGAGAGCTGAGTATTAGGAGAAAGCTGAGTAGTAGGAGAGAGCTGACTAGTAGGAGAGAGCTGACTAGTAGGAGAGAGCTGACTAGTAGGAGAGAGCTGAGTAGTAGGAGAAAGCTGAGTATTAGGAGAAAGCTGAGTAGTAGGAGAGAGCTGAGTATTAGGAGAAAGCTGAGTAGTAGGAGAGAGCTGAGTATTAGGAGAAAGCGGAGTAGTAGGAGAAAGCTGACTAGTAAGAGAGAGCTGAGTAGTAGGAGAGAGCTGAGTAGTAGGAGAAAGCTGAGTAGTAGGGGAAAGCTGAGTAGTAGGAGAAAGCTGAGTAGTAGGAGAAAGCTGAGTAGTAGGAGAGAGCTGAGTAGTAGGAGAAAGCTGACAAGTAGGAGAGAGCTGAGTAGTAGGAGAAAGCTGAGTAGTAGGGGAAAGCTGACTAGTAGGAGAGAGCTGAGTAGTAGGAGAAAGCTGAGTAGTTAGAGAAAGCTGAGTATTAGGAGAAAGCTGACTAGTAGGAGAGAGCTGAGTAGTAGGAGAAAGCTGAGTAGTAGGAGAAAACTGAGTAGTAGGAGAGAGCTGAGTAGTAGGAGAGAGCTGAGTAGTAGGAGAGAGCTGACTAGTAGGAGAGAGCTGAGTAGTAGGAGAAAGCTGAGTATTAGGAGAAAGCTGAGTAGTAGGAGAAAACTGAGTAGTAGGAGAGAGCTGAGTAGTAGGAGAGAGCTGAGTAGTAGGAGAGAGCTGAGTAGTAGGAGAAAGCTGACTAGTAGGAGAGAGCTGAGTAGTAGGAGAAAGCTGGGTAGTAGGGGAAAGCTGACTAGTAGGAGAGAGCTGAGTAGTAGGAGAAAGCTGAGTAGTTAGAGAAAGCTGAGTATTAGGAGAAAGCTGACTAGTAGGAGAGAGCTGAGTAGTAGGAGAAAGCTGAGCAGTAGGAGAAAACTGAGTAGTAGGAGAGAGCTGAGTAGTAGGAGAGAGCTGAGTAGTAGGAGAGAACTGACTAATAGGAGAGAGCTGAGTAGTAGGAGAAAGCTGAGTATTAGGAGAAAGCTGACTAGTAGGAGAGAGCTGAGTAGTAGGAGAAAGCTGAGTAGTAGGGGAAAGCTGACTAGTAGGAGAGAGCTGAGTATTAGGAGAAAGCTGAGTAGTAGGAGAGAGCTGAGTATTAGGAGAAAGCTGAGTAGTAGGAGAGAGCTGACTAATAGGAGAGAGCTGAGTATTAGGAGAAAGCTGAGTAGTAGGAGAGAGCTGAGTAGTAGGAGAAAGCTGAGTAGTAGGAGAAAGCTGAGTAGTAGGAGAGAGCTGACTAGTAGGAGAGAGCTGAGTAGTAGGAGAAAGCTGAGTATTAGGAGAAAGCTGAGTAGTAGGAGAGAGCTGAGTATTAGGAGAAAGCTGAGTAGTAGGAGAGAGCTGAGTATTAGGAGAAAGCTGAGTAGTAGGAGAAAGCTGAGTAGTAGGAGAGAGCTGAGTAGTAGGAGAAAGCTGAGTAGTAGGGGAAAGCTGAGTAGTAGGAGAGAGCTGAGTAGTAGGAGAAAGCTGAGTAGTAGGAGAGAGCTGAGTAGTAGGAGAAAGCTGAGTAGTAGGGGAAAGCTGACTAGTAGGAGAGAGCTGAGTAGTAGGAGAAAGCTGAGTAGTAGGAGAAAGCTGAGTATTAGGAGAAAGCTGACTAGTAGGAGAGAGCTGAGTAGTAGGAGAAAGCTGAGTAGTAGGAGAAAGCTGAGTAGTAGGAGAGAGCTGAGTAGTAGGAGAGAGCTGAGTAGTTGGAGAGAGCTGACTAGTAGGAGAGAGCTGAGTAGTAAGAGAAAGCTGAGTATTAGGAGAAAGCTGAGTAGTAGGAGAGAGCTGAGTAGTAGGAGAGAGCTGAGTAGTAGGAGAGAGCTGAGTAGTAGGAGAGAGCTGACTAGTAGGAGAGAGCTGAGTAGTAGGAGAAAGCTGAGTAGTAGGGGAAAGCTGACTAGTAGGAGAGAGCTGAGTAGTAGGAGAGAGCTGAGTAGTAGGAGAGAGCTGAGTAGTAGGAGAAAGCTGAGTAGTAGGGAAAAGCTGACTAGTAGGAGAGAGCTGAGTAGTAGGAGAAAGCTGAGTAGTAGGAGAAAGCTGAGTAGTAGGAGAGAGCTGAGTAGTAGGAGAGAGCTGAGTAGTAGGAGAGAGCTGAGTAGTAGGAGAGAGCTGAGTAGTAGGAGAGAGCTGACTAGTAGGAGAGAGCTGAGTAGTAGGAGAAAGCTGAGTAGTAGGGGAAAGCTGACTAGTAGGAGAGAGCTGAGTAGTAGGAGAGAGCTGAGTAGTAGGAGAGAGCTGAGTAGTAGGAGAAAGCTGAGTAGTAGGGAAAAGCTGACTAGTAGGAGAGAGCTGAGTAGTAGGAGAAAGCTGAGTAGTAGGAGAAAGCTGAGTAGTAGGAGAGAGCTGAGTAGTAGGAGAGAGCTGAGTAGTAGGAGAGAGCTGACTAGTAGGAGAGAGCTGAGTAGTATGAGAAAGCTGAGTATTAGGAGAAAGCTGAGTAGTAGGAGAGAGCTGAGTAGTAGGAGAAAGCTGAGTAGTAGGAGAAAGCTGAGTAGTAGGAGAGAGCTGAGTATTAGGAGAAAGCTGAGTAGTAGGAGAGAGCTGAGTAGTAGGAGAGAGCTGAGTAGTAGGAGAAAGCTGAGTAGTAGGGGAAAGCTGACTAGTAGGAGAGAGCTGAGTAGTAGGAGAAAGCTGAGTAGTAGGAGAAAGCTGAGTAGTAGGAGAGAGCTGAGTAGTAGGAGAAAGCTGAGTATTAGGAGAAAGCTGAGTAGTAGGAGAGAGCTGAGTATTAGGAGAAAGCTGAGTAGTAGGAGAGAGCTGAGTATTAGGAGAAAGCTGAGTAGTAGGAGAAAGCTGAGTAGTAGGAGAGAGCGGAGTAGTAGGAGAGAGCTGACTAGTAGGAGAGAGCTGAGTAGTAGGAGAAAGCTGAGTAGTAGGAGAAAGCTGAGTAGTAGGAGAAAGCTGAGTAGTAGGAGAGAGCTGAGTAGTAGGAGAGAGCTGAGTAGTAGGAGAGAGCTGAGTAGTAGGAGAAAGCTGAGTAGTAGGAGAGAGCTGAGTATTAGGAGAAAGCTGAGTAGTAGGAGAGAGCTGAGTAGTAGGAGAAGGCTGAGTAGTAGGAGACAGCTGAGTATTAGGAGAAAGCTGAGTAGTAGGAGAAAAGTAGGAGAAAGCTGAGTAGTAGGAGAAAGCTGAGTAGTAGGAGAAAGCTGTGTAGTAGGAGAGAGCTGACTAGTAGGAGAGAGCTGAGTAGTAGGATAAAGCTGAGTAGTAGGGGAAAGCTGAGTAGTAGGAGAGAGCTGAGTTGTAGGAGAGAGCTGAGTAGTAGGAGAAAGCTGAGTAGTAGGAGAGAGCTGAGTAGTAGGGGAGAGCTGAGTAGTAGGGGAAAGCTGAGTAGTAGGAGAAAGCTGAGTAGTAGGAGAGAGCTGAGTAGTAGGAGAAAGCTGAGTAGTAGGAGAAAGCTGAGTAGTAGGAGAAAGCTGAGTAGTAGGAGAGAGCTGAGTAGTAGGGGAAAGCTGACTAGTAGGAGAGAGCAGAGTAGTAGGAGAAAGCTGAGTAGTAGGAGAAAGCTGAGTAGTAGGAGAGAGCTGAGTAGTAGGAGAGAGCTGAGTAGTAGGAGAAGGCTGAGTATTAGGAGAAAGCTGAGTAGTAGGAGAGAGCTGAGTAGTAGGAGAAGGCTGAGTAGTAGGAGACAGCTGAGTATTAGGAGAAAGCTGAGTAGTAGGAGAAAAGTAGGAGAAAGCTGAGTAGTAGGAGAAAGCTGAGTAGTAGGAGAGAGCTGACTAGTAGGAGAGAGCTGTGTAGTAGGAGAAAGCTAAGTAGTAGGGGAAAGCTGAGTAGTAGGAGAGAGCTGAGTAGTAGGAGAGAGCTGAGTAAGGCAAGGCAAGGCAAGTTTATTTATATAGCACATTTCATACACAGTGGTAATTCAAAGTGCTTTACATAGAAGAAATTTAAAATAATCAAAAGAAATATAAATAATTAAAACAGTTTAGAATAAAGAAATTAAAACAATCAACAGAAATAAGAATAATTAAAACAGTTTAGAATAAAAAAATAACTAAAATACAGTTCAAACAGTCGGACACATACAGTGGCACAGTGCTCATTCAGCAAATGCATAGCTAAACAGATGTGTTTTCAGTCTGGATTTGAATGTGACTACTGTAGGAGCACATCTGATCTCTTCTGGAAGCTGGTTCCAACTGCGGCTGGCATAGTAGCTAAAAGCAGACTCTCCTTGTTTAGAGTGAACCCTTGGTATTTCTAGCTGACGTGATCCTAATGATCTGAGTGATCTGTTGGGTTTATATTCAGTGAGCATATCTGCAATATATTGAGGTCCTAGGCCATTGAATGATTTATATACCAGTAATAATACTTTAAAGTCAATCCTAAATGTAACTGGGAGCCAGTGTAAAGACCTGAGGACTGGTGTGATGTGTTCATATTTTCTTGTTCTGCTCAGAATCCTGGCAGCAGCGTTCTGTATGAGCTGCAACTGTCTTATGGTCTTTTTGGGAAGGCCAGTGAGGAGTCCATTACAGTAATCCACCCTGCTGGTGATGAAAGCATGCACTAGTTTCTCTAAGTCTTGACTGGAAACAAAGCATCTAATTCTTGCAATATTTTTCAGATGATAATATGCAGATTTAGTTATTGCTTTGACATGACTACTGAAACTAAGGTCTGATTCTAGAGACACACCAAGATTCCTGACTTGATTTTTAGTTGTTAGACCCCTAGAGTGAAGGTATGCATTCACCTTGAGAACTTCATCTTTGTTTCCAAACGCAATGACTTCAGTTTTGTCTTTGTTTAACTGGAGGAAATTTTGGCACATCCAATTGTTTACTTCATCAATGCATTGGCACAGGGAGTCAATGGGGCTGTAGTCGTTAGGCGATAGGGCTAAGTAGAGCTGTGTGTCATCTGCATAGCTGTGGTAAGAGATTTGGTTCTTTCTCATTATTTGGCTCATTGGGAGCATGTACAGGTTGAATAGGAGTGGCGCAAGAATTGAGCCTTGAGGGACTCCGCATGTCATGGACGTCCACTCAGACTTATGGTCTCCTATACTCACATAGTAACCTCTCCCTTCTAGGTATGACCTGAACCATTTTAGGACTATCCCAGAAAGCCCCACCCAGTTTTCCAGCCTGTCAAGAAGTGTGTTGTGATCGACAGTGTCAAATGCAGCGCTGAGGTCGAGTAGTACCAGCACTGATAATTTGCCTTTATCAGTATTTAAGCGAATATCGTTTATTATCTTTATGAGCGCTGTCTCTGTGCTGTGATGCGATCGGAAACCAGATTGAAAATTGTCAAAGTATCCATTCGAGCTTAAGAATTTGTTCAGCTGATTGAAGACAACTTTTTCAATGACCTTGCCTATGAAAGGAAGATTTGAGATCGGTCTATAGTTGCTTAATATAGTCTTATCCAGATTACTCTTTTTTAGGAGGGGTTTGACAACTGCAGTTTTCAGGAAGTTTGGAAAAGTCCCAGAGAGAAGTGAGGCATTAACCACTTCTAGAAGATCTGCTTTTAAGCTGTTTAACACACTTTTAAAGAAAGATGTGGGAAGTGCGTCAAGGGCGCAGGTTGATGTTTTAAGGTGCTGTACGGTTTCTTCTAAAATTTTGCAATCAATTTCTTTAAAATCAGACATAGTAACTACTTTCTCAGGTTGTGGTCTGATCTGTCTGACCCCAGTGCAACTCAAGGATGTGCTGATGACCTTTCTGAGTAGTAGGAGAGAGCTGACTAGTAGGAGAGAGCTGAGTAGTAAGAGAAAGCTGAGTAGTAGGAGAAAGCTGAGTAGTAGGAGAGAGCTGAGTATTAGGAGAAAGCTGAGTAGTAGGAGAGAGCTGAGTATTAGGAGAAAGCTGAGTAGTAGGAGAAAGCTGAGTAGTAGGAGAGAGCTGAGTAGTAGGAGAGAGCTGAGGAGAGAGCTGAGTAGTAGGAGAGAGCTGAGTAGTAGGAGAAAGCTGAGTAGTAGGAGAAAGCTGAGTAGTAGGGGAAAGCTGACTAGTAGGAGAGAGCTGAGTAGTAGGAGAAAGCTGAGTAGTAGGAGAAAGCTGAGTAGTAGGAGAGAGCTGAGTAGTAGGAGAGAGCTGAGTAGTAGGAGAGAGCTGACTAGTAGGAGAGAGCTGAGTAGTACGAGAAAGCTGAGTATTAGGAGAAAGCTGAGTAGTAGGAGAGAGCTGAGTAGTAGGAGAAAGCTGAGTAGTAGGAGAAAGCTGAGTAGTAGGAGAGAGCTGAGTATTAGGAGAAAGCTGAGTAGTAGGAGAGAGCTGAGTAGTAGGAGAGAGCTGAGTAGTAGGAGAAAGCTGAGTAGTAGGGGAAAGCTGACTAGTAGGAGAGAGCTGAGTAGTAGGAGAAAGCTGAGTAGTAGGAGAAAGCTGAGTAGTAGGAGAGAGCTGAGTAGTAGGAGAAAGCTGAGTATTAGGAGAAAGCTGAGTAGTAGGAGAGAGCTGAGTATTAGGAGAAAGCTGAGTAGTAGGAGAAGCTGAGTAGTAGGAGAGAGCTGAGTATTAGGAGAAAGCTGAGTAGTAGGAGAGAGCTGAGTATTAGGAGAAAGCTGAGTAGTAGGAGAAAGCTGAGTAGTAGGAGAGAGCGGAGTAGTAGGAGAGAGCTGACTAGTAGGAGAGAGCTGAGTAGTAGGAGAAAGCTGAGTAGTAGGAGAAAGCTGAGTAGTAGGGGAAAGCTGACTAGTAGGAGAGAGCTGAGTAGTAGGAGAAAGCTGAGTAGTAGGAGAGAGCTGAGTAGTAGGAGAAAGCTGAGTAGTAGGAGAGAGCTGAGAAGTAGGAGAGAGCTGAGTAGTAGGAGAGAGCTGACTAGTAGGAGAGAGCTGAGTAGTAGGAGAAAGCTGAGTAGTAGGAGAAAGCTGAGTAGTAGGAGAGAGCTGAGTAGTAGGAGAGAGCTGAGTAGTAGGAGAGAGCTGAGTAGTAGGAGAAAGCTGAGTAGTAGGAGAGAGCTGAGTATTAGGAGAAAGCTGAGTAGTAGGAGAGAGCTGAGTAGTAGGAGAAGGCTGAGTAGTAGGAGACAGCTGAGTATTAGGAGAAAGCTGAGTAGTAGGAGAAAAGTAGGAGAAAGCTGAGTAGTAGGAGAAAGCTGAGTAGTAGGAGAAAGCTGAGTAGTAGGAGAGAGCTGACTAGTAGGAGAGAGCTGAGTAGTAGGATAAAGCTGAGTAGTAGGGGAAAGCTGAGTAGTAGGAGAGAGCTGAGTAGTAGGAGAGAGCTGAGTAGTAGGAGAAAGCTGAGTAGTAGGAGAGAGCTGAGTAGTAGGGGAGAGCTGAGTAGTAGGGGAAAGCTGAGTAGTAGGAGAAAGCTGAGTAGTAGGAGAGAGCTGAGTAGTAGGAGAAAGCTGAGTAGTAGGAGAAAGCTGAGTAGTAGGAGAAAGCTGAGTAGTAGGAGAGAGCTGAGTAGTAGGGGAAAGCTGACTAGTAGGAGAGAGCTGAGTAGTAGGAGAAAGCTGAGTAGTAGGAGAAAGCTGAGTAGTAGGAGAGAGCTGAGTAGTAGGAGAGAGCTGAGTAGTAGGAGAAGGCTGAGTATTAGGAGAAAGCTGAGTAGTAGGAGAGAGCTGAGTAGTAGGAGAAGGCTGAGTAGTAGGAGACAGCTGAGTATTAGGAGAAAGCTGAGTAGTAGGAGAAAAGTAGGAGAAAGCTGAGTAGTAGGAGAAAGCTGAGTAGTAGGAGGGAGCTGACTAGTAGGAGAGAGCTGTGTAGTAGGAGAAAGCTAAGTAGTAGGGGAAAGCTGAGTAGTAGGAGAGAGCTGAGTAGTAGGAGAGAGCTGAGTAGCAGGAGAAAGCTGAGTAGTAGGAGAAAGCTGAGTAGTAGGAGAAAAGTAGGAGAAAGCTGAGTAGTAGGGGAAAGCTGATTAGTAGGAGAGAGCTGAGTAGTAGGAGAAAGCTGAGTAGTAGGGGAAAGCTGATTAGTAGGAGAGAGCTGAGTAGTAGGAGAAAGCTGAGTAGTAGGAGAAAGCTGAGTAGTAGGGGAAAGCTGAGTTGTAGGAGAAAGCTGAGTAGTAGGAGAGAGCTGAGTAGTGGGAGAAAGCTGAGTAGTAGCAGAATGCTGAGTAGAAGAAAGCTGAGTAGTGAGAGAAAGCTGAGTAGTAGGAGAGAGCTGATTAGTAGGAGAGAGCTGAGTAGTAAGAGAAAGCTGAGTAGTAGGGGAAAGCTGATTAGTAGGAGAGAGCTGAGTAGTAGGAGAAAGCTGAGTAGTAGGAGAGAGCTGAGTAGTGGGAGAAAGCTGAGTAGTAGGGGAAAGCTGATTAGTAGGAGAGAGCTGAGTAGTAGGAGAAAGCTGAGTAGTAGGGGAAAGCTGAGTTGTAGGAGAAAGCTGAGTAGTAGGAGAAAGCTGAGTAGTAGGAGAGAGCTGAGTTGTAGGAGAAAGCTGATTAGTAGGAGAGAGCTGAGTAGTAGGAGAGAGCTGATTAGTAGGAGAGAGCTGAGTAGTAGGAGAGAGCTGAGTAGTAGGAGAAAGCTGAGTAGTAGGAGAGAGCTGAGTAGTAGGAGAAAGCTGATTAGTAGGAGAGAGCTGATTAGTAGGAGAGAGCTGACTAGTAGGAGAGAGCTGAGTAGTAGGAGAAAGCTGAGTAGTAGGAGAGAGCTGAGTAGTAGGAGAAAGCTGAGTAGTAGGAGAGAGCTGAGTAGTAGGAGAAAGCTGAGTAGTAGTAGAGAGCTGAGTAGTAGGAGAGAGCTGAGTAGTAGGAGAGAGCTGAGTAGTAGGAGAGAGCTGAGTAGTAGTAGAGAGCTGAGTAGTAGGAGAAAGCTGAGTAGAAGGGGTTACGGGTTACCATCCTCTCTTTCCCGGACATGTCCGGGCGTCGAGATCGTCCAAAATGTCCGGGATTCAGCTTTTGCTTTCTGCAGTCGCCATTCATTGTTTACATGCACACCTTCTGTTTCAATCTAACTGAATTCATTCCAATTGGTGAATCTGAATGTAGTGTTTACATGAACGCTAAACAAGTTATCGGTTGATGTGTGTTAATCAGTAATCACGCCACCGGCCTCGTTCTCCCGCGGCCCTCACTCGTCCTGCTCGCCACAGTAAACACGGAATGACGGAATGACGACTGTAGAATGCAAAAGCCGAATCCCAGACATTTTGGGCGATCTCTGGGCAGACTCATCACGGAGACTCACTAGTAGCCTAGACTTGTTGTTTAACTACTGCGCTCTGTTACCGGTAGGCGTGTCCTCCTAGGGCAGCGAAGCAAGTGCATTCTGGGAGTTGTTGTCTTTCATCCACATAAACCAAAAATTTATTTTCTGTCTTTTCTCAGTCTAGAAAGCTCCTAATTCAAAAATAATTTCACATTTCTTCTACATAAATGACCCATTTTAAATACACATTCATCTTTCCAGAGGTGAAGTATCCCTTTAAGTCAGTGAGAAGTATGTTGCTTGGTGGCACTTTTGCAGGTAATCCAAGTTAGTTTTCAGCTCTTCTGAATCACTATTTCTTCCTATCAATAAATAAATGAATTTCCTCTTAAGGTCATTGCAGCACTACACACAAGTAACACGCATAGCAATTATCTAGTATTTCAAAACATTGTAAATAATAATTACAATGCAATAAATGTGGAATTATTATCTTATTACTAAATTAGCTTTAGGGCCATCTGGAACAAACTGAAATAAAGAAGGCCCTGTTGTTTCGATGTGGGTGGTTTCACCATGGGCCATAAACCCAAATTTATGCATTTAAACGATGTCACAATTTAAAACCATAATCACTCTCTGTAACATTCTGCTTTTATATTGGCTGATGAGTTGATAGATTTTATCATCTGCATTATTTGATAAAGCCTAACATCTTGCACTTGAATAAGATCCCTAAAGATTAGCACTTAAAAGCCATTCGGAAAACGCTAATTTGCCAAAGCTGGAATTGTTCTGATCATGGACCCTAGTGATTTTAGTCTTGCCCAACCAAAAGATCAAGAAAATAAACTGTGAATACCGTAACTGGTATGTTGACATGTATTTGAGCAGCCTCGGCCTCAGAGCTGCATCATATCAACAAGATTGACACTTTATTCAACTAGTTTCATAATATGTCCATTCATACCAAAGACAAAACATGCTGTTGATCATATATCATAGATCATTAAAGATGCACACAATCAGTTTCCAATAAACACTCACTTACTCTTATGAGCACTGTGAATTCGGACATACTTATTTTGTCACTGGGCTACTGTTTTTCGCCTAATATATATTAGGGAAGTATGCAATTTCAGATGCAGCCTATTATTGTCCCTGAAATCTGAGAGATTTTATTCCCTCCATTAACAGCTACGCAACTACCACTTTGACGCTTCAAAAAAGTTCTTAAAAAGATCGTAAAACTAATTCATATGAATCGAGCGGTTTAGTCCAAATTTTCTGAAGAGACACAGTCGCTTAATTTAGGCTATTGTTCACATTTAAACATTCATCAACACACACATCAGCTGTGGTAAAAGGAAGATCAGGCATGTTCGCTTGACGTGCGAGAACCAATAATGTTCGCAGAACGTTTGAGCTTCTTCAAGAACCAATGAGGTTTGTTCTTATGCTTCAGGTTGAGCTCCTGTTTATGTTCATTGATTAATATTTATATGTGAATAAAAGCCTGAATTCAATCTGTTTATATATAAAGTGATCGTGTCTCCTCAGAAAATTTGGACTAAACCGTTCAATTCATATGGATTAGTTTTACGATCTCTTTATGAACTTTTTGAAGCATCAAAGTGGTAGTTACGTGGACAACATTAGGGTTGTTGATGACAATTTTTTCATTTTTAGATGTTACTGAATCTGTAAATATGTTTATTAAAAGACTAAACCTAAATGTGTCTTTATACTTTTATTTTTTTATTTTTAAATTGCATTACTATATCTCTTGTTGTTGAATTTGTGCACTGATTGGAAGCTTCAGTACTAAGAAAATTCCTTGTATGTGCACACTTGCACAGACAAAATAGCTTTAATAAGATGACTATTTAGTGTTTTATTTTTACATTTGTTACTTGACTGCTACTTTACACCTACTGTAGCTGAAATTTAATTTTGTCCTTTGCATCTTTGTCCTTTTTTTTTTTGGAATAAGAAAGATAATATAGATAAAACGTAATAAGATTTTGGCCTGCCTCTACTTCGGTCTATATATATCGTTACCATGTATTGCAAAATTTTTAAAATAGGAAAATAAGTATGGGCTGCTGATCACAGGAATAAATTAAATGTAAAAATGTGTCAAAATAAATAACAATAAATCATTTTTTATTTATTTTTATTTATGATGTCTAGCCAACCCCTCTCTCTCTCTCTCTCTCTCTCTCTCTCTCTCTCTCAGTCTCACTTGCTTTTTTCTCACCCTTCCTCTCTGCCCCTTCCCCCACAGGCTATAGCGGTGCTGATAGGCATCTCTGTTGGAGTCTGCCTGTGTTTCTGCAGACAAACTGCCTCCATCAGCCACGCTGTTCTCCCTGGGAACCCTCCATGAACCCTCCAAACTCCTTTATTGCCCCCTCTACCCCTGCGCACGGACTTCTGCACCCGCCTGCCCTCCGCCCACGCCGGGCTACAGCTAGACCCGCACACAGGGCACAGTTCAGCCTTTTTGTTCCACTGTGAAGTACAGTAAACCAAATATAGCCCACCAGAGCAGTCCTTGTGTTTTAGACGGGTTATTCTGGAGAATTATTGCACATCCTGTGCGGTGCAACCGTGGCGGCCATCTTGAGTGGCTCTCGGCCCACACGAATCAGCATCACCATCTGAGAATTCCTCTAGAAGCTCGCCTCACGTACGACCGTAATGCTCTCGTCGTAATGGGGGACGATAAAACGGGAGTGGTGAAACGTCTCGTCTTTCTGCTTCCTGTGAGTGACCTTCGGATGACCTCGGGAACGCTGGGCCGCTCAGAAGGCAGTTGTTGGTCCGCAGCGTGCGCATTCCTCCTCGCCTATCTCAGCCATCACTTGACAGGAATTATATAATTGCTGCCTGTGATCTTATTCTCCTCAAAGAGCATTTTGAAGTTTCCTTCCCTTTCTTTCCCTTTTGGTTTCCTCTCCCACTCTTTTTAATGTTAAAATTGCTTGCATTAAATCACCCTCTTCCTTCGATTCCCCCAACATTCTCTTTTACTCCCTCTCTCTCTCTCTCTCTCTCTCTCCCTGTATTTTGCATTCAATCCCTCTGTTCTTGTCAAATTGTTTATGATACGCTTATCGCTTTAATATGTGTGTGTGTGTGTGTGTGTGTGTGTGTGTGTGTGTGTGTGTGTGTGTGTGTGTGTGTGCGTGTTGTGGCGCATGCTTAACCGTGCTCATTTAACAAACACAGAGATGAAGTGATAGAAAGTAACATTTAAATATAACTACACAGTGTGATGAATATCCTGTGTGTTGGGTATTACAGTAACTCCTCCTGTAATGGAGACCCTGTGACCCAACCAGACCGGTACTGTGGAAATGTTAAGACCGAACCCCTACTGAACATGAGGTTGCTCATGCACACATTTTTATATTGTTTTTGCCGTTTTTGCTATCACACAAAGAGTGACTGTGCATGTGGATAAAAACTTTTTTTAGGATGGTGTATTATAAAACATTTAGTACTATATATGTTTGTGTGTGTGTGTATTATTATTATATTACATGAAAAGTCACCTAAAAGTCACCTTTTCCATCTGACTGTTTATATATAATAAATGTAATTATCATTTTTTTATTATTTAATATATAAATGTGTGTGTGCGTGCGTGCGTGTGTGTGTGTACAGTATATATATATATATTAAATAATAATAATAATTGTTATTAAAGTTGACCTGAAAATAAATTCAATTATGCGACTATATATTTAGCAATGCAATATATAAAACAAATGTTTAATAATACTCATATGTGTGTGTATTATTATTATACTAAAAATATAAAATACTGTACAAATTCTGATTGTATATTATACAGATTTTTTATTTTCATTGCAAAATATAACTATATTTTCTCCCAGCTCTGTGTTTCCATCTCACAGTATATTCACATATAGGGTGATATATATACTATATAGCATATCTCAACTTGATTGTTTGTACCTTCAAACTTTATTAACTATCTTAAACTATATCGGCCAGTTCTAATCTGGCTTGAAGATATTAAGATAATATGAACATTAACATCATGATTTTCTGTAAAGCGGTTTTGAAATAACGTGTATTGTGAAAGCGCTATACAAATACACTACATACATACCAATTGACTTGACTTGACAGTTATTATTATTGTTGTATGAAAAGTGACCTGAAACAATGCAGTCGTAGAACTCTAAGAGGAAACCGAGAAGAATAGAACGACAGTGTGTTTCTAACACATATTCGGACAGTTTCTCTCGTCACCGCCGAATTGTTCACGCATGACATCATGAAGATCAGCTAATGACACAACCGGCCCAGTTATCGGCGCTGGGGTCTGATCTCAGACCAGCGGTCAGGTAGCGGCCAGAACCCGCACAAGAGTCTGACTCTGGGACTGTTTGAGTAATACGGGGGTCACGACCTCTGCGGTGTTGAACAGAGAGGATGACTTGATAATTGAGAGAAGTCGCACATCAAGTCCCGCTTTAATGTGATGGATGGGCCGTTTGAGTTGTATTCATAAAGAGGCTGATCAGAGATCAGATTCCCCCGTATATTTTACTGATGTTAGGCAGAAAACCAGATCTGGGATCAGCAAGTTGGGGTTTGTTATGAGTCACGGGAAGATGATCATTCCAGCAGTGTGTGAGTTGTATTCATAAAGAGGCTGATCAGAGATCAGATTCCCCGTATATTTTACTGATGTTAGGCACAAGTGAAAACACAAGTTAATGTGTCCAAACTTTTGACTGGTAGTGTATACGTATTTAAAATAATCACATATATCCAGCTTTTCCACTACAACATAGTTCGGTTGTAGTTACTTTGTTTAGTCTAATAGGTTAATAAATTGCTATGATCAATTTTATTTTCTATTTATTTATAAAAAATAAAAAAAAAGATTTAAAATTTCAACCCTGTTAGGAAAATTCAGGTCATGCATAAATAGTTTAAAACCCTGTTATAACCCTGTAACTTTTGTTATAGCGATAAAGAAGTGACCAAAATGGACATCTTCACCCTTTATTCAAATATTATAAAATAAAATTGTTAACAAATGTTGTAAGCATATTGCGTAGTTGTGCTTGGAGTCAATTGTTTTATTTGTGATAACACAATTAAATATGCAAAATTATGCCGACATCATTTTTGGCCAGGCTGTCATGAATGAACACCATTCACTTTCATAAAAAAAAAAGTTGCATTTGTGTGAAATTTGCTTTATGGATCTGTTAATATTATAAGCCTGGCTGCAGTTCACACATCACCATTAGGAGGCAGTAGTGTTCTTTAACAGACACCTCCATGCACAGGTGTGTGTGTGTGTGTGTGTGTTAGATTTATAGAGGGTGGAAATACTGTTATTATAAGTCATCCTCCTCATCTATCCCGAGGTTGAAAACGAATGTCTTCCCGAGAGCAGTCTGATCATCTTGCGCGTGTTTAAAGGGAGGCGATGCTGACATCTCTCACTCCCTCTTCCATTCCTCCTTTCCTTGGATGGAGAGGGAAAATCTGGCCTGCATGATTTGTCTGGCTCGGTTCTGTTATGAGCGACGCCTGATCCTTCTCTGACAGCATGAAATGAGATTTGAACTTCTGAGATCAACTACAGACCCGGTGTTGTTTTGCATCATGTATGTCTGAGAATTCTTCTGAGAGGTTTGATCACAAGCCGTTTGGAATGATGTCATGCTTGTTACAGGTCTCTCTGTGTGTGTGTGTGTGTGTGTGTGTGTGTGTGTGTGTGTGTGTGTGATGTTTGGCGTTGCAGGATGATGCTCTGCTTGTGTTTGACATACTCTTAGTTTGATGACACATGAGAAATGTAGATTTAGTCTAAAAATGTGGGAACACTAAAGAAAGCCTTATAAAAATAACTCTAGTGCCATAGTACACTGATGGTTGGTATCAGATGATAAAATCAGGGATCTTAATGACTTATACCATGGATTTACTTATACAAATGACCTACACATGCACACGATACATGTCTGAAAACCATGGTACATGCAGTGTAATGGGGGGGGGGGAAGAAAGAAAAATGGTGGTACTCTAAAACACTTGATGTGTACATTAAAGAAAGGATAATAAACGGCATATTTTTTTTCGGCAACACTTGATCAATTATTACTAACACTTTATCTTCTATTCTATATCTATTATCTTTATATAAAAAATAAATAATTACAAAAAAGTACACGCTAGATGAAACAGGGAAGGGTCATAGGATATTGTTGTCCTATTATAGTTTCACTATTGTTTCTATTGTTCTCATTTATAAGTGGCTTTGGATAAAAGCGTCTGCTAAATGAATAAATGTAAATGTAAATGGATATGGTACCATGACCATGATATATATTCACAAAACCATAGTACTACGTTAAGGAAAGAAAGAACATGATAGTCCAAGGTACTTCAAAGAATACCATAGTATTAGCATGGTATATTAGCCAAAACCATGATATAACCATGGTAACTGTTCAGAAACCATGTTAATTTCATTGTGTCAGTACCATTTACAAAGAGAATGAAAGAAAATGATCGAGAGAAGATAAAAAAGAAGGAAGGAGATGGTTCTCCAGGGTACAAACATATCATATTAGGACTGTCAAAAAATTATATTACCATGGTACATGTATAAAAAATATGATAATATCAATGGATTTGTTTGTACGTCAAACAAACATGAAACCACCAGATTTAGTTGACGTATGGTTGCAAAGTTACTTTTTTTTTTTTAAGTGGACGATTGAAATAAAGAGTTGCTCATATTTACATCTAAATATGTCTAAAACCATGGTACTAACATTACCATTGCCCTTGCTGAAAGAAAGAATCAAATAAACAAACAAAACATTGCAAACTTATTTACATCTAAAAATACTAAGGTATTACCTTGTTACGTGTCTAAAAGAGCATGTATTAATATTACCATAACATTGTAAAGAAAGAAAGAAAGAAAGAAAGAAAGAAAGAAAGAAATGAACAGTCCAGATAAGAGCAGAGAGGTGATGAAGAGCATTAGCGTTCCCATCGAGCAGTCAGGCCACCCTCAGAGAACCTTGAGCTGTGAATGATGAATCATGTTGTGGATTGCAGATTGCAGATGCATTCAAAAACAGCCTCATATTTTACAGTGTTCAAGACAGATTAGCTCGCTCCTAAAACTGAGCCTTTACGAGAGCGAGAGAGAGAGAGCAATTTGGGAGCTGAAAGAACATCTTTCTCTCCTCCCATTCCCACATTTTCACCATCCGTTTTAGTTGTGAACAAACACACATGATGTTTCACTTGAAATCCATAAAATGAATTTCATCCATCTGCCACATTCGTATTTTCCTACACGTGCTAATGAAGCAAAACATGCCGGACCAGGATATTAACACGTTCACGCCGCCCCTCTCCACGGCACAAAAAAAGACCCCGCAGACCGCAGAATGAAGGTACGAGAACAAGAATAGGGAGGAAATTTGCTTGAAATGTAGCTATGAGCTTGCAAAGATCTTATTACATAGATGGCCGATAAGCATCTCAACTGGAATAATACTTTGCACAAGCTGCACATTTAATTAAGCATTCATATGTGCAGAGCGACGGAGAAAAAGAGGGAGAGAGAGAGGAGAAGAGAGATTGCATTCATCCTCAGCCTTTGGCCCTTTCTTCCCTTTATAATCTGGGCGTTGTGAGGATGAGAGGAGGTGAAGACAGCGAGTGGGAGTTCGCCTCTTAACTTTGTGTCTTATTTAAAGCTTTACACGTGTTTTTCTGTTAGCACACTCGCTACCTCCCATTGCTGCCCCTAGGGTACTCACTTTGAGGTGTGTGTGTGTGTGTGTGTGTGTGTGTGTATGTGTGTGTGTGCGCGCTTTGGCCTGTGGCTGTGATCTTAACAATCCTGACATATTTGTTTTTTGTCTTACATTCCAAAGTATTCTTGTGTGTTTTGGGACATTTATGTTAATGGTTGTGAGTGATTCATTGGTTAAGGCCAGTAACAGTGGCTCAGTAATCATTGTGTGTGACAATAGGTGTGTAAATGTGTGTTTGATTCCGCTTCAGGAGTGTGTGTTAAGAGTCAGTCTCCCATTTGAAGCCACCGATAGGAAACACTTGTCTAAACAGGACAGGGAGCTGTTGCTTCAATTTACCGGTGGCATTTGAACACACTATAGACATTGGAGTATCACTAAAAATGGTTTCTGGGCTGCTAATGCAAAGTCAGGAAAAGGTGTACCAGTAACATTATTTATCGTTTTATTATTAAGTGATGCTGGCTAAGTATCACCGTTGCTGTTGCTTACACTCCTGTTAAAAAAAAGGGGCCAAGCCCAAAATGGCTGAGCACGAAGCTCTTAATTGTCTTAAACACAAATTATTGGTCCAAAAATTTGCTAAATTTGAGCAAATGAACTACTTAAAAAGCTATCGCTGTCTCATAAAAACATCAAAGACAGAATGGAGTTTTGGCAGAATATGGGAAGTTGTGTGTGGAATGATTAATCACAATGAAACACGAGTTTCATGGTTATGATCCAGAGCAGTGTCTTCAAAAATCTGCTGAGAAATATAAAGATAAATCCATCTCTACCACAGTGAAGCATGGAGAAAGAAGTATTGGTGAGCTACTTCACTGTGAAAAGTAATTTAATGCGTTGGAGTACTGGAGAATATTGCAGAATGGGTTACCTGTCATGTAGTGTGTAACATAGATCTAAGTGAACAAAAACATCCTGCAAAGTTTTATATATGTAAGTTCACCGTAAAAAAAGTTATTGTCTCTCAAAAGTACGAGTCGACTCTGAGTCAGTTTAATGAATCGTTTTTCCAATGAGTCATTTTCCTTTTCGTTGTGACATCAAGACGAAAAATGATCACATTCATTGTGCGCAGACACCAGGAAAAACTTGAAAACATCATGTCAACAACAAGACGCTGTGTTCTGAAGTGCGAATCCAAAGCGACCTTTTTTTCACTTCCCAGGGTGTTTAGTCATTGCATGCATGTAAAACTGTTGTTGGGGACTCCCAAAACAATATTAGGAACAATTTAAATGCCATAATATGTGCCCTTTAACATTAAATGAAACAACACTGACAACAGTAAACCAGTAAAAATCTGTCTGCAAGCTGGGGAAGGCGATACTGTGCTAAGTTACTTCATCTACAGTATTTGTGCAATTCTTGCTCATTTCCTGACTAGCGATTTGTGATTAAAATTGTTAAGACCATTAAAAGACCACTAAATATTTTAAGTATCACCAATCAGTGCTTCCATCTCTGGTGGTCCCAAGTGCGGTGCTCTCGCTTTCAAGTCCAGTGTTCCCAAGTCCATTGGTCCAGAGTCTGGTGGTCTCGAGGTCCTTCCACTGCCGACTGTGCTTCCTGTGTGTTTGTGCCACAGAGGCCTCCCCTGTTCCTCCCAAAGTTGGTGTCGTCCGCTCCAGCTCCTCCCAATGTGGTAGCGGCGCTACAACTTCTCCCGAGGCGGTGGCGACCGCTACAACTCCTCCCGAGGAACCAGTGTTCGTTACTGACCACTCTGTACACATTTATGGCTCTATTATGGCCACAGAGCCCGTCTCTGTACTCTTTGTCCTCCCTTTCACTGCCAAGCAGGCCTTCTCTGAACTCTCTGCCTGTCATGTTACTGCCAAGGATGCTGTCTCTGTACTCATTTACCCCTTTTCCACCAAAAAATAACTGGTTCGGAGCTGGTGCTGGTTCATATTTGGTTCAACTTGCGAACCTTCTCAGAATCTGTTTGTTTTTCCACTGACTAGAGAGCCCAGCGAACGACGTCATTACGTCACTGTGTACGTTGCCGTACGTCTTAGCTTTCGCCAACTTCAAGCATAACAATTACAATGGCAGACTACATCGTCTTTCTTCAAATGTTTCTCCTGGCTTTGCGATCCTATATTGGGATCAGAAGAAGACGTTTAGAACACATTTGTGCTGCTCGTCTGGATTCAGAGACGGAGCTATGGTTACGTTTGAGAATCAAGAGGAAGTTCGACAATACCCCCCCCCCCAGCCCCCGACGTAAGCATGACGTGGTAAAATAACTGTTCTAGTCCAGCAAACAGTTGGTGCCGCTTTGGATCCAATTTTCCTGGCCGAGAACCGGTTCTTTGGCTGTCGAAACACAAAGAACTGGTTCGCGAGTAGGCACCTGCTCCGAACCGGCACCAGCACTGCCTTAGTGGAAAAGGGGCAATTGAGCTCCCCGTTACGGCTGCTCTGCCGGCTCCACCCTGACCACCTGCTTTGCACTCTCTGTTTTGGCTCTCTGAACAGCCAGCTTCATCAGCTGCTCTGCCGGCTCCACCCCAATAGCACCTTCTTCCCAATAGCCCCTCCCTGACAGCTGTCAGGTATCTAAACATCGTTGTGGAGCAAGTGCACCCATTCAGGGCAACTGTGTTCCCTGCTGTTGATGGCCATTACCAACAGGATAATGTTCCATGCCACACCGCCAGAATTGTCAAGGAGTGGTTCGAGGAACCACTGTTAATGCTTTGGCCTCCAAATTCACCGGACATGAACCCAATAGAACATTTGTGGTTCGATTTGGAAAAGAGGGGTTCATGCTACATCACCACAACCCGCAATGTGTGGGATCTGGAGGACCTGCTGTTGACATTGTGGTACCACAGGAGACCTATCGCCACCTTTTTGAATCAATGCTTTGCCACATGGTCGCTGTTTAGGAAGTCCTACAGGTTATTAGGTAGGTGGTCATAATTTAATGGCTCATCGGTGTATGTGGCAAGTAGGACAATGCAGTGGCCAATTGGTGTGGTTCCCGGACACACTGCTGCTTGGTCCTCAACCAGTCGAGAGTCTCTCACTCGCTGTGCCATGCGATGGTACTGGACACTTCTCGGTGGACAGCTCAACACTTCTCCGCCTTATGGCTGTCGGCGATGACTCCTCCTCCCATTCCCTCTGTCTGCCTGCTCCTCCCCATCATGGTGGACGGCAGCGAGCTCTCCGTCCCTCCAAGACCCAGGAGCACGGCAGCGAGCTCTCCGTCCCACCTCGACCCAGGAGCACGGCAGCGAGCTCTCCGTCCCTCCAAGACCCAGGAGCACGGCACCGAGCTCTCCGTCCCACCTCGACCCAGGAGCACGGCAGCGAGCTCTCCGTCCCACCTCGACCCAGGAGCACGGCAGCGAGCTCTCCGTCCCACCTCGACCCAGGAGCACGGCAGCGAGCTCTCCGTCCCACCTCGACCCAGGAGCACAGTAGGGGTGTCGAAATTAATCGTTTCTACGATGCACCGCGATGCAGACGAGGACGATTCGGTATCGGTTCAGTAATAGACCATAACCGGTTATAATGTAGGCTACTGACGCTTTTCTGACGTCATTTATCGCGTATGTGCTTTGTCGCGGTAGCATACACTGGCAGAGGGAGGCGAGACGCGAGTGCGAGTAATTAAACATTCTTACATACGCTTCTTATATGCGCATGCAAGTTACATGCGCTTCTTGAGGCACACTAGCACACACACAAGGTCTCGCTCTCTCCCTCTCTGCGCTACACGGTTTGAACATACATTCACGTAGCCTTTCGAAAACCAGAACGTTCAGTGTCCCGGGAATCGGGACAAACCGGGACAGATGGCAACCCTTCCGCACCCGATGGTCAAATTACAATTATTCTGTTTTGTTACGCGTGATTATAAATGGATGATCGTCTTCAACAGCGGACTCGGTGACGGTTGATGTGCGCGTCTCCAGGGTAACATACACTGATGAATGAGCACTGCTTTTAAATGAACATTTCTTTAAAACAAAATTGATTTTGAAAGAATTTCATTTTCTTAATGGCATAAACAGGCTTTAGTCCCATGAAACTTAAACTGGAATGTCTCTGTTTTTGTCACTGCGACTTCCTGAACAGGCGATTACTCACGCACGCGCGCGAGCACGCATACATCACTTTTGAAGTAAAATTGAAAATTGAGAATGCGGTGCATCGCAATGCATCGCGATAATCGAATTGAACTGAATCGATGACATGATAATCGTAATCGAACCGAACCGTGAGACCAGTGTAGGTTCACACCTCTAGAGCACAGCAGCGAGCTCTCCGTCCCACCTCGACCCAGGAGCACGGCAGCGAGCTCTCCGTCCCACCTCGACCCAGGAGCACGGCAGCGAGCTCTCCGTCCCTCCTCGACCCAGGAGCACGGCAGCGAGCTCTCCGTCCCACCTCGACCCAGGAGCACGGCAGCGAGCTCTCCGTCCCACCTCGACCCAGGAGCACGGCAGCGAGCTCTCCGTCCCACCTCGACCCAGGAGCACGGCAGCGAGCTCTCCGTCCCTCCTCGACCCAGGAGCACGGCAGCGAGCTCTCCGTCCCACCTCGACCCAGGAGCACGGCAGCGAGCTCTCCGTCCCACCTCGACCCAGGAGCACGGCAGCGAGCTCTCCGTCCCACCTCGACCCAGGAGCACGGCAGCGAGCTCTCCGTCCCTCCTCGACCCAGGAGCACGGCAGCGAGCTCTCCGTCCCACCTCGACCCAGGAGCACGGCAGCGAGCTCTCCGTCCCTCCTCGACCCAGGAGCACGGCAGCGAGCTCTCCGTCCCACCTCGACCCAGGAGCACGGCAGCGAGCTCTCCGTCCCTCCTCGACCCAGGAGCACGGCAGCGAGCTCTCCGTCCCACCTCGACCCAGGAGCACGGCAGCGAGCTCTCCGTCCCTCCTCGACCCAGGAGCACGGCAGCGAGCTCTCCGTCCCACCTCGACCCAGGAGCACGGCAGCGAGCTCTCCGTCCCACCTCGACCCAGGAGCACGGCAGTGAGCTCTCCGTCCCACCTCGACCCAGGAGCACGGCAGCGAGCTCTCCGTCCCACCTCGACCCAGGAGCACGGCAGTGAGCTCTCCGTCCCACCTGTTCTTCAATCGCTCCAGCACTGCTGCCACTGGGCTGCCACTGGCAGTCACATCTCCTTCGGGCTGCCCGACCTCCTCTGCACTGCGATCCCCCTCAACAGCGAGGGCTCTCCGACAGCCTGTCCCTCCTTCCTCCCAGGCTTCGGCACCAATGTATGAAAGGTTAGTGTTCAGGGAAGAAGGAGCCGGGAACCGGCGAATGATCAGACGTAATTTTACATTTACACTTTTATCCAAAGCGACACACACAACCAATGAATCACTCACAACCATTAACATAAATGTACCACAACAACACACAAATTTGGAGAGCAATAGAAGCAATTAAACTAACAACAGGACAACAGTGTGCAAGTGTTGTGACCCTTCCCAGTTTAGTCTAACGCAATGTGCTTTTTTTATTTTTAAATAGATATAGAATTGAAAATAAATAAAGTGTTAATATTAATGGATCAAGTGTTGCCAAAAAAGATGCATCTTCAGCCGTTTCTTGAAAATGGCTATGGACTCAGCAGCTCAGGTCGAGTTAGGCAGGTCATTCCACCAGCAGGGAACAAACATAAATAAACATTAATATCATAAAATAAACAAACACAAAACAAAAGTAAAGCAGCAGCCCCTCATGGATGACTGCCGCACACACATAAACAAAACATAATGTAAATGTCCAGGCGTGGTCCTCTCTCGTTCTTCACTGTCGTCGCTCCTCCTTTTTTGCTCCAGAAGCTCCTCCGTGAGAGATACAAGGCCGGTGCGTCACACAGCTGAAATGATCAATATTCATCATTATCATTCAATTCAAATTCGAAATTATCATTATCAATAACGCTGTCCTCGGCCACGCCCTGCTTGCCACATTTCAATATGTAATATATAACTTAATAATAATGATATAATGTTTATGTATTTATTCATTTAACAAATAAATTAAACAAATCAATAGCCGTATTAAATAATAAATCAATAAAAAAAATTTAACAAAATTGCAGCCAGCACTGACAGAGCTTGGAAAGGTCAAGTCGAGCAGATTGCATAATGGGATTCAACATTTTGTATAGTGTGCTCTGTTGTATACTGGCCATTCTCACAAATGTTGAAGGTCATCGATAATTTGCATTCACATACTGTATAGTATGCTATTCTGAACATAGCATAAGTTTCATGTACTTCTGTAAATTACAACTATTCACTTTAACAATTTTGCCTCAAATTTCTTAACTCGTGAAAATCACAACTATTATTGTTTGAAAAGGTCAAGTTGAGTGCATTATGAAATATAGTTCATGCTGAATCACTTAGAAAACCAAAATCACTGACCAAACCAAAGAATTACTTATATTTGGGGACGGAACTTACTGAACATCCAAAACAATGTGTGCTGTGATAAATGCTCTCACTGAATGTGTGTGTACGCATGATGGAATTTTTACCAGCCGAGAAGTCAAGTAGAGCTTAGAAAATGCGTAAAAGACGGACGCATTTCTGATGCCTGTACTGAACTGCAATGGGCGAAATCGCAACTATAATGAGAAAAACCATGTGAGATTGAGCATTATGTGCTTTTTTAGGGTTGCATCTTGTGACATCATGTTCTGTTTTTGGTTCATTTAGATGTGTTTGGTCTGTGTTGTGTTCGTATTCAGTCGAACCACACCAGAGTTTGTTTGGAAACAAACAGAAACCCACCTTTTCACAGTTCTCGTCCTCTTTTTTGGGTCGCATCAGGGTTCAGATGACGGTCTTCACACTTGTTCAGATGAACCGCACTAACAGCAATCGCACCAGAGTTAGTTTTATTCTATCCAAACACGCCAAGTGTGAACACACCCATAAAGGGATCATTCTGGCATCATTTACTCACCCTCATGTCGTTTCAAACCACTAAAACTCAAAATGAGTTTTGTCCTCTGAAGATTTTTGTACAGCACACACACTCATACTTAGAGACAACTTTCTTTCTTCTGTGGAACATAAAAGAAGATATTTTGAAGGATGTGTGTTTTTTGTCCATATAAATAAGTCTAAATTAAAATACCTTCTTTTGTGTTCCACAGTAGAAAGAAAGTCGTCTCTTTAAGTCTGGGTGTGCTGTACTAAAATCTTCAGAGGACAAAACTCACTTTGAGTATTCACAGTGTTTCTAATGCTGTAAATTTATTCATTTTTGAATTTTCTTGTTTTTACTAAGTGATAAATGGAGATATCTGTGCTTGTATTGGTTACTAATTCTCTTACTCCTCCCTCTATCTCTCTCCCTAGTTCACACACTAACGCACACACACACGCACTTAAATATTTGAGAGGGTCAGGAATTGAGCAATAAAAAGAATTGGTGCTGCATTGTGAGAGATGCAGTCGCTCTCTTGGGGTCTTTCCTAAATGTGTGTGAACAAAGATTAAGCCACACACACACACACACACGCGCGCGCACACACACACACACACACACACACACGCGCGCACACACACACACGCGCGCACACACACACACACACACACACACACCATAAATTCACTTTCTCACTTGTGACCTTTCCACACAAATCACAAGTAAATGTCTCACAGAGCATGTTGGCATGCAGATTTACTCTACAACAGAATTAATATGAGGCTTTCAAAGTGCAAGTATTATTTATGTATTTATTGATTTATTTTCTTACAACATATAAATCTGTTCAAAATTAAATTGCAAAACAGTTCCATTAATATAACGTCTTCTTGACGCTTTTGGACATTTACTGAAAGATTTTTGCCTAAATTTAAAAAAAGAAGAAGAGCTGTAAGTTTCAGTTAGCTATAAAAGTCTCATACAAGTGCAAATGGAGATAACAAAAATACACAAAGGTAACCATGGTTACTAATTAGTCACTACAGTTATTGGTAAACAAAAATCAATTATTATGGGATATCCTTCAACAGTATAAGAAGCTTTTCTGTCATGTTTTTGACGCTACATTTTTTTGGCTGGATTTATTAATTTATCCCAAATTAATCGTGGTGCAACCTTCATGCAGGAAGGGGAAAAGTATCCAGTAATTTGATCTTTTTATGACATTTAAAGTTAAGTTGAGGCTGTGAAATGGGTGTGATATCATACAGCCCCATGTAAATAACTGATGTAAATGAGTTAAGTTGGTGAAGGAGGGGTCGGCCCTGAGCGAGGCGGGTGGGGCGAGACGAACAGAGAAAGAGAGAGAACTAAGACAACAGTATCAGTTCTATTATCACATTAAAAGGGGACTAGAATGAGACACACTCCCGGCCTTGTGTCCACAGGACTGCACCTGCAGTGCGGGGTCATTGTTAGGGGCCCCGGCCCCCCTCTCTCTCTGGAGGGCTGCTGCTCTTTTCTCTTTCACCCTTTCTTTTGGTCATCCCTCACTCTCTGGTCTTTTCTGCGGTGCGTAAACACAGCTGAGAGCGAGGCGCTCGCGTGCCGTCCCGCGGAGCCGTCTGCCACAGCCCTGCTCCGGCCCTACACACACGTGCGGCTGGGAGATTATGTTTGCACTTCTGAGAGTTTGTGTGAGCTCACACATCTGAATCCGGCTGTGTGTGTGTTTTTACATCTGAATGTGCGAGTAAATGTTAACGCGAGTCATTGTCTCAATATCTGTCTGCTTTTAAATGCTGATGAGTTTGCTCAGTGCTGTGTGTTTGTTTGCTCGGGAGGAAAGTGTGGCGGTTTTAACAACGCTGCTCATTGTTGGCTCGTCCGTCTTTATGGCTACACACACCTGCCCATCGCTCTTGTGTTGGGTTGTGTGTTCATCATGTCTGCATGTAAATTGTGTCTGTTTGTGTGATTGATCTATACTGCCAAAATGTCAGATTAGTTTTTTCATCTTTTTCCTTTCACTTAATCAAAATTATGATGATTGCCATATTCATGTACCATATTTTTTTAAATTTCAAGGTATTATTATTATTATTAACAACATGATAGTATCATGATGTTGATCAAATAAAATAATTGTTATTATATGAAATATGTTGTATTTAAAAATATTTAATAATAACCTAAAAATGTTAATAAATAAACAATATTTTTAAATAATTTAAATTAAAGATTAATTCGATTTGAAATGAAATGTCTTAAATTAAAAGGCAACATTTTCGTTTTAGAATCCATGTTCTTCCATGTCTGTCCCAATATCATAAGAGTGGCATGGGAATATTTGTCAGTGATGTTTTTTTTTACTCCTTTTGTGGCCAAAACAAAACATTCAAAATACTCAAAGCAGCTCATAAATATTGAGATGTGGTGAGTGTGCAGGCCATAGGAGATTCAGCTTCGTGTTCATCAAACCCTTCTGTCTCCAGTCCGTATTGATGCATTATCATGCTGACACACGCAGCCGCTTCAGGGGAAAATGTTTGAAACTTTAGGTGCACATCCACTCCAGAATAGTTCGGTAGTCTTTGGCAGTGACGCACCCATTAAACAGTCGGGAATGCCATGATATCTCATCTCGAACCCTCACTGATCCAGCGCTTCACTCAGTGCATCAACACTCAGTGCTCAGCCTCTGTGGGGCTTCATCTCACCGTAACTCACACGGATGTGGGAAAGACAGTGAAGGACTCATGAACAATACGTTTCACATTGTCCACTGCCCAATATTAACTCTGCTGGCACCATTTAAACCAACATCTGGCACATTTGTGCACTTGCACCCGGCGCTTTAGACCATGCGTTTAGATCCTTAAAATAGGGCCCTTAAAGTTTCAAAGATTTTCCCCTGAAGCGGCTGCCGTGTATCAGCATGATAATGCATCAATACACTCAGCAAGAACGGTGACAGAATGGTTTGATGAACATGAAAGTGAAGCTGAATCTCCCATGGCCAGATCTCAGTATTATTGAGCCACTTTGGGGTATTTTGGAGGAGCGAATCAGAAAATGTTTTCCTTCACCAGCATCACACAGTGACCTGGACAATGTTCTATACGAGGAATGGCTCAAAATCACGGCCCAAAACACGTTTGGATAGCAGCCCGACCGTGAATATGGACTGTGGAGTTTCCTGACGAACAGTTCTGGTGGAGATGGGAGATCGAGGAGCACATTTAACTCTGCAGGGAGTCGGCAGCTGTGGTGTTATGTACACATTGGATATAATCCGAGTTCCCAGGACAATCCTTTCAGACAGCTTCCTCTTGTGTCCACAGTTACTCCTGCTGGATAGGTTGGTCCTGTGTGATGGTATGCCGATATTACGCTGGATAACACACTCTCGATACACCACAAAGACGTGCTGTCCTGGTCACAGATGAGACACACACAGGGCCGGATTTACCTCATATTGTGACATAGGCAAAAGCAAATGTTCACTGTAAAAAATGATCGTGATTTTAACGGTAAAAGTCTGTAAAAATGCTACAGTGAAAAACTGTTAATTGGTTAACAGAAAGTTTCCTTACTATATACGGTAAATAACTGTGATAGATCTAATGGTACATTTAATGTACATTTACTGTAAAATACCATTAAATTTACAGTTTTTAAGTTAAGTCTGTAAAACCTTGCTACCGTAAAGTCTTGCTACCGTATTTTATACGGTAAATTTCTGGCAACCACAGCTGCCAGTATTTTACCGTAAATTGAACAGTTTTTTTTTTTTACAGTGTTGTGTCCCCACACCATATGACCAAAACTACTTATAAAAGAAATGGGAGGGAAAAACACAAATTTTTTTTTTGACAATTAAACAACGGGATGTCAAATTTGATGTTGTGGCTTTATATGTGATCATATACTTGCATGTGTTATTAAATTACTAACACTTTACCAAAATCAAGCTCGAATGAACTGGAAGTGTCGTGTTTATTCATCTGAGGCAGTCGACCATCACATCACGTTTTCATCAGTTAAAGATTATGAAGATTATTGTAGCTGTAGCTTTGTGGGCGTTGTTTTCTTTCTGTCATTTAGCCAAAATCTCACATTATAAATGAAGCGCTGTACACACAGTGTGACTCAACGACAAATGCAAGACGCTCCTCTACATATATAAAAGATTACCTTTAATACAGTGTAAATAAGATAAACAAAAAGAATACAGAGTCGACAATATTACATATTTACATATAGGCTAAAATGCCAGTGGTTCCACATACTGGAGAAGAACCTGACTCGCTTGGTTCGTCAGTGTTGAGATTATGAGATTATTACTGTTTGCAGAGTCTAATAACCTACACACACATCTGTACATGATGTTGCGCAGCACAGCAGAGGGAACACCAACACTGACACACACACACACACACACACACACACACACACACACACACACACACACACACACACACACACACACATATATAACTGATGACCTGTCTGATAGGGACATTTACAGACCATGTTGTATGATGTATGCACAAGCTAACATATTGATTTGCCAATTTAGTATGTCCACAGGCTCTGTGAAATCTACACTTTTTTAGAGCATATTATATAGCCTATGTACCCCTATATGTACACTGGCCGTTTGTGACGGCGCTACAGGAAGAGCAGCATGTAGACACTAATGTAGCATATAATGATGGAGTGAGGCTGCTTGAGGTGTGTGTGTGTGTGTGTGTGTGTGTGTGTGTGTGTGTGTGTGTGTGTGTGTGTGTGTGTGTGTGTGTGTGTGTGTGTGTGTGTGTGTATATAGTTTTTGAAAGTAGTCTCTTAATCACCAAGGCTGCATTTATTTGATCAAAAATACAGTAAAAACAGTAATATTGTGAAGTATTATTTGTTTAAATTAACTGGTTTCTGTTGTAATATATTTTAAAATGGAATTTATTCCTGTGATGGAAAAGCTGAGTTTTCAGCCTCATTACTCCAGCCTTCAGTGTCACATACACTTTCAGAAATCATTTTAAGATAATTTCTTATTATTATCAATGTTGAAAACAGTTTTAGCTGCTTACTTTTTTTTCTTTCTTTTTTTGTGGAAATCATGGTACAATGCCATTCAAAAGTTTGGGATAAGATACTTTTACTTATAGCTTTACTATTTAGAAAAGGCACATTAAATTAATCAAAAAGACAGAAAAAGACATTTATGAAATTAATAAATATTACAAAAAAAGTTTCTATTCATCAAAGAAACCTGAAATAAAAAACAAAATATTACAAAAATATTAAGCAGCACAACTGATTAACATTAATAATAATATGAAATGTTTCTTTAGCACCAAATCAGCATATTAGAATGATTTCTGAAGGATCATATATACACTGTATATATATATATATATACAGTATATATACATATATATATATATATATATATATGTGTGTGTGTGTGTGTGTGTGTGTTTTTATTTATTTATTAATATTATACTGTGACTGTGTGTGTGTGTGTATATATATATATATATATATATACATATAAAATTATTATTATTAAATGCTAATCCTAATAATGTTATTTAGCAGGTCATGTCTTCAGGTTGTTCAGGACAGGTGTTTCAGCTTTAATATGATGGATGGTGTCTCCTCACTACCAGTGGCTGGTATTCTAACCATTTACAGCTTTACTGTGCCCTTTTATTTATTTAAGAAGAAAAAAAAACCTGCATCAGTCTCCTTAGGTTAAAACAAACACACACGCCTACTCTCCTCACACACACACACACACACACACACACACACACACACTCCTCTCTGGCTCCAGTACCCCGTCCAGGGGGCAATAAACTCGTTATCTCCCTCTTTCAGATCCTAATCTGAAGGCTGGCCTGCACATTGCCAGGTGACCCTGGGTGGGGGCTGCCTGGGCTCCTTAAATCCCCCGCGTTCCCCTCTTGTCAGCACCCCTCTCCCTCTCTCGCCCTGAGCCCACCCCCTGCCCGAGGGCCGGCCCACCACCCGCTCCTGCAGCAATTAATCCATCTATTGATCACACAGTGCGACTCAGCAAGCCTCTGAACCTGCACACCAAAGCTCTCCTGTCTCAGATATTGAACTCTTTTTTTTCTTACAGTGATTTTTAAGTGTTTTTGTTGCACTTGGTTTCTCTCTCTCTCTCTCTCTCTCTGTCTCTCTGTCTTGCGCTCTCTCTCTCTCTCTGTCTCTCTCTCTCTCTCTCTCTCTCTCTCAGGCCACTGTGGTCATTATAACGTCACACTTGGGAGCCATTTTGTCTCCGCCTTGTCAAAGGATCGTATGATGAACCAGCACAGGCTGTTGGTATCTGTTGTAATGAATGATCTGTCATAATTAATCACAATGAGAATGTGTGAGAAACACCATCTGTAGCCAATCAGATATAAGATGGTTTCCACATCCTATGAGCCTCTGTGAATTTAAAAAAAAAGTAATAATACTTTTTAATCCTTCAGCATTCCAACCTCCATAATTTGCAGTGAACTCTTGAAGATAAACACAAACACAGGAGAATAATAATACTATTATAATAAAGAAGCAACTGCCAGCCAACACATGCGTCAACGGCATCTTCCTCTGCTTTCCCATCATTTAACTCACTCTTTTAACAGGATTGTTTAAGTATGTAAAGATATTGTAAGAGATTCATAATGTCTCAGAGTGTCGCTAGTTACACCACTGCTGCAGAAAGCATTAAATAAGTACAATAAATGTAGCTTTGTGCTCTGTATTAAATAAAGCTATAAAATAGCTTTATGTAAAGAAATAGTAAGTGAAATTTTAATGAATTGTTCACAGAAATTCTTCCCTCTGCTCAGTCTGTTCAAATCATGATATAATAAATATAATTACGCAAATTAAAATATGAAAAATTAATTACACAAACTTTGTTTCCATTCGGGTGGTTTTGGACCCTGTTGACTTTCACTGTATGGACTAAAAATATAATTTTATCCTCACAGATTTCACAGACAAGGCTTAAGCTAGTCTCAGACTTAAATGCATGTTTGAGCTTTCTTAACTAAAAAAGCAACTTGCACTGGCATATCTTAAAATATATTAGTGCCATTGTTTTCTCTCAAAATGCACACCAGTAATGTTCTTTAATAAAAAGGCACATTAATAAAAGCTATTAAAATTTCCTAATTGAACTAAGGCCTAATCCTGGATTTATCTAAGACCTGTTTGTGAAACCTGGCCTTTTTGTTCTATAGAAGAAAGTCAGTCATACAGGTTTGGAACGATATGAGGGTGAGTAAATGATGATGGGGGTTATTACCCCCCAGGATAATAACTATAACTATAAAGTTTAAACAATCATTCTTATTCCATGAGAATAGAGAAATACAACAACACAACTACAATGATACAGAGGAACGATAACGTTGGGATCACTTTTCGAGCAATATTTTTCCAGCTGAATGATAAAAACATTGACAACCAATCAGACTTTAAAGAGCTCGAGCATTTAAAGCAGCAGACGACAAAAGTGCAGCACACGCTTATAATGAACAGAACATTACAGTGCACTGTGTGGACGCTAATATGGTTACAGCTATAGTTATAGTTCTTAAAGGGATAGTTCACCCAAAAATTTAAATGCTGTCAGTAATTACTCACCCTCATGTTGTTCCAACCCCGTAAGACTTTCGTTCATCTTCGGAACACGAATTAAAGGTGGGGTATGGGATTCTCTTTTTTGTAAATTTTTTCAAAATCACTTGAAATCCTATTCATAACCCACTAACAGCCACTGAGTTAGAAGCACTGAAATGAAAATTAAGCAATTTAATCATCTGTGGAACGGGCAGGACTCGAAAAACTCCAGCCAATCATTTCCAAGACCACCTAGAATCATTGGACAGTAAGTCCGTCAATCAAACGGTCGTACCATACCCCCCTCCATACCCCTCGAGCGAATCAGGGCCAGGGTTGGAGGAAAGAAGGTAGGACCATTTGAGTTGTGTATTTTCAAAATCTGCCGGCCGTTTTGCAAATCACATACCCCACCTTTAAGATATTTGTGATTAAATCTGAGAGCTGGATCACTCCTCCATAGGCTTCTAAGGGACTGAAACTTGTTCTCCCGAAAAGTTATTAAAAACATCGTTAAAATAGTCCAAGTGACTACAGTGGCTAAATCTTCAGTTTATTAAGTGACGAGAATACTTTTTGTGCAAAAAAAAAATCGACTTTATTCAACAATTAATTTCCTTCTCGGTCGGCCTCTCGTAGTAAAACTGCGTATCACTTCTGTGTCGTACGTCACACGCATCACACACATGACCAGCGTCGGCCAATAGTGAGCCTGCGTGTGACGTAGCCCTACGCTATCACACTACGCTATCACACTACGCTATCACACTACGCTATCACACTACGCTATCACACTACGCTATCACACTACGCTATCACACTTCGCTATCACACTACGCTATCACACTACGGTTTCACACTACGCTATCACACTACGCTATCACACTTCGCTATCACACTACGCTAACACACTACCCTATCACACTACGCTAACACACTACGCTATCACACTACGTTATCACACTACGCTATCACACGCTATCACACTACGCTATCACACTACGCTATCACACTTCGCTATCACACTACGCTATCACACTTCGCTATCACACTACGCTATCACACTACGCTATCACACTACGCTATCACACTACGCTATCACACTTCGCTATCACACTACGCTATCACACTTCGCTATCACACTACGCTATCACACTACGCTATCACACTACGCTATCACACTTCGCTATCACACTACGCTATCACACTACGCTATCACACTACGCTATCACACTACGTTAGCTGACGAGGCCCACAGAGAAGGAAATGAATAGTTGAAATAAAGTCGTTATTTTTGCTCTTTTTTGCGTACAAAAAGTATTCTCGTCGCTTAATAAACTGAAGATTGAGCCACTGTAGTCACTTGGACTACTTTAACGATGTCTTTAATAACTTTTCAGAGAACAAGTTTCAATCCCTTAGAAGCCTATGGAGGAGTGATCCAGCTCTCAGATTTAATCACAAATATCTTAATTCGTGTTCCGAAGATGAACGAAAGTCTTACGGGGTTGGAACAACATGAGGGTGAGTTATTACTGACAGAATTTTTATTTTTGGGTGAACTTGTAACGGCCACCTAGTGTTAAATAGTGTTTATTATATGAATGTTTATATGCCTTTAAGATGACTACTTCTATGGGGTACGTTATTGTATGCGCGCTGTTCTGTTGTGAGCGCGCACGCAGAGAGAGAGAGGGAGAATGCTCGCGAAAGGAGGAAGATGACCGCTCTATCGCTGACTGCTGGTTCACTTATGTGTTTTACTATGTTCACTTCTACTTTGATTTGTGACGTGTTTTCAGAGTATTTTCTTTTCCCTGTTAACTGTCGCTCTTTGACATGTATGTGAAGAGTGGGCTTAACTGAAAGGAAACTATAAAAGACTCGTGGGACAACCAGTTCGTTTTTGCACTGTTTTTTCCTACTCTTTATATCTGGGCAGACTTCCGAACTCTGACGGACGTTACAAACTAACCCTTTAAAGGATAAGTTAACTTTAAAAAACACTTTTACTGATAATTTACTCACCCCCATGTCATCCAAGATGTCCATGTCTTTCTTTCTTCAGTCGAAAAGAAATGAAGGTTTTTGATGAAAACATTCCAGGATTTTTCTCCATATAATGGACTTCAACAGGACCCAAACGGTTCAAGGTCCAAATGACAGTTTCAGTGCAGCTTCAAAGGGCTTTAAACGACACCAGACGATGAATAAGGGTCTTATCTAGACAAACCATCGACATTTCACAAATAAATATTATTTTTTTAAGCACAAAGACCACACAATGCTGGCCTTGCTCTGTTCTGTGATGCGCGTTTGTGACGTTCAATTACGTTGAAAAGGTCACGCTTCTGTCCTGACGAAAATTCTCTTTTAGCCTTTTTAATATTAAAACACCCAGGATACGCACACGAAATGGGCATTTAAACGATAAACTGACACAAAGACATTTAAATATGTGTATATGGTCCTCCTTCCTCACATTCGTAAACACTGACTCGGTACTTCCGCCGACGCGTGACCTTTTCAACGTAATTGCGTATTACGTGAGTCACGAACGCGCATCACAGAACAGAGCAAGGCGAGCATTTGTGCTTATAAACTTAAACTTTATTTATTTGTGAAATGCCGATGGTTTGTCTAGATAAGACCCTTATTCATCGTCTGGTGTCGTTTAAAGCCCTTTGAAGCTGCACTGAAACTGTCATTTGGACCTTGAACCGTTTGGGTCCTGTTGAAGTCCATTATATGGAGAAAAATCCTGGAATGTTTTAATTTCTTTTCGACTGAAGAAAGAAAGACATGGACATCTTGGATGACATGGGGGGAGTAAATTATCAGCAAAAGTTTTTTTAAAAGTGAACTAATCCTTTAAATGGGGTCCGAAAAGTTGAATGATTCATTTATATGACATCATCAAAACGTGTAGTGAGCGAGTGAGTGTGTGTGTTTGCACGTGATCATACGCCGCTCGGTCCAGCGTGGCCTCGGCATGAGCGGGACAGCCGGAGCTCAGTTCATACGTCCCACTGCATGAGAGACAGCGTGTCACTGGGCCGCTTTGAGCTCGCAGGGCTTTGATCTGAACCGGGGGTGTCGAGCCTGTCGAGGGAATGATGGAGCGATAGGGCTCTCTCTCCTCCTCTCACTCCTGTCTGCTCAGGCCTCAATGCCCCTCTTCATCCTCTCTAAATGCCACATTATGGGGCACCGAAGAGTGGGATATCCTGCGTTGCGACCCTGGGGGTCACAGGTCGAGAGGAACAGACGACAAGATGAAAGAGACTCTAATTATGCCGAAACAAAAACTACCTTGTCTCCAAACAACTATTTTTGGTGGGAAACAAGGGAATTCAAGATCAAGACATTTCTCTGCGGGCTGCGTAACACTTATCACTATTGGCGTCCTGTCATTGGTGTCTGTGATTGGCCAGGAGCTGCTCCTTATCTGATGGTGATTGGTTGAGGCCCACGGACACAGGAAGTGACAGCGCGGTTCCCACAGTCCCTTCCTGTGAGAACGGGAAAATATGTGAAATTGGGGAGTACTGTACACATACACACACACCCACCCGCGCGTGGAGAACACTGAGTCTGTGTGTTCGTGTCTGAGGGTCACGAGCCGTCTGCCCCGGCTCTGTTTGTTTCTTTGTGGTTCTGTGAGTATCTGTGTGTTTGTGTGTCTGTCTCTGTGTATTGGGTGGGTTCATGGGCGTCTGTTTGGGCTGGGCCGGGGATCTGGGTGGAGTAATGTGGAGAAGGTTGAAACTCGGTTCGGGATCAGGTGACAGGGCAAGACAGGATAACAAATATAGAAAATGCTCACAGTGAGATTTTGATCGCATTTTCTGTTTCGGGGAGCTGTCACATTTCTGCCTAAATATCTATACTAACCGTTTAAGATAAAAAATATAAACATTTAAAATCAAATATAACAATATTAGGGGTGTCAAAATTAATTTGTTAATTTTGCATTTCATTTATTTCAGTTTTACACATTATTATGCCAAAATTACAAGTATCCTTGTAAGCACGGTCTAAAATGAGTTTAATACCTTAAGTCAAATGCCCTTAGATAAAAGAGCCTGAAATGAACTTAAAAAGTTGTGGTCTTAAAGTGACAGCAGCCTAATAAACCTGCAGCTGTCTGTCATTATTGTTAACCAAAGAACAAAAGACAAAGAGAAAATCACTCACTGCTTTTGACTCATTTTATTTTTGTAGCTTTAATAAGGATTCATTTATATTCAATTTATAATTTATACAGTGTTTGATTAGGCCTATTCAGTTTCTGTATATTTACCTGTAAGACCTGAAAATCTTAAAGCACTGTTTGCAAGGTTACATGGGTCAAAAACAACAAAAACAGTCACTTTTTTTGTGCATTTTCGCAGGGCAGGTAAAAATCTGAACTGGGTCAACTGGGCCAGTTGGAAAAATCCTTAGCGTTGAGCCCTGATATATTAAAAGCATTAATATTAACTGATATCGGTTTATGTGAAGATTGCAAGATTGAAGATTTATTAAGAAGATCACCATCAAATAAATCCATTTAATGGAGACATCAGTATCAGTACTGGTGTCTGTAAAGGAGGTGTGTTTTAAAGTTGCAGGAGAGTAGGATCCGATTGCAGCAATAATATTTATTAACTAAAGAACGAGGGAGAGGTGAATGTGATTATTAGTCATGGCAATAAATAAGGGTATCTAAACAAAAAAAGGTCACTGATGATAAGTTTTATTTTAGTATCATTCTATTATATTTCTTGTTGATATTTTGAAGGTATGATATTTATTTTTTGTCATTTTTATTATCTTTTTAAGTCTTCAGCTAGTTAGCTATAATATTAATTTATTCAAAAATATTTAAAAGTCATATCCCTAACTTGCCAAGCATTTGTCCCGAAAAGGAAAGTACTGGACATCCAAAAAGATCACTTGAAATGAGTAAATGAGTAAAATGAAGGGATGTCTTTTTCTCAGGACGATGGAGAACTGATCTGACCAAGTGTTAATAATCGAAGTTTTTGTGTTTTAAGTAAATGAGGTGTTCCAATCGGCCGTGATCTCCCTTCTGCTCTCGCCTCGATGGTGTTCAGCACAGTCAGCGTGTGAGACACAAGCCTCGCTGTCACCTCGGAGTGTTCAGAAAGAGGTAGTGAGGCAGAAAAGAGGTAGTGTGGCCGAAAAGGAAGCACATTTCATCAACTGTGTGTTCAACATCGCATGCTGACAAAGAGCCCGAGTGGTTTTTCGGTTAGAAGAGCTGGATTGTTTTCCATGAATACAGGGAAATTCTCTGTAGGGTGTCCATCCAGCAGATCTGCTTTCTCTGGAAATCAGGGGTCCATTTTTTTATAGGGTTGGGGACCTTATTTTACACACAGTAGTTCATGAATCCGTCTGTCAGATGGAGCTCATTTTCTCAGAAGAGAGAGAGAGAGAGAGAGAGAGAGATTATCTTAACTATTCTGAGAGCAATAGGAATGTAGGACCCACTGGTTGAAATTGAATCCTTTGCTAAAGGATATTATGAGATTTATATTTGGGCCATTAGTCTTAAATTCCTGTTTTTATATGTTGCCACTGTTATTTATTTATATATTTACTCCTTGATTTTGTAATTCTGTGTTTTGTATCTTTTTGTAAAAAGTTACATAATGGACATATTAAAAAGGATATTTTGATGGTTTTAGTCATTAGGCTATACTAAAGGTCAAAGATTGATGACATATAGTATTTGACATTAATAGACATGTAATGGGTATTTAAAAAAAAAAAAAAAACCTGTAGCAATGAGGTTTATGATACCTGGAGAAATTTGTTTGCATTCCTGTTCATCTCACGGGTTGTTATTGATTTGAAATGTGTTTGCTCGTGGGCGCTCAGTTCTGGGCACAAATGCTTTAGAGCCAATCACTTGAGCTGAAGGAGATCTTGACATCTGTGATTGGTTAATATCACCACAAAAATTAATTGGCAGCTTTCATTGGCCAAGGATCACCCAGAGGCCGTCTGACTAACATGTAAAGCAACCAATCACAGTTTGTTTTGATCCGCATCATGTTTAGGGTCGCGGAAATGTAACTTACAGTAGATGTCCCTACAATAACAGACCGGTGTGTAAAACTTTACATACTTCAGATACTTTTGAAAATTCATAATAATAATAATAATTCATTACATTTATATAGCACTTTTCTGCCATGGGCACTCAAAGCACTTTACATGGAAGGGGGAATCTCCTCATTTGGATAAGCACTCATCGTCACAGTTGTAAACATCACAAAGTTGTTTGGCATCACGACATCTTTGTTTCCAGACGGACCGTTAAAGAACGTAACACACATGTCTGCCGGGCATCATGTAGAATTCAACCAATCAGATGATATCTTCGAAAATCCTGAAGCGTTTCCAGTTAAAGGGTGCATCAGTCATTTCATTTGGACGGCATGCTTATGGGGCGGACAGCTAGCGGATCGTTAGGAAAGATTAGATGAATGTGATCATTTTTGTTTCGGCCTTTTTTGGGCCTGAAATCGCTGATACAACCTTTAAGTATATAAATATGGTATATAAATGGTATGTGTGGTATATAAATGGTATGTGTGGTATATAAATCATTCAATGGCCTAGGACCTCAATATATTCCAGATATGCTCACTGAATACAAACCAAACAGAGCACTCAGATCATTAGGATCACGTCAGCTAGAAACACCAAGGGTTCACTCTAAGGAGAGTCCGCTTTTAGCTATTATGCTGGAACCAGCTTCCAGAAGAGATCAGATGTGCTCCTACAGTCACATTCACATCCAGACTCAAAACACTTCTGTTTAGCTGTGCATTTACTGAATGAGCACTGTGCCACTGTTTGACTGTATTTTATTTTATCTTTTATTCGAAACTGTTTTAATTATTCTATAATTTCTTCTATGTAAAGCACTTTGAATTACCATTGTGTATGAAATGTGCTATATAAACAAACTTGCCTTGACTTAAGTGTGCCGTATGCATCAAACCTTCAGCCAGCGGTCCGTGAGCGTGACGTCTGAGGACTAGGTTGGGTTAGGACAAAACCTCTAAACATGTAAAAGATACCTTTTTATTGTGTATAATTTTTTTCTACATAAATAGCTACTTTTCAATGGCTGTCATCAAGCATGCTATTTTGACTCCAGAATGGTGTCGTTACAGTATCTACCAGCAGGGGCTCACTGACCCTTGCTAACCAGCTGAACGGTTTAATGATGTCTCCTGTATTGGTTCATTTATATGTCTTGTGGTGGTTTCTTGTAGGAAAGATGTTGGCCCCTGAAGGGCCTTGGCTGGTCCAGACTGGCCCAATACTGGCTCCAAGCCGGCTGATGTATTTAGGTCTAATGTTGCTCTCCCCTGTAGGTGATGGATGGAGGTGAGAGGGCGGTGGAGAGAGGAGAGAGAGACCTGACCACCCAGGCCTGTCTTTACGAGGGTCTACAAGGAGTCGTCCCAGAGGGTTCAACCGTTCAGATTCCTCAGGGAGATTCACGATCGGACCCTGCAGGAATGCGGTCGGGCCACGTGCCAGCGCACTTTTCCAGGTACACGAGAAAGGGAACCTGTTTTTTTATTTCCCCGTGTCTGATAAACCGTATTATGTGAGCCTGTTAAGCAGGCGTTCGCACCAGATTCCGTATTCAAGTTTCTAAAAATCATTTCCTCTCAGGTTATGAAAAACCACCTGAAAGATGTTTAAACGACTGACAAGAAAAGACAACAAGCAAAGCAGACAGAAATTTAATTCTAGCTCTTTATTACTCATAGAGATTTACGGGTGATTGCTTTTAAGTCTTCTTCCAAGCCATAAAACTCAAAACGTTTTATGTTGGGAGGTGGACTAGGTGATATACTGGGCAGAAACATCAAACCAAAACAGGAAAAGAAGTCGGAGTCTCTTAAAATAAGGAATTCATAGGGATGTCATAGTACAGCTGGGTCTCGGGAGTATAGGTCATCCCTCTCTCTCTGTTTCTCTCCCGCTCACTCTCTTTATGGTTTTCTCTTCAAAAGTATCCTGAAACGCATGACCTAGTTATTATTTTAAAGGCATAGTTCAACAAAGAATTTAAATTCTGTCATCGTTTACATAACAGAGCAGAGAATAGATATTTTGAAGAATATTTCATACATTGAAAGTCAATGGGGTCCAAAACAACACTGGTAGTGAGCACCCCTCTGACATTTTCAAAATATCTTCTGCTGTGTTTCATGAGGGAAAAAAAAGTTCTTACGCAATTGGAACAACATGAAGATGAGTAGGTGATGAGATATTGAGGATGTATGAGTAATTTGTGGGTGAACTAACTGCTTATATATGTGTTAGCTGAAGGTGATTGGGGATTCCTTTCTTAGAAACACATTATGACAGAGAGGATGTTCCCTTTACTGTGGAACTCACAGTTCTTTACTGAGGATCCCACACATGCCACAATTTCATAAACGTACACACTTACGTAAACACACCCCCTCTGTTTCTTTTATTAGGGATCGCAACAGTCATCAGTGGCGCTCCTTAGATCAGATATGTATCTGGGCACTTACTGTTCTTCTGAAAACACAGATAAGACAGATATGCAGGTGTATCTGTGAAATGAACCCTGACAAAGGTGACTGACAAACTCTGATAACAACCGTATAAGATGTACAAGATGTTGCATTTTTTCAGAACGCAAAATGATAGCAAATGATTAAAAGAGTAGCTGGTTACACTTTATTTTAAGGTGCTCTTGTAACAGTGTAATTATACATTTACAGTAAATACTAATAAATTAGTTACTTACTACAGGTTTAAGATAAGGGCTTGGTTTAGAGATAGTTGCATGCAATTATGAATAATTTACTGTTGTTACTATAACAAGTACATGTAACATGTAACAAAGACACTGTATAATAGGTCATCTTAAATGAAAATTCTATCATCATTTACACACACACACACACTCCTGTTCAAAAGTTTGGGATTGGTAAGATTAAAAAAATAAATAAAATAAAAGTCTCTTATGCCCACCAAGGCTGCATTTATTTGATAAAAATGCAGCAAAAACAGTAAGATTATGAAATATTATTACAATTTAAAACATTTTTTTTATGTTTTCTTTCACATGATCCTTCAGAAATCATTCTAATGTGCTGATTTGCTGCTCAATAAACATTTCTTATTATTATCAATGTTGAAAACAGTTGTGCTGCTTAGTATTTTTGTGGACACAATGGCACTTTTGTTTTCAGGATTATTTGATGAATAGAAAGTTCGAAAGAACAGCGTTTATTTGAAATAGAAATCTTTTGTAACATTGTAAATGACTTTACTGTCATTTTTGGTCTATTTGATGCATTCAATGCATCACTGTGATATTATAAATTATTATAATATATAATTTGTTGCATATTTATTATATGTTTAGTCATATTACATATTACTCTGATTGGGATGGGGAAAGAGAATGAGATCCTGTGGGTGGAATCGACATCATTGCAGCCCACTATATTTAACATAAAATTGTGCTTAAAGGAAGCACATATTGACTAGAAGTGGTACATTGGCCTAAACACTGCCAGACCACTTTTTTCTAGCATAAACACAAATTACACACACACACGCACAAAAAAACTCACACTATATTACACACACTTAACAGTTGGCAGTGCCGGTTTTGCTGGGCAGGGTTGTAGAATCACAGTGATCGGGCATGACAAGGCATGCAGTCTTATCCCACAGCAGCATGTAGAGGAGGCTTAGTGTGTGTGTGTGTGTGTGTGTGTGTGTGTGTGTGTGTGTGTGTGTGTGTGTGTGTGTAAAGCGAGATCTCGCCGTCTGTCGTTGGATCTGTGTGGTAAGAGATGGGAATATGTTGAATGGTGAAATCTTGACTTTGGACCGATCAGTGTGGATTTAGAGTTGCTTCCTGGCAGGATGGGCTGCAGCAGAGAAACACTCCTGACAGAATAATCACCCTGAGGCTTAACACATACACACATCCTCACATCTCATCGCTGCAATGATAAGTTCAGCGCAACACATACATCCACGTGCAGAGACATACACACTCATGCTGAGGTGAAGAGATGACAGAGATGTTGTGTATTCATGTGCATTTGTGTGTGTGTGTGTTCATCTATATGATCTCCACAACAAAATATCTTTGGAGTCGGTGCTAATCTCGTATGCGTTGATCCGTCCTCCTATCCTTTCTTTCTTCCATTTCTCTCTCCACACAGATTAATAAGACTCGGGCAGCCGCGGCTCTGACGTATGCTAATGGGCCTAGTGCGATTCAGCAGATCATAAAACTCAGATATTCCTTCTTATATAAGGCGTGCAGACGTGAAGTGTGAGATGTTAAAGGCTTGTGTGGACTGCAGCAAGAAGAAGGCATGAAAAAATGAACCGCAAGTCACAAAGATCTCAAAGAAAATAATCTGCCTGGATGCAGACATGCAAAAAATACAGCCTTCATATAAACTATGGTGACCAGACGTCCCATTTCTTTCTTCAGTTGAACACAAAAGAAAATATTTTCTATAAAATGTCTGTGTTTGTTTTTGTTGTCCGTAAAAAGAAAGTCAAAGCGGTCCAATGTGGACAAAAACAATTCTTCAAAAACATTCTTCAGAATGTCTTCATTTGTGTTCCACCGAAGAAAGTAAGGCATACAGGTTTGGGACGACATACGGTTGAATAAATGTTAACAGAATTTGTATTTTTGGGTGAACTGTCACTTTAAAATAAGTATCCTCAGTGACTTCAGGGATCATTTGTGGTTCAAATGGCCGAACAACAACTGAATTTCCAGTGAAGAGCTGTAAGATCCCTTTCACTGCAGCATGTGATGTCCCGGTGATTTTCTGTCAGCCACTGTCGTAAATCGGTCATTGCAGATCACATATGATGTTTTATTAACAAAGTTTGTGAGGAACACATTCAGATAATGTATCAGCTTGAGAGGAGGCATATACAGTGCTGGTCAGAATTATTTGCCCTCTTGGTAAATATGATCAAAGATGGCTGTAAAAAATAAATCTGCATAGTTAATCCTTTTGATATGTTTTTTTTTTTTTTTAAATGAGCAAAAATCAAACCTTTCATTGAAGTAAAAGAATTGAAATGGCCAGAAAAGCGATTTTTTTATGTTTCAACTGAACATAGAAGTTCCAGTAGTTAAAAAGTAACAGTAAAAAAAAAAAAAAAACTTTTTGGCAGCAAACACTTAATATGGGTTTGGTGCACATAGGGATAAAAAAAAGTACCCCAAGTGTAAAATGAAATACTCTGCTGTATCTAATTTTCTGCCTTCAGATACATGGCATCATGGATTTGATCAAATACCAACAGATAAAAAATCTGAACCTGACAACCTCTGCTAGAAATCTTATAACGGGCCATGTTTGTATCTTCCAACAGGACAGTGATCCAAAAACAAACATCAAAATCAAAACAAAAATGGGTCACTGAGCACAAAACCAAGCATCTGCAATGGCCATCCCAGTGCCCAGAAAATGAGTGGGCTGAACTGAAGAGTAGAAGCACCAACATGAACGAACACATCAGGCATTAGGAGACTCAGAGCTGTTATCTTGGAAAAAGGTGGCTGCAAAAAGTATTTAATAAAAGGGGGCAAATAACTGTTCCCAATGTGTTTTGGAGAAACCAATTTCAATTCTTTTACTTCAATAAAAGTTTTTTTATTTAAATAAAATATCAAAAATATCAAAATATGATTCAAATCTGAATTAAACCTGATGTTCCGAAGAAGAGGATCAAAACATCATTAGGTGTAAATGAAAGATATGCATGAAACTACAATTTATAACAAAACAAAACAAAAATGTAATAAAATAAAATATATATTTTGGAATATTATATCTTATTATAACACCAGCCAAAACAGCCATGAGCGTCTAGAAAGGTATCATGATATCTGTGAAATCATTTTAAGTGTTTTTACTGTTTACATGTTGTTGTTTTTAATATTTAACAAAATTATTCACTGATGTTTCGATTTATATATATATATATATATATATATATATATATATATATACTGTATATATATAAAATGTTAATACTTTAATTTTTAATACTTTAATTTTTAATACTTTTTAATAATTAAATTTTTATACTGATACTGACTTTGCACCAAAAAATTATGATAATAATTATTTTTTTTATTATTTTTTTCAATTATGTATTTAAGTCACCATATGTATAGTGATTATCAATGTATTTTTATATTAATTAAATGATCTAGCCACAAAAAAAAAAAACTTGATGCCACATGAACATTCACAATCTGCAGACTTTCTCTCATGGGAAAAGTATTAATTAAAAAAGAAAAGCTCTGTATTAATTCCCACCCAAGCTTCCTGTTTCAAAAGGAAGTACATCGACACAGGAAAGAAAACTGTGCTCGTTGAGCCATTTAATGGTTTCTTCTCTGAAGTTTAATCTGGTTTCCCTAATAGTCAGGCTCACAGCCACAGAAAAACATGATGCTGTTGTGCCCCCTCCTGCTTTACAGTATCTGAATGGCCTATCTTATTGCCCCACAGTATAGTGGTGGTTTTCTGTGCGAGAGCTGCTGGGTAACTGGAGACACTGCGCTCTCTTTCTGTGTTTTTGCAGGCTTTTACAGGTGCTCTGATTAGATTTGATGGGCCATTTGAATGTGCTGAGCACAGCCGGGCTCCTCCTGTTTCTGTCTGATAAGAAGCAGAGGTTGCTTTCAGAAGGCGGCATTTCCGCGACATTAGCCCCGCAGCGCTAATGGGCTTCGTCAGTGTAACAACAGGTGTTTATGCTGGGACGATCATTTCACTGTTGCTCTCTCAGAGAGGTGTGGTATCATCTGACCTTGATTAATAAACTGAGAGATAGTGGGATGGAGATGGAGGCATAGTGATGGAGGAAGAGTGAAGCTGTGCAGTTATAGGGATAGAAAAATTCTGTCATCATTTATTGACCCGCATGTTGTAGTGTGGAAGACAACAGTAGAAGTTTCTTCAGAATGCTGACCAGTGACCACACTTTCAGGATCACCAGGAGGTCAAGCTCCAAAAATGACAAAAAAGCAACATATATTCAAAATGTTGGGGTCAGTAAGATTGTGCATTAAATTGATAACAAGTGGCAGTAAAGACCTTTACACTGTTAAAAATAATAATAATTCAATTTCAAATAAATGCTGTTCTTTTGAACTTTCTATTCAGCAAAGAATCCTGATTGAGAAATGTATTCCAAAAAAAATATTAAGCAGCACAACTGTTTTCAACCCTGATAATATTAAAAATGTTTCTTCATATTAGAATGATTTCTGAAGGATCTTCGGTAACACTTTATTTGAAGGGGTGTGCATAAGACTGACATGACACTGTCATAAACATTACATAACACCTGTCATGAACATGAAGGAGTCTTTATGAATGTTTATGACTGTTGTCATTAAGTGTCATTCGGTAAATTATGACAGTTTTAATGCAAAGTTGACATTGTTTAAAATGTCTTGATTATGACAACTTGACATTAACCAAGAAATCATAACCTGTCAACCTGTCACAACTTTGGCCGTCATGACACCATTATAACTGTGTCATGAATATTTGACTTGTCCTCAAGTAAAGTGGAACACATTGTACTAGTTATAAAGATGTCATTAAGGGTTATTACACTGTCAAATGCTTTCAGTTTGATAATTAGGTTATGATTTCTTGGTTAATGTCAAGTTGTCATAACAAAGACATTTCTGTCTTTGTTAATGTCAAGTTGTCACAATCAAGACATTTTTGTCTTTGTTAATGTCAAGTTGTCATAACAAAGACATTTTAAACAATGTCAACTTTACATTAAAAGTGTCATAATTTACCGAATGACACTTAATGACAACAGTCATAAACATTCATAAAGACTCCTTCATGTTCATGACAGGTGTTATGTCATGTTTATGACAGTGTCATGTCAGTCTTATGCACACCCCTTCAAATAAAGTGTTACCGGATCTTCTTATAGTTGAGTTAGTTGAACTTACAGTTGAAAGTATAGTTGAACTTATAGTTGAACAACAGTTTTGATTGCTAACTAGGAGACCTTCTCCGAAAACAGCAATTTTGCAATTGCCTGCAGCTCGTCATGGGATCTCTCTGCCAGTGTGAAGGCGCGTCCAGCGGTGTCTCGCATCCGAGACTTGTGTCTTTCTGTCTGTGTGTTTCTGGATGCAGTTATTTGACTTCATCTGATGGCCACGATCGCTGTCTCTAATGCCTGGGCATACAGCATTCAGAGAGAGCGTTTGTGGAGGGTGCATGCTCTTACTGTCATGAGTCATGAGTCCCCTCTGCTGCTACCCAGTCCCCCGACACTTCTTAGGCTCAATCCCAATTCACCCCTTGCCCCCACCCCTTGTTTTCGAGTGTACCCCTTGGCCCTTAGAACAAAGTTACAAGGGCCAAGGGGTTGAAATATTCCCTTCATGAACCCGATCCGTCATCAGTCGTCGAAGATTGCTCTGACGTTATGGAAGTGACGAGTTTTTACAGGATTTCTCCATGACAACGACTGACAATGAGCGCTGCTGCTCTTAACTTTGATTAAACATGATGATTATAACGTTCCTTCCTCGAAATGGATGCCTTTTTTGTTTTAGAAGGGTAAATTTATTATACAATTTCTTAATTTAAATGACTATATTATTATTATAAGAGTAAACAAAGTGCATGGTGGTGTTATCTGGGGCTAAATTTAAATGTTTAACCGTTTGCGAAGCCATCTCGCTGATGATTCGCGATGCATTCTGTGAACTTTCTCGTAGCCCTCCGTTCGGAGTGTGCCTCTGAAAAATCTCAGTTTCGAGGGCTATGTAGCCCTACCCCTTCACCCTGCCCCTCTATCGCAACAAGATCCGGGACACCCTACCCCTAGACATGAACGTGTAAAACGGAGAGGAAGGGCCAAAGGGTGAATTGGGATTGAGCCTTATAGTTGAGCCGCGGGTCTGGTTTGCACTCTTGGAGATCGGAGGGTTACAGTGGGGCTTCTTTGTCGGGTCCACCTCCACGAATCTCCCACTCCTCTAGCATGCCATGTGCCATCGAGTTGTCGAATGTTGGTGCGGGGCCCTCACGTGAGGCATCTTTTGTCTCATTCGGTGCTCCGGATGAGGATCGGATGTTGATCGCTGCATCTGGGAGTGGGCTTTTGTCCTCTGGAGAGGATGAGGAAGCTGAGCTGCCCCTCTCCGGGGTGTTTGCTCATGCTCAATCAGATTCAGAGTTGTCGGCCATGCTTTCCCAGGCCACCACGGGGATCAGACTCAAGTGGAACCCTGGATCTGGCTGGACACCGATAAAGTTTGGCTTTCAGCAACACTGTCGAAGACTTTGCCCAGCAGTTCTCGGCAGTCCAGAAGCAGACGGAGGCCACAAAGCACATCGTGCCCCTTCGTGACACTGCCACAGCCGTCGTGGGCTCCGGTCGAGATGAAGTCGGGATTTTACAGTCCGTACCCATACGGACCCAAGAAGAGTGGGGGGTTATGGCCAATATATATCTGCTTGTCTTGAACAAGCTTCACAAGCTCCCGTTCAAGATACTCATGCAGAAATGCATCCTTATGTGCGTTCGCTCCCAGGATTGGCTTGCAGCAATCAACCTGAAGGACGCCTACTTCCATGTTTTGAATTTACCTTGACACAGACCGCTACTTTGCTTTGCGTTCGAGGGTCGAGCATATCAGTCCAAGGTCCTCCATTTTGGGCTGTCCCTGTCTCCCCGTGTCTTTACCAAAGTCGCGTAAGCTGCCCTTGGCCCGTTCAGGGATGCGGGAATTTTCATTCTCAACTTTCTCAACTCATTCTGGCCCACTCCCAAGATCAGTTATGCGAACACAGGGACCTGGTGCTCAGGCACTTCAGTGGCTTCAGGTCAACTGGGAAAAGAGCAAGCTCTCTCCTGTGCAGAGCATGTCTTTTCTCTATGTGGAGTAGGACTCTGTCAATATGACCCCTTGTCTTACCAGCGAGCCTGCACAGTCGGTACTGAACTGCGTTAATACGTTCAGGCAGAAGACAGCGATTCCACTGAAGCAATTTCAGAGGCTCATGGGGCATATGGCATCTGCAGCCGTGGTCACGCCGCTCAGATTGATGCATATGAGACCACTTCAGCAGATCATCACCATCACACAGAGCTGTCGCCAAACATTCAGCCCATTGGTTGGACCTTGCCTTTCAATGGGCCTCAACTTCAGTGGCATATCAATTGCCTCAAGTTGCTAGCAGTACTCCTTGCCCTGTGCCGGTTCCAACTGCTGCTGCACGGCAAGCATGTACTAGTCCAGACGGACAACACATCGATCATAGCGTACATCAACTGTAGAGGTGGTCTACGCTCCCGTTGCATGCCGCAACTTGCCCGCCATCTCGTCTGGAGTCAGCAGCGGCTCAAGTCGCTGAGCACTATTTATATTCTGGGCGAGCTAAATCGTGCGGCCAATGCACTCTAACAAAAGCTCATGTTCCCGGGAGAATGGAGACTCCAACCCCAGGTAGACCTGTTTGCCTCCCAGGAGTCTGGCCACTGCCAGTTGTTCTATTCCCTGACCGATGGGACCCTCGGCATGGATGTATTGGCACACAGCTGGCCCTACACAATTATGCGTTTCCCCCAGTGATCCTTCTTGCACAGACACTGCAAGGTCAGTGAGGACAAAGAGCGTCTTGTTAGTTGCGCCGTACTGGCCCAATCGAACCTGGTTCCCAGAACTGATCCTCCTCACGAAAGCCCCTCCCTAGCTGTAATGTGTGGGAAGACTGGCTCTGTGTCTTGCTTGCTGCGCCATTCCCCTTTAGCAGGGGGATACGAGTGCCTACTTGCTCTTGAGGTGAGTTCCCCACTTAGTGAACCCTGAGTTGAGTTCCTCCAGCATCCTTCGGTCGGACACCAGGCCCAGTACTCTTGTGAATGCCCGGCCGGTCAGCTCTTGTATTGGGCTAGATGCCCATATGATATGTTTACCTGTTCGGTAATCCCATATGTGTATTGTCCACGAAACATTTTCCCTAATGGGTAAACCCATGTCTTTCCCTGGGCGGTTCTGCTCTGCCCGGTCTCTGCCCCGGTAGCAGCTCCTCCCTGGCTAGGTAGGACCTACCGCGTAGAGGTCTTCACGGGTCCAAAAATTCGTGCCCGAACTGGAAGAGACCCGTAATGTGCTACACCGAACCGACCCGGACCCGTCTATTATTTCAAAAGCTGGACCCGGACCCGACCTGGACCCGTCTATTATTTGAAAACTGGACCCGAACCCGGCGGGAAGACACAAACCCGACTGGACCCGATTGTCACAAATTATTCCACACAAGTTGCGAAAAATAAATATTTTTGTCTTACCAAATTTTAGTAGCCGTTAACGTTACCTGACTGACTGTGATGCATTAGAATCCTCTGATAAGAAAGTTATTCGTCTCGTTATTTCAAGCTTAATCCACTCATTATATCAGCTTCAAAAGTCCACTTGATGTCATGGTGACGGACAACAAATGCAACTTTGCACATGTAAGTTACATTCTGACTCGAGTTAACTCGCATAATAACTTTGACTGTTTGCCCTTTTGAACTATAAAAACAATTGCTCGTTCAGTGCAATGGCCGCTGACGTTATTTATTTGCTATCATATCGTTGCTCTCTGCTCTGCATCGAGTCTGAATCTGACCACCAAAACTTTAAGATTAAACAAGATGGTTAATTTATATTATTATAAAAATGGGAGAAAATGCAAAGTGCGGTTTGGCGGAAGCTCTGGTTGCCATAGAAACATGACATGCGCTTGAGACGCACATGAGCGCTAGCTGAATCAACCTAAATATGCTTTTTCTTACCCTAATTTTACAAGTTGCAAGTTACAAAAAAACCCAAGCAGGGCTGACTGACTCGGTCTGATCATGGCCGGCCCGGGTGTTCTCCGAGATGAGTCCGATGACTCGCACGGGTATTACACACAACGTTAAACGGGCGGGTCCCGGGTTGCCGGGGATCGGGTGCACTGTGAAGACCTCTACTACCGCGGAGGTCTTCCATATGTAGCACTGCCTCACGGGTCAGTCCATATGTGTAACCTCCACATGTTACCTCCCTTCGGGCAGGGTGAGGTCTCCGTTGCGTTCTCCTCCTTTGGGATTGGGAACGCTTCCCGAGCGTTATGGTCATGGCTGAGAAACGATGGGAATTGAGTTCCGAAGCACTCTTCCCTGGGGTAGGAACAGCAGCTTCCACCATTTTGTCTGGAATGCGTCTCAGACCTCCTCCTGAAGTGGTTTGAGTGATCGGATTTAAATCCATCTTGAAAGTGTTTCATAGGGCATTTACACCTGGTCTTTTGACGATCGGATAACTACCCGATCATAGAAAACGCATGAAGTGGCCAGGTGTAAACAGGCCCAATAATTCCATTTGATGACGCAAATCATGCTAAAATGACACATTTCAGCTTTCTGCTATCAAAGCTTGACATTATCTATTGCTCCTGTCCTTGTAGAGATTTCTCATCCTTTTTCCTTCCAGGGAAGACTTTTCAGTGCACACACTCGCATAGCGGCGACCTTTGCTACCTGGTAAAGCTGCTAATAAGCTTAAATTAGTGTCTAACAACTTGGAAACATCAAGTGCTTGACTGCTCAACAATAATGACATCTGCTCCACGCAATTCAATTAGTGCCACAAACACCAGCAAAAAAAGGTCTTCAGAGATTGAGGGAAAGAGAGAAGGAGAGAACGACAACGAGAGGGAGCCTCAAGGGCCTTGTTTGTCAGTGCATTTATGTCCATGTGTGTGTGCGTGTTTGTCATTGTGTTACCTACTGCTTTGGCTGGAAACTGTCACTGTCTGTGTCTAATCAGATTGTGAGAGCACCAGTGGCTAATGCAGACTGCTGCCATCAAGTTGCCCATTTAAAGCACAAATGATCTGATTGCTGGAGTTTATTAGAAAATGGAGAGGCGAGGCTAACAGTGTTGCCTCCAGCCTCTCTCTCTCTCTCTCTCTCTCTCTCTCTCTCTCTTTCTCTCTCTCTCTCCCTTTATCTCTCTCTTTCCCTCTCCTCCCTTTTTCTCTGGGAGAGAAGGGACGTTGTACGGCCTTTACCTATTTAGTTCCATTATCAGTACTTTAGTTTAGAGATGTTTTAATGTTTTAATGTGATTTCGGTCCATGGACGGAAGTGCCTGATCACTTCCTCTCAGTCTGATTAAAGGCACATACACATATCAGGTAGCACCACCACTGTGACCTCCACACACCGATGGTGTAACGGAGTAAAAACAGAAATCACAAGCACGTCATTTTTTATTTTATTATAGTTTTTCCCACAGGACCTTACAGTAATTGAACAAATGTCAAATTCTCCATCATAATAATCTGAAAAGCTGCTTGAGGCATTAAAGGGATTTTCAAATTGTACAAAACAAAACTACTTTTTTGGCTACATAATACTACCAATTTTAACATAGATCACTTTTTATAGTTTAATAACTACCAGTGTCACAGTGAGTAGCAGACACTTATTTTTTGCCTTTTCCCCCATCACATATTTTAGTAATCATCATAATTTAGGAATCATTTGAACACATTTGAACAAAATTCTTTCTGCAAATTTTTTTTTTAAAATTGGACTGCTTTATAGTGGAAACGGTACTATAAAACCTGTATGTACATTTGCTTTACAGTAAACTTAAACACTTTCAGATATATTTGAACAAGTGTGTGTGCGTGTGTCTGTGTGTGTCTGTGTGTGTGTGTGTGTGTGTGTGTGTGTGTGTGTGTGTGTGTGTGTGTGTGTGTGTGTGTGTGTGTGTGTGTGTGTGTGTGTGCGTGTGTGTGTGTGTGTGTGTGTGTGTGTGTGTGTGTGTGTGTGTGTGTGTGGGTTGGTTTATGTGATTTATGAGGACACAAATTTGTATAATGACATGTGTATTACACTGGTATTACAACTTATGGGTGGTTTATGAGGACACTTCAAAAGTCCTCATAAATCAAATGGCTTAAAAAACATACAAAACAATGTTTTATTAAAAAAATTAAAATGCAGCATGTCTCCTGTGATGGGTAGGTTTAGGGATGGGGGCAGTGTAAGGGGATAGAATATATAGTTTGTACAGTATAAAAACCATTACGCCTATGGAGAGTCCTCATAATGCTGTTGCACCAACATGTGTGTGTGTGTGTGTGTGTGTGTGTGTGTGTGTGTGTGTGTGTGTGTGTGTGTGTGTGTGTGTGTGTGTGGAAAGATAAAAGAAAGAGTTTGAGCCAGAGGGAAAGACCAAAACAGAAAGAAAGTGACATCCTGATATCTGCATCTGGTTTGTTCCTGGAAAACGTTTCTTAGAAGCAATCACAGATTCTCTGATCTCTGCAGATGATCTGTGCTACAGGAATTTTATTTTTGTTTCATAAATGGCTAATTTGTTAGATCAAGCATCACTATTGCTCATTCTTGGATTTGAACAAACCGCTAACCCTTAGTATTTGTGATCTAATGATTGACACCTCACATCATGCTGATTGAAGATGAAGATGTGCTGACTTACAAATTTTGCCTGGCAGATGATAAAACAGGTGAAAAAAAAATCCCACAGATCGACTAACAATAAACCTGATTTTATTTATATCGTAAGACCAGAATATTACTGAGACTTAGTGGGCAACCAATCAAAATGTGTGTATAGCAGAAAGGAAATAAAAGAGACAAAGGAATGGCCTGACTGATTTGAACTAGTGCCGTCCGCTTTTTTATTATTATTTGGGCTTTTGACTTTTTTTCCAACCGAAATTATTTGTAATCCAATAATTTGAAACAGCACGCTTAAAATGTCCCTACCATCTGACAGATATCCCTGAGATATCAAGTCAAGTGAAATGTATTTGTATAGCACTTTACACGATACACATCATTTTAAAACAACTTAACAGGAAATCATTCTGTTACTATGTGACAGTGCTTTACCATTCTCAGGCTTTAGGGCAAAATGTAAAGATACGATTTCAGATACAATTTTCGACATCCTTAGGATGTAGATCTACTGAAGCAATATACACTCACCGGCCACTTTATTAGGTACACCTGTCCAACTGCTCCTTAACACTTAATTTCTAAGCAGCCAATCACATGGCGGCAACTCAGTGCATTTAGGCATGTAGACATGGTCAAGACAATCTCCTGCAGTTCAAACCGAGCATCAGTATGGGGAAGAAAGGTGATTTGAGTGACTTTAAACGTGGCATGATTGTTGGTGCCAGAAGGGCTGGTCTGAGTATTTCAGAAACTGCTAATCTACTGGGATTTTCACGCACAACCATCTCTAGGGTTTACAGATAATGGTCCGAAAAAGAAAAAACATCCAGTGAGCGGCAGTTCTGTGGGCGGAAATGCCTTGTTGATGCCAGAGGTCAGAGGAGAATGGCCAGACTGGTTCGAGCTGATAGAAGGGCAACAGTGACTCAAATAACCACCCGTTACAACCAAGGTGGGCAGAAGAGCATCTCTGAACGCACAGTACGTCGAACTTTGAGGCAGATGGGCTACAGCAGCAGAAGACCACACCGGGTGCCACTCCTTTCAGCTAAGAACAGGAAAATGAGGCTACAATTTGCACAAGCTCATCGAAATTGGACAATAGAAGATTGGAAAAACGTTTCCTGGTCTGATGAGTCTCGATTTCTGCTGCGACATTCGGATGGTAGGGTCAGAATTTGGCGTCTACAACATGAAAGCATGGATCCATCCTGCCTTGTATCAACGGTTCAGGCTGGTGGTGGTGGTGTCATGGTGTGGGGAATATTTTCTTGGCACTCTTTGGGCCCCTTGGTACCAATTGAGCATCGTTGCAACGCCACAGCCTACCTGAGTATTGTTGCTGACCATGTCCATCCCTTTATGACCACAATGTACCCAACTTCTGATGGCTACTTTCAGCAGGATAATGCGCCATGTCATAAAGCTGGAATCATCTCAGACTGGTTTCTTGAACATGACAATGAGTTCGCTGTACTCAAATGGCCTCCACAGTCACCAGATCTCAATCCAATAGAGCATCTTTGGGATGTGGTGGAACGGGAGATTCGCATCATGGATGTGCAGCCGACAAATCTGCGGCAACTGTGTGATGCCATCATGTCAATATGGACCAAACTCCCTGAGGAATGCTTCCAGCACCTTGTTGAATCTATGCCACGAAGAATTGAGGCAGTTCTGAAGGCAAAAGGGGGTCCAACCCGTTACTAGCATGGGGTACCTAATAAAGTGGCCGGTGAGTGTATATATATATATATATTGTTGTCTAGCAGTGTCTATAACATGTCTATAAGTTCAAATATTGATATAGAAATTTATATTTTGGTCAGATTTTTTCTAAGTGAGAATAAGAAATTCTCAAAAAGTATTGCTGAAAATATGATTGTTGTCACAAGTAAAAAATTCTCAAAAATTCTGAAAAGTCATTTGAGTCGGGAACATTCCTGAGCATTCCTGAGTCAAAAGTCATTAGGTTGAGATAATGGTCGATTTTGTTCTACGTTGTAAGTGAAATACAATCCTCAAATAAAATACGACTGCATGGTTGTCAAGTAAAAAATAGCCAGTTGTCAAAAAGACTAGTTTAACATTTTCCAAATGTAATTATCAGTCATTTAAGTGACGATGTTGATGACCGAAAGTAGAAAAACTCTCCTACGTGATATCCGTTTTGTCAATCGGATCACAAGAGAAAACAACTTAAAATACTTATGTAAAAAACTAATTTGACCGGATTGCTTTCGTAGTGTAAACGCTCATGTGGGCAAATGTGTTCAAACGGCCACAAAAGACCGTCTACTGATCTAATGTGTGAACATTATGAGAAGCGCACTAGCCAGACAATGTTTTCGCACCATTCCTGATTTCTAACACACACTCACAGCGTTCGGCTGATCTTGCGGCTGTCAGAGCACTAAAGCTGCGGCTCTCTGTGTGTTCATATGTGGTTCATATGTAAATTATGCAAGCTTATTTGGTCCATTAGATCAAAAGATCTGAAAAAACCCATACAGTTATATCCACCTATAGACCCTCACCTTGAAGAAATCAGGACAGAAGTGGTTGAAAGTGGACAAAAGAGACCGAGTAAGGCACCAGGTGTAAACGGACATGAGTCTCCCTCGTCCACTTGTGATCCGATCGACCAAAACGCATCTTAATACCACACTCTTAGATAAAAGGGTCCATTGGGGTTCTATATAGAACCATAGGGTTCTTTACTCAACTCCAAAGAACCTTTTATGCTAAAAAGGTTCTATAATGACAAGAAAGATCCCTTTTGGCACAAAGGTTCTTTATAGGCTGTTATTCTTTCATATATCACATTATTCTGCAACATTTTGTAGTTGTAATTAAATTATTGTTTATTAAACTGTTGTAGTAACTTAATATCACATTTTAATCATGCTGATTTTTGGAGGAGAAAAACTGAAATGGCACTCTTCGTGTGATATTGATTAACTACATAAAATGATATAAACATATACATTTTCTAACCCCCATATCTTGAATTTTGTGATCATTCACATGTATTCATAAATACATTTTAGGGTCTTGATGTTTGTCAATAATATGAAATATTTAATCCGGAAAGGACAAAACAAATGATAATGAATGAACCCCTAAAATGTTCTTTTTATTGAACTCTTAAAAAGGGTTCTGTATAGAACCTTTTAGGGGTTCCAAATGCGTAGCGCCGATATAACCTTAGGTGTAATCAGGGCCTTAGACACTAGGCCTACTATTCGTCGCAGTCGGAAATCCTTTTGGGTTTAGTAAAATGTAATAATATAATGACATAAGCCACTGTCTGGCCATATACTTTGATGACACAGTGTTCAATTATAAAAAAATCAGAAAATTAACGGTTGTGGACATACAAGTTTTCTGCTCTACAGCCACATATTTCAGAAGCTGTGGGCAGTTAACACATCCAAACACAGCTATTTAGTTGTCTTTTGGGCTAAAACATCTGTTCTGGGTCCTACTCTGCTGTGCAATTAGGACTTAACAGCTCTCGACAGAACACCAGTCAGCATGGACTGCACTTTGGACGTAAAGAAATGTAAGCTCGCTCCATCATTGCAGCTTTTGTGTGAGTGAGTGAGTGAGTGAGTGAGTGAGTGAGAGACTCTACATGTGTGTATTTGTCATCCTCGGCGACCTTGGAGAGATCCTGGGACAATGAGCACCTTTATTCCCAGCAGTCCACCGCTAACACCACATCATCACGATGCCAGGTGGAGTAATGAAGTGTTTTCTTTGGAAGCGAATGAAAGACCTCAGCTATTTTTGTAATCCGTGCTGTGCCACATCATTGTGAGGAAAATGAAAAGAAATTTTAGTTTGTTTACTTGTTTTTTTTTTGTGCAAATGTGTTAAAACAGCACATATAAATATCCACAAGTGTATATTTAGAGCTAGTTGGTCAGGTGCTTGTTTACTGGGAGAGAGTCTTCCCATAATGCACTTTGTGTAAAACCTGTTATGTGATGGTTGTTTTTATCCTCGTCAGTCATTAATGTGTTTACACGTGTGCATGTTTGTATGTGTCTATATGTGTGTGTATATGCCACACTGTCCCTTTATAACTACCCATCACCCCCCCCCCCCCCCCCTCACCCCGCATCCTGATCTTTATCAACACCCTGATTTTATTTGGCAGTCTCGGCTAATCGGAGTCCAACATCTGGGCCGTTACCATGGTTACAGGACAGCCGGGGTGTGCAGGAGAATGGTGGGCGATCGACAGCCGTGTCCCCAGAGAGAGGGAGATGGAGAAGGAAAGTGCAACTGATGGACAAAGAGGTTAAAAACACATACACATAAACATTCCCATTTACAAAGCTTTATGTAGACTTCTACTGCTTTTATATCAAGCTAAAAAGAAAACTTTATGGATTTTTAGAACCAAAAAATAACATTGTTTACCAACCTCGGCTCATTGAAAAAAAAAAAAAAACGTGCCTGTGGCGACCTTTCTGCACAATGATATTACGGTGCTTATATTGTGCCACTTTGAAAGTCAAATGTCCAGGAATGGCACTAAAAGCGCAGATGGACGTTACTGGCAAACGTCGTTTGTCGAACGTATTTCAGTAGTTCTGAAATTAAATATGTAATGAGTGGCGCTAAAAGGTTAAGCTAACACTAAACCTTACCATTAGTGACAACAAAAACAAGCGTGAGATAAAAACACATTTACTGAAGCAAAAATGTAATTTTTGCACTTCTACAAGTCTTTGAGCACTTTTATCGTGAATAGTATTTTTACGGGACTCCGACCCGAGCGCAGTGTTGTACCGGATGAGCTATCGAGCAAGTTTACTACGCCAGAACAGACATAGGCCTACATATGGAGCTGATTATGTGATGCAAACATTGATATCTATTAGTTTACAAATCGTGCACTATGTTAACATGCTTTGAGGACATAAGTATTGTGCAAAGAAACCACTTGAAAATATGTCAATGATCTGCCTGTAATCATAATCTGTCTGAACAGAAATGAAAGTTGTTGATGTTTTACTGCCTCCAGCGATCATTTCAACTGGAAACTGCAGTGAATTGTATTTACAGGTACGTTTTTTTTTTTTTGTTGTTGTTTTTTTTGTGGTTTGGCAGAAATGTAGGTAGAGGCATGTTTTTTTTCCAATGAGTATATTTATTTATGATTTGATTTTCCAGTTCTCCAGTGGGATGTTTTTTGTTACATTTAGCTTCACTTCCGGGGACAAAAGTATAGCTAAGTAAACCCACACACCACACAGGATGACCTGTACCGTGGGTCACCTCATTCCCCTTGAGCCACACACCCCACCCATCAACACACACCCATGGGAAAGGGTGCGGTAGGCAGGCTCCGTGTGTACGCGTGTGTGTTTGTGCTTTTATGTTTGTCCGACAGGCTCTTTGCTTCGCATGGGTCACTAAAATGTCTGCATCCCAGCAAGCAATAGCCGTCATTTCACCATCTACTATAAACCAAATATAGTCCAAAATAACCTTGAATTTGGTTGCATGTCAGTTTTGCCAAAATAACTTTTAAGATGTATGATATTCCATCATGTAAGCAAAGTAAACAGTGATTACAAGGTATTTGGTTTCATTTCTTGACATGTTCATGTTCTAGATGACTATTCTTGTGCGATGGTTAAACGTCTATAAAATGTTCACTGACCGTCTCTGTTGTGCTATTGTTGTTAGCCTGGACGTCAGGGCTGTGTTCAGAATGCTATTAAACGTCTTTTAAACGCAGAATTGCTTGCTGGAATGTACGGTCATTAAAGCAAGTTTAAAAATTAGATTAACATGTTTGTCACGTTTACCTAAAACGAACTTGAGAGGGGAAATTCAGATTCGTACAGCCATGGCCACTAATACAAATCTGATCTTGTTACTAAAAAAGTATGAGCAATGGGTCATAAAGCAACCATTGTGCCCCTGAATAAGGCTAATGTGGTATCTTACATTACAGCTTTTCTTGCTCTTGTAGTAGAAAAGTGTAATGTCTAATTTTACAGTGGTAGTTTTATGCTTTACTGTTCTGTAATACAGCATGCTATAAGACACCAAATCCTGTGTCTGTCTCTGTGTGTTTTAACTGAGACAGTGGATAGACTCATTACATTTAGTAAGTCATTATATATATATATATATATAGGGGTATATATTTAGCTGACATTATTTCAAAGACAACAGAAGTAATTATGAAGTTGCATACAAAGATATGCTTAAGTCCTACACTGTAAAATGAATTTTGATAATTTGTTTTCACATCTTTTTATATTTTGTCAAATCAACTTAGATAATTAATGTAGTTCAGATAGCATAATATTTTGAGTTTCTATTTATTAAACCAATCTCCTTTGTTGTATTAACTCAAATTTTTAATTTCAATGAACTCAAAATTTTAAGGCAACCAGGTAACTTATTTTTTTAAGTTAATCAATTTTTTTTTTTTACAGTGTAATTGAGTGGGTTAAAAAATCCATCTGAAGTTAAATATAAATTTAAAGCACAATACATTTTAATTTAATTGCACATAGTGTCCGAAACCTTTTACATTACAATTTGCACTTAAGTGTATTCTTTTAAAGTATGATTATTTCCATAAAAAAGTACTTAATAAATGTAAACTAGACTGTAAAAATGAATTTTGATGATTTGTTTCCACAACTTTTTATATTTTGTCAAATCAACTTAGATAATTAATGTAGTTCAGACAACATAATATTTTGAGTTTCTATTTATTAAACCAATCTCCTTTGTTGTATTAACTCAAATATTTTAATTCAATGAACTCAAAATTTTAAGACAACCAGGTAACTTACTTTTTTAAGTTAATCCAACTATTTTTTTTACAGTGTAGATTCTATTTAAACTCAGTGAAAATAGCATATTTTCTTAGCGATTGATGCTATTTACTCTAAGTTTAAATAGCAATGGATTCTATGTACACTGTAAAAATAGCATTTGGCCTATTTTCTTTCCAATAAGTGTAAATAGTTGTTAGATGCTATTTATACTTATAAATAGTGGCAGATATTTGCACCTCTGTGTTGTTGTACATTAAACCGTATGCAATAATAAAATAGAGTGTCAATGATTATATCTATTAAAATTATTAAATGGATGCCACCTCATTGGGACAATAAAGCCCTCCCTACACCTACCCATAACCCTAATCGATAAACACTATAGGTAACACTTTATTTGAAGGGGTGTGCATAAGACTGACATGACACTGTCATAAACATGACATAACACCGGTCATGAACATGAAGGAGTCTTTATGAATGTTTATGACTGTTGTCTTTAAGTGTCATTCGGTAAATTATGACACTTTTAATGCAAAGTTGACATTGTTTAAAATGTCTTTGTTATGACAACTTGACATTAACAAAGACAAAAATTTCTTTGTTACGACAACTTGACATTAACAAAGACAAAAAATTTCTTTATGACAACTTGACATTACCCAAGACAAAAATTTCTTGATTATGACAACTTGACATTAGCAAAGACAGAACTGTCTTTGTTATGACAACTTGACATTAACCAAGAAATCATAACCTGTCAACCTGTCACAAATATGTCATAACAGGTCTAATTATCAAACTTAAAGCATTTGACAGTGTAATAACCCTTAATGACATCTTTATAACTAGTACAATGTGTTCCACTTTACTTGAGGACAAGTAAAATATTCATGACACAGTTATAATGGTGTCATAACGGCCAAAGTTGTGACAGGTTGACAGGTTATGATTTCTTGGTTAATGTCAAGTTGTCATAATCAAGAAATTTTTGTCTTTGTTAATGTCAAGTTGTCATAACAAAGACATTTTAAACAATGTCAACTTTGCATTAAAAGTGTCATAATTTACCGAATGACACTTAATGACAACAGTCATAAACATTCATAAAGACTCCTTCATGTTCATGACAGGTGTTATGTCATGTTTATGACAGTGTCATGTCAGTCTTATGCACACCCCTTCAAATAAAGTGTTACCACACTATATTATTAAACACACTTTATTTCCACTTTATTAGGCACTTTATTTCCACTTTTATAAATTTGTCTTCATTTAAACTTTCACTTTCTGATCTGATATGTGATGGGAAAAGGAAGTAGAGTGAGTTCAGCTAAATGCCTCAAAGCTTTCTGCCACACACCTTCTTTAATTCTTCTTTAATTTCACGTCTTTAATTTCATGTCTTTAATGTCTGGCCCAACCAGACATCAGTGGGCGGAGTCAGTGGCAAGAGTCTCTGCCAACGAGACGGGTCATGTAAATAGACGCTTTTGTTAAATATCGCAATATATCTTAGCAATGTTCTCCTAAAATTGTCCATACTGCTATATAACATGGTGGTAATATAAATAACAGCATTGTGGCGCTCTTTCTCGGCAAATACACCGTCACTCTCCTGGGCCGTACCCTTAACCTCCATATCTCTTCCTCTGCGCTCACACGCACATATATACAGAGAGAGAAGAGAGAGTTAATAAGGTCCATTACACTTTGCTCCCCCAGGCAACCAAAAACCTCATTTAACCAGGTCTGTTCGGCCAAGACAGGAAGCTCAACCCCCCCTCATAACTACATTAAACTGAGCTAACGGATGAGCCCTAGGACAGGAGACTGGGGTCCCACTATTTCACAACAAACCGCTCCAAAACGAGAGAGGGAGGAAGAGAGAGAAACTGGACGGTTGGGAGACAGAAAACGTCCAACTGTAAAATCTAATCTCTTTTAAAAGCTGAAGACACGATCCAATTTGGGCAATTTCCCTGTGGTATGGAGTCTGAGAGCAGGTAGTGTGTAAATGATGTTGTGTTGGTCCAGAGATGTTGCTCTCACTGCAGGGTGATGGAGTTACGGCTATCGGAGGCGCATCTCTGTCATGGTGCCTCTCTGTCTGATTTGGGGATGTTATTTATACCAATAAGCACATGAACAGGAGTCTCATTACTGCCATCGGTCATGTGTCCCGCAGGCCTCACGTTCACACGAGAGCGGTCAGGGCCCGCTGATAGTGTCATGTACCTGTGTAAAAAAAACAATAATAATTTAACTTGATTACAATTGATCACTATGTAAGTTTAGTTGTATGGAAAAGATCAGCTTTTTTTTATTATATCCTCAAATACTATTTTGTTGCAAAGGAAGAACTTACAGTTTTCGCCACTGTTTTAGTTTTCTAAAAATTTGAAACAATACATAAATAAGTAAAACCTTAAAGTAAATACATTTTTATCAAAATTAAAAATTGTTAAAAATGAAAAGTCATGCATTAGTCGTGCATTCTTATCTTTATAATGAAATTTCATATATATATATTTTTTTCTTATTATTATTTATATTTACATAAATGAATTCCTTGTGTGTGCAGGTGAAACCAGTCGTTTCAACAGGAATCCACCGATTGGAAATTTTTTACTTACAATGTAAGTCAAAGGGAACCGTATGGAAGCTTGTTTCCGCCGCAGAATAAAAAATAAACAGGTAACTGCGACTTTGAATTTGTGAGTTTATATCTTGCAATTCTGATTTTATAACACGGATTTCTGACTTTATATCTCGCAATTCTGAAATTATTTCTCAGAATTGCGAGATATAAAGTCAGAATTGCGTTATATAAAGTTGCAGTTGCGTGTTATAAAGTCAGAATCGCAAGATATAAACACAATTGTGAGATAAAAAGTTGCAATTATCTTTTAAAATGTGTTATTCTGTGGTGGAAACAAGCTTCCATAGAACTGGAAGAGTTTTCTTCAACATTCTTCAAAACATAGTAAGTCCTACAGGTTTGGAACAACACAAGTGTATCAAAATCATGACACTTTTTTTGTGTGTGTGTGTGTGTGCGTGTGTGTGTGTGTGTGTGTGTGTGTGTGTGTGTGTGTGTGTGTGTAAACTATCCATTAAAGAACGCAGAGAAAAGGTGAAGGATTGAAACAACCAAGGTTTTAATAAAAGTGTAGGAGATTGGAGAGCCAGCAAAGAGGAGACAGAAGGGAGACGAGTTTACACGGATAACGTTTGATGTTAAAACAATAAAATAAAGCTGTGTTTCATTTCCACTTCCTCTTGTCCTCCTTTTAGCTCTGTCCCTTAATCAATACGTCCACAAACAAGCGATCATACATCGCTCCTCTCCTTCGGGTCACCAGACTCCTGCTCTTAAAGCCGTCCCCGTCTGCACATTGTTAACGGTGTGAGGTATTGTCCGGTTTCTTGTAAGCTGCTCCCTTCGGCTCAACAATGGCACATTCATGTGGCCGGGCCATCATGCACGGCTTACAAACGTCTGGAGAAAGAAAGGAGCACTTTCTTTTCTTCCACAGAGGAAGATGCCATTGTTGAGGCCATTCTTTAAACACCACAAAGCGATCAATAAGCATTCAACAGGTTACGTAAAAGCGGCCCACCACACCGACCCAAAGGAACCCTATCCCATAATGCCCTGTGTCTGTTCTCTCTTGTTGTTTTGATTTCTGCCGTATTATCATTCTTTTTCTCTTATTTCAGCTTGATAGTCCAAAGATGTGTCTGGTGTTTTCTGTAACATGACATACGATTAAATAAATATATAAAAAATAGGGTAGCACTTCATTTTACAGTGTCCATGTATTTACTATAGTAAATTAGGCATAATTACATGCAACTAACCATAACCCTATAGTATAGTAAGTACGTGTAGTGAAATAATATGACTCTGTACTTGAATGTATAATTACACTTTAACAAGGACACCCTAAAATAAAGTGACTGTATATAAATTGAAAATATTTGAATGGTGTTTCTGTTTCATGGTACGTACTGTATCTATCCCATTATGTTTGTGTAGTTGTATGTCATTTATGCTTTAAGTCTTTGATCTTTTGGTAAAAAAATGTTGGTTGCCATGAGAAAAACAGTTTATAAATCATAGTAAATTATGTTTTTTGAAAAATTCAAAATGCAGAAAGTTTTCTGTGATGGGTATGTTTAGGGGTAGCGTTTGTACAGTATAAAAAATATTATGTCTATGGAATATCCCCATAAAACATAGAAAACCTATGTTTTATAGGTTTCGTGTGTGCGTGTGCTTGTGCGTGTGTTCGTGTGTGTGTGTTCGTGTGTTCATGTTTATATTACATTTTGAGGACCAAATGTCCCCACAAAGATAGCAATATCTGAAATCCTTGTCCTTGTTGGGATATTTTTTGGTCCCCATGAGGAAAACAGAGCATAAATCACACTGAGGGATGTTTTTTGGAAATGTAAAAATGCAGAAAGTTTTGTGTGATGGGTAGGGTTAGTATAAGGGATAGAATATACAGTTTTTACAGTATAAAAATCATTATGTCTATGGAGAGTCCCCACAAAGATAGCGGACCAGACGCGCGTGTGTGTGTGGGTGTGTGTGTGTGTGTTTGTTTATGTGATATATGAGGACACAAATGTGTATAATGACATGCATATTACACTGGTATTACAACTTACACGTGACTTATGAGGACATTGCATGAGTCCTCATATTTCAAATAGCTTGAAAAACATAAAAAACAATGTTTTTTTAAAAATGTAAAAATGCAGCATGTCTCCCGTGATGGGTAGGTTTAGGGATAGGGGCAGTGTGTGTGTGTGTGTGTGTAAGGGGATAGAATATATAGTTTGTACAGTATAAAAACCATTACGCCTATGGAATGTCCTCATAAATCACAAAAACAAACCTGTGTGTGTGTGTGTGTGTTTGTGTGTGTGTTTGTTTGTGTGTGTGTGTGTGTGTGTGTGTGTGTGTGTGTGTGTGTGTGTGTGTGTGTGATCATCACTGTTATTGGAGCATTTGGACTGATTCAAACATACACACTTCTGTGCACACATGACAGCAGGACCGTTAGTACAGAACCCAGGGGAATGAGTAAAGGGGTGTGTGTGTGTGTGTGTGTGTGTGTTTGTTTGTTGTGTGTGTGTGTGTGTGTGTGTGTGTGTGTGTGTGTGTGTGTGTGTGTGTGTGTGTGTGTGTGTGTGTGTGTGTGTGTGTGTGTGTGTGTGTGTGTTTGTGTGTTTGTGCTGGGGTACAGGACCTTTATTAACCACTCTATTCAACAAACTACACACCGTTTACGCACACATTTAATAGCCTCAAAACAATCCCTTCAGACTTTACAAGTAGAAAAAAACAAAACTTCACAATAGAATCTTCTTTCCAACACAAGCCATTCAGGATATGTTATTTTGTTTCTGGTCTCGTCGCTCACAGTGAATATAACCAGAGCGTGAACAGTTTTGGGGTTTGGTTTAGTCTGGTCTGGCCTATTCTTCAAAACTGAACTGTACTGTTCAGGCTGTTCACAGACCATTATATTGTTATATTTCCTTTTGCCATTTTGTATGATCAACAGACCTAAACCCCGCTTTTAATGCTTTAATACAAGTTTTTTTTTATTGAAATAAGATTTAACATTAAAGACAGTACAAAAATAATACCATGACTTGTAAATACTTTATATTTATATTATTTTTTAACATCACTCTAAGTGTATGTTTATTTATTTATTTATTTATTTATGCATGCATGCCTATTTACAATGAAGACTGTCAAAATGCAAACATTTTGTAAAAAATATTTATTTGTATTTATTATTATTATTATTAACATGTTCTTGACCGTTTTTGAATGAAGTTTGAAAAAAATGATAATGGTAACACTTAGCCTAAGAATGGCATTATCTTTATCTCCGAGTATATTCTTCTTTCATATAATAGAGACACACCTCTGCTTAAGGATCCAGGTGTGTTTGTAGTTGTTATACAAAACACTATCCAGCACTTAAAAGAGACATCGTGAGAGCAGGAGTGAGAGGTCAGATAGACAGAGGGCAGGCTGAAAGAGAAAGGAGGAGATGTAGAGATTACAGAATGAAGTGAGTAGAAAGAAAGAGAGAAGCTGCGGAGTGTTGGAGTGTGTTTGTACAGCAGTCGCACGTCCCCTCAGGCTTTGTGCTGATGAAGATGGACGTGGGGCGGGAATGAGTTGAGCCGCAGGTAATTGTGTTAGTATTTCTAGCTCGGCCAATAGCCATCAATAGATCAATTTCAGCGATCTCAGCCGGCCCGGCGTGACAGATCTGAGCTCAAGTCGTCTCGGCACGCAGAAACACACTTTAGAAAGGGAGTGTCTCTGTCTCTAGGCCTGTCACTGTCTGTGTCATTTAAATAATGATGTTGCCTACATAAACTCACTGTTAAAAATCATGAATTTGTCATTTTTGCAAAAATAACCATGTTGTTACTGTAAACTTGATCACTGGTAAAATGTTACCTTACATGGTACATTTTTAAATTATTTTGGATAAAATGAGACAATACGTGAAATTTTACTGCAAAATAATATACGTTCTGAAAGTGGTACACTAAAAAAATGTATTGCCTTTAATTTTTAAGTACAATCAACTTGGATGTTTAAGTCATTTCAACTTAAATTACATTAAACTAACTTTAAAAAAAAGTTGAATCTTGTATAACATGAAAAGTAGAACTTATTTCGATGAGTTAAAGCAATGTAAAAACATATGTTGTCATATCTTATTTTTTACAGTGTTCATATTTATACTTCCATATAAATCATGATAAAAAAATATATTGTATTCAACAAGAATCTACATGGTTTTATTAGAGTAAAATACAAATGTTATAATTATATTTTTTGTAATTAAAATAGTATTTTGTCAAATAAATAAACACCCTTATAATTTTGTTGTTATAAGTTATGCACATTAGTGTCACCATTATGTTCATTTGAGCTGTAGTTTCTTATTATGATCCTCTTTGTTGCATCTATATTGCTGTTTGCACGTCATTAATCAGTTGTCATGGTGATTCATTATGTTTCTGATTGGAGCACACCTGTTTGTATTTAAGTTCCTGTGTTCCAATCATTGTCCTTCACATCTGTACATTAACTGAGATTACTTGGTTTTAATAAACACGCTTCTACCTGAATCATCTTTTTCATCATTGGACTAAAACGTGACAATTAGAGTTTGTTGTGATCATTTTTTATATTATATTTAATATATAAATATGTTTAATATTTATAATATATTTTATATTATTATTTAATTAAGCGTGTTTTGTATTTGTGTGTAAATTTAAATCTAAATTTAACAGGATTTATTTTTACAGAAGCTTCGTTCCTATAGACGAGGCTCTTGAATAGACGTGTAATATAAGAGGCAGACGAGTGAAAGACAGGGATGCAAAGTAGGGTGAGACGAACTGATAGAGGATGGAGAGAGAGAGAGAGAGAGAGAGAGAGAGAGAGAGAGAGAGAGTATGTTGCGGTAAATGACAGGTTGGAGCAGGGACATTGATAACCTTCCTGGGTAAAAGCTTCCTCTCCTTCCTCTGGCGTTTCGGCAGACCTTCCAATTACATTGACAGGCCGTCCCAACATCCAGCATCTGATGTCCCCTCGATAAACGCAATTATTAATTAACCAGCACAATTAAATCTGCTGTGATGGACGGGATACAGGACAATTAGAGCTGACTGATGTAATCAGGGTTACAGTGAGTCAGCACACCCACACACACACACAAACACACACAAACACACACACACAATCACACACAAACACACACACACACACACACAGGTACATGCAGGAACATATTTGAATGAACTGCTTGAAAAAAATTTCACACTTTTCTCCTCAATTCTCATTACCGTAATGATGATGTTCTTTTTTGGTTTTGTTTGTTTTTTGTGTTCTGTTTTGTTATAAATTTTTGTTTTGTTTTGTTCTGTTGAGTTGTTTTATTGTGTTCTGTTATGCTTTTTGTTGCTGTGTTTTTTGTTTTGTGATGTGTTATGTTATGTTGTATTGTGTTTTTTGTTGTGTTGTGTTTTGTTGTGTTGTGTTCTGTTTTGTTGCTGTGTTTTTTGTTTTGTGATGTGTTATGTTATGTTGTATTGTGTTTTTTGTTGTGTTGTGTTGTGTTGTGTTTTGTTGTGTTGTGTTCTGTTTTGTTGCAGTGTTTTTTGTTTTGTGATGTGTTATGTTATGTTGCATTGTGTTTTTTGTTCTTTTTTTTTGTTTTGTTGTGTTGCTCAATTTTGTTGTGTTGTGTTCTGTTTTGTTTTGTGTGTTTGTTTGTTTTACTCTTTCTTGTTGTTGCTCTGTTTTGTTGTATTATGTTACCTAACATTTTCAATTGTCATGAAAATAATATAAAAGATGAATGGTCCTAAAATAGGCTACAATAAAATTAAAATAAAGAAATATATATGATATGTAGATATACTGTATATTATAAAATATGTTTATTTTATTTTATTTTAAATATATAAACTCTGGACAAGTGAAATTCATCCATTCCACATGCATAATGCATGTGTACTCATTTTTAATATTATAAGAGTTGTATATGATATTATGTATGAATGTTTATATTATTATTATTATTATTATTTTATTAATAAATTTTTTATTGAAGTAGTTATTCATGTAAATTTTATTGTGTAAAAGCCCTTCCAGGGACAGGAGTTGAAAATTAGCAATAGCTTTAAACTTTATATGCAACACTTCAGTGACATGCTTGGTTTTGACACTATATGTTTGTTTGCATTGTCCCTGTCAAATAAATAAATAAATAAATCAAGGACGCGTTTATTAATGCGATGTGTGTTTGTGTGGGAATGTGCTGTGATCATCATCCGACACTGAGCTTGGCTTGGCTGGGGGGGGTCCTGGGGGGATTGTGTGGCATCAGATAAGGACTGTTCTCAGAACAGGGCATTATTGACACTTTTGTATCACAATAAGAATGATGGGCTTGATGACTCAGCGAGTGAAGGGGTCTGTGAAGATGGGGTGTGTGTATTTGTGAACACTGGGGCGACGGTGGCCCCAAACACAGCCATGCCGCTGTGACTGGGATCCCCGTGGAGCATGACAGGTACACCCCGGGGGATTGTGGGAAACCTCAATGTTTCAACATTACCGCACTGAACATAACTAGCAATAATTCAGACAAGACGTGGGAATGATTGGGAAATGCCCTCTAGGGAATGTGAAGGTAATTTTTCTAGGGTCTGATGCTCGGGAATGGGATGACTATGGGATAGGGATGAGTCCTCTTGGGTATTTATGGGAAAAAGAGGAAGCACCCATTCCCAGAATTAAATAATGTCAATATTCAGAGTATTTGCACATGTTTAACCTTTATTGGTCCTCTGGTTTAAATGTGACACAATATAGAGTCTGGAAAATGAAATTGGAATTGTGTGAATGGAAACACTGCTCACTTCACACAGACACAATGATGCACATCATTCATTACTTGAGACTGAACCAACTACCTTTATTAAACAGGTTATTATAGATTGACAGTAAAAAAAAATTGACAGTAAAAAAAAAAAAAAAGCTCTGATAAACATTAGTTTTGTTTTAAACACTTTCAACATGTGATGTTTACGTTGAAGTGTTCTCAATGTGTGGATGATTGAGCACACAGGACTAAACTCATGGACAATATCAGTCCTGCACTCTGTATGCACATTTGTTGCAGTTTTATTATGTATTATTTCAAAACATTATTTAAGTTTACCTATGCATGACATTTGTATCATTTTCCAACACCCTAAACCTAATCTATAGCTGGTTTGGGACTCAGCTGATAGCTAACAAGCACACATACAGCTTTAAGTGAGGCTTCAACATGATTTGGTAACACTTTACATACATTTATACATTTACATTTATAATGCATCAGATATCATGAACTAAAAATGACCTTTACAGCATTGGCTGATGTTAATTTATTAACGTTTCAAGTATAAATGAACATTAACAAATTATGAACAAGCATGAATTAACAGTGAACAATATTCTATTTATATCATAACATTAACCTAGATGAATAAATCAAATTGCTGAATTAAAAAATGTATAAAAAAAATGCTGTTTACCTGTTGATAAACATAGATAAATGTTAAAAACATTTATGCTTTTATAAAGAGGATACTTATAATGTAAATTGTAGTTTAAAAGAATATACTTAAGTGTGAACTTAATTGTATGTTATTTGCACCTAAATGAAAATGTATTGTAGTTTAGCTGAACTTTTAAGGATTTTTGAGAATTCAGTTCATCTTTGATTTACTTTCATAATGACCTCTATTGTCTTTGAAATATGGTTAAAGTGTACAGCCGAATGCACTGACAAGCAATTATTATGAATTAGTGTAAAATATTACATCTAAGCTCTAATCTGTGAATCCAGGCCTGAGAAGTTTTCACTACTTTTAAAATAGTAGTGCAAAACGCATCTGAAAGTGTCTGAAGTTTCAGACAATTTGCCTTAAATAATTTACTCTAATAATAAAAAAAAATCTGTTAAAAATGATGGGACCCTTAAAAAAGGTCAAAGGTAGAAAACTAATTATGGAAAATTATTTTAGCCTTAAATATGTCAAATTTAAAGTCAATAAATTTTTGCTTTGATTTCATTATTAGTCCCATGGAGGGATTATGTATTTAAATAAATGTGTAATTACACATTTGTAATGATGAAGTTGTGATTTAATACAATTAAAATATATTAACTTTTGTCATGTAATATCTAATAACAGTACATGATTTAAAATCTACTTTAAATTAAACTTTTAATTTGACATTATTACAATTTGTCCTTTTATTATTACAAACATCCTAAAACAGACATTCATCGACATGCACATCAGTTGTGGTGAACAGAAGCTCAAGCATGTTCGCTTGACATGTGAAAACCAATGAGGTCCATTCTCATGTTACGCATCACGTTTGAGCTTCTGCAAGAACCAATGAGGTCCATTCTCATGTTACACATCACGTTTGAGCTTCTGTAAGAACAATGAGGTTCATTCTTGTGTTACGCATCACGTTTGAGCTTCTGCAAGAACCAATGAGGTCCATTCTCATGTTACGCATCACGTTTGAGCTTCTGCAAGAACCAATGAGGTCCATTCTAATGTTACACATCACGTTTGAGCTTCTGTAAGAACAATGAGGTTCATTCTTGTGTTACGCATCACGTTTGAGCTTCTGCAAGAACCAATGAGGTCCATTCTCATGTTACGCATCACGTTTGAGCTTCTGCAAGAACCAATGAGGTCCATTCTCGTGTTACACATCACGTTTGAGCTTCTGCAAGAACCAATGAGGTCCATTCTCATGTTACACATCACGTTTGAGCTTCTGTAAGAACAATGAGGTTCATTCTCGTGTTACACATCACGTTTGAGCTTCTGTAAGAACCAATGAGGTCCATTCTCATGTTACACATCACGTTTGAGCTTCTGTAAGAACAATGAGGTTCATTCTTGTGTTACACATCACGTTTGAGCTTCTGCAAGAACCAATGAGGTCCATTCTTGTGTTACACATCACGTTTGAGCTTCTGTAAGAACAATGAGGTCCATTCTCGTGTTACACATCACGTTTGAGCTTCTGTAAGAACAATGAGGTCCATTCTCATGTTACACATCACGTTTGAGCTTCTGCAAGAACCAATGAGGTCCATTCTCGTGTTACACATCACGTTTGAACTTCTGCAAGAACCAATGAGGTTCATTCTCGTGTTACGCATCACGTTTGAGCTTCTGCAAGAACCAATGAGGTCCATTCTCGTGTTACACATCACGTTTGAGCTTCTGCAAGAACCAATGAGGTCCATTCTTGTGTTACACATCACGTTTGAGCTTCTGCAAGAACCAATGAGGTCCATTCTCGTGTTACACATCACGTTTGAGCTTCTGCAAGAACCAATGAGGTCCATTCTCGTGTTACGCATCACGTTTGAGCTTCTGCAAGAACCAATGAGGTCCATTCTTGTGTTACACATCACGTTTGAGCTTCTGCAAGAACCAATGAGGTCCATTCTCGTGTTACGCATCACGTTTGAGCTTCTGCAAGAACCAATGAGGTCCATTCTTGTGTTACACATCACGTTTGAGCTTCTGCAAGAACCAATGAGGTCCATTCTCGTGTTACACATCACGTTTGAGCTTCTGCAAGAACCAATGAGGTCCATTCTCGTGTTACACATCACGTTTGAGCTTCTGTAAGAACAATGAGGTCCATTCTCATGTTACACATCACGTTTGAGCTTCTGCAAGAACCAATGAGGTCCATTCTCGTGTTACACATCACGTTTGAGCTTCTGTAAGAACAATGAGGTCCATTCTCGTGTTACACATCACGTTTGAGCTTCTGTAAGAACAATGAGGTCCATTCTCGTGTTACACATCACGTTTGAGCTTCTGCAAGAACCAATGAGGTCCATTCTCGTGTTACACATCACGTTTAAGCTTCTGTAAGAACAATGAGGTCCATTCTCATGTTACACATCATGTTTGAGCTTCTGCAAGAACCAATTAGGTCCATTCTCGTGTTACACATCACATTTGAGCTTCTGTAAGAACCAATGAGGTCCATTCTCGTGTTACACATCACGTTTGAGCTTCTGCAAGAACCATTGAGGTCCATTCTCGTGTTACACATCACGTTTGAGCTTCTGCAAGAACCAATGAGGTCCATTCTCGTGTTACACATCACGTTTGAGCTTCTGCAAGAACCAATGAGGTCCATTCTCGTGTTACACATCACGTTTGAGCTTCTGCAAGAACCAATGAGGTCCATTCTCATGTTACACATCACGTTTGAGCTTCTGTAAGAACAATGAGGTTCATTCTTGTGTTACACATCACGTTTGAGCTTCTGCAAGAACCAATGAGGTCCATTCTCGTGTTACGCATCACGTTTGAGCTTCTGCAAGAACCAATGAGGTCCATTCTCATGTTACACATCACGTTTGAGCTTCTGTAAGAACAATGAGGTTCATTCTTGTGTTACACATCACGTTTGAGCTTCTGCAAGAACCAATGAGGTCCATTCTCATGTTACACATCACGTTTGAGCTTCTGTAAGAACAATGAGGTTCATTCTTGTGTTACACATCACGTTTGAGCTTCTGCAAGAACCAATGAGGTCCATTCTCGTGTTACGCATCACGTTTGAGCTTCTGCAAGAACCAATGAGGTCCATTCTCGTGTTACACATCACGTTTGAGCTTCTGCAAGAACCAATGAGGTCCATTCTCGTGTTACACATCACGTTTGAGCTTCTGCAAGAACCAATGAGGTCCATTCTCATGTTACACATCACGTTTGAGCTTCTGCAAGAACCAATGAGGTCCATTCTCATGTTACACATCACGTTTGAGCTTCTACAAGAACCAATGAGGTCCATTCTCATGTTACACATCACGTTTGAGCTTCTGTAAGAACAATGAGGTTCATTCTTGTGTTACACATCACGTTTGAGCTTCTGCAAGAACCAATGAGGTCCATTCTCGTGTTACACATCACGTTTGAGCTTCTGTAAGAACAATGAGGTTCATTCTTGTGTTACACATCACGTTTGAGCTTCTGTAAGAACAATGAGGTCCATTCTTGTGTTACACATCACGTTTGAGCTTCTGCAAGAACCAATGAGGTCCATTCTCGTGTTACACATCACGTTTGAGCTTCTGTAAGAACAATGAGGTCCATTCTCGTGTTACACATCACGTTTGAGCTTCTGTAAGAACAATGAGGTCCATTCTTGTGTTACGCATCACGTTTGAGCTTCTGTAAGAACAATGAGGTTCATTCTTGTGTTACACATCACGTTTGAGCTTCTGCAAGAACCAATGAGGTCCATTCTCGTGTTACACATCACGTTTGAGCTTCTGCAAGAACCAATGAGGTCCATTCTCGTGTTACACATCACGTTTGAGCTTCTGCAAGAACCAATGCATTCTCGTGTTACACATCACGTTTGAGCTTCTGTAAGAACAATGAGGTCCATTCTCGTGTTACACATCACGTTTGAGCTTCAGCAAGAACCAGTGAGGTCCATTCTTGTGTTACGCATCACGTTTGAGCTTCTGTAAGAACAATGAGGTTCATTCTTGTGTTACGCATCACGTTTGAGCTTCTGTAAGAACCAATGAGGTCCATTCTCGTGTTACACATCACGTTTGAGCTTCTGCAAGAACCAATGAGGTCCATTCTCGTGTTACACATCACGTTTGAGCTTCTGCAAGAACCAATGAGGTCCATTCTCGTGTTACACATCACGTTTGAGCTTCTGTAAGAACAATGAGGTCCATTCTCGTGTTACACATCACGTTTGAGCTTCAGCAAGAACCAATGAGGTCCATTCTCGTGTTACACATCACGTTTGAGCTTCTGCAAGAACCAATGAGGTCCATTCTTGTGTTACGCATCACGTTTGAGCTTCTGTAAGAACCAATGAGGTTCATTCTCGCGTTTGTTCTCATGCATTAAGCAGGTTCGGTTGAGCTTCTGTTTATGTTCACTGATCAATGTTTATATATGAATAAAAGCCTGAATTAATTTCTGTTCATCATATAAAACATTCGAGTCTTCAAAAAAGTTTGACTGAACCGGTCAATTCATATGGTTTAGTTTTACGGTCTCTTTATGAACTTTTTGAAGTGTCAAAGTGGTACAGTAGTTGAGTAGCTCTCAGTGGAGGGACCGGAATCTCTCAGATTTCATCAAAAAAGATCTTAATTTGTGTTCCAAAGATGAACGAAAGTCTTGTAACGACATGATGGTGAGTAAATGATGACTGAAACTTTATTTTTAAGTGAACTATCCCTTTAAGAATCATAGTCATTAAAGTGACTACTCTTTTTAAGTACAGTTAAATGGCCATTTATTTCATTAATATATTATATGCAAGTTCAAATTGTATTGTATTATATATAAAGTATTATTTTTGAACAAATAAAACATAGAGAGAAAACTTACAAAACTTAAAAATTACAATATAATGGTAGCAGAAGCCACAGTAAACAACACCAAAGAACCCATGCAGCAAACATTTTTAAATGTATAAACTACACACATATAGTATAACACACATGCTGTGACGTGCTTCAGCAATTACTATTTTGTTGCAGATATGTAACGTTACAAATAAGATTACACACGAGAGATTGTGGAGGGTGATCTGATGACCTGCAGATGCATGTGATGGACTAATACATTCTCTCTCACGACAAATACACACACATACACACAAAACATACATTCATTGTGTTCACTTTACCATGTTGTGACCTATTAACCCAGGGCTAACTTACATACACACTGGAACACAGATTTGTTCACACACAATTACAGCCCCTAAACCCTAAAAACCCGGTTTACACACACGCACACACACTGTGAGTGTTGGACAGACAGACTGCCTGGCTCTGAGGTTAATTGAGTTGTGTGTGTGGCCCCGTGTGTCCGCGCCGTGACCCCGCTGTAGCCAAGGATGCCACTGAGCTCTTGCTTTGATACATTTGATATGGTTTAAGTGTGGAATGAAGACCTAAGCCTGTTTACATTTGAACTGGATTAACGTCAGGGTGACAGTGGCTTCACTACATACAGAGAAAGAGAGAACAAGACAAGCCGTATGCAGCTTTACACATGGAATTGAAATGTCTCGATGATCGCCCTTGTAAGTCTGTGTGTCCTGATTTTGGCTGACTGGGTCATTCTCTTTTTAATTAGTGGACCTAATTAAATATTTGACGATCACTTATAGAAGATGTCACATTATTTCAGCTGGCCTCTGCAGATGTAGAACGCTTCCCAGAAGATTTAATTGAGATCGGTCATGTTTCATTAAGCATCTTTGACTTTTAATTGCAGACGTTGGTAGTTAAAAACAAGTCCAGATCACATTTAACCACCAAATCAAAAGATTTAGTTTTTGTTTTTTGCATTGTTATATTTATCTTCATAACACTTCATAAGCACACTTATCCCAAGTTGTTGTTATCGTAATGTGCCTGGACATTTCACTATACATATAGCCTACACATGTATATATATATAGTGAAATGTCCAGGCTGGCTAACAAAATATGATCTATATTATAAGAATTATATATAACAAAAATGTGTATAAGTAAAAATATATTACTCTTTTAATTTTTTCATATTTTATAATTATAATAAATAATTTGAAAAAGGTCAATAAATAAATCAAATAAATATATACAAATTAAAATCTAAATCTAAAATAAAAATAATATCATCTTTTATAAGTATTTTAAATAATACATAAAGAATTCAACACGATCTCATAAAAGTGCGTATTTATATCACATATTTAATTTCTCATACCATTTATACGGCAATTTTTTTTATTTATTTTTTTGCATATGCTACAAAACCCATTGGGTAGGATTAGGGTGTGGAGTGTGTGCGTATTACACGCCATAAAAAATTATATACCTTTTTTTTAACAGTAAAGAGAATGAGATATGTTTGTGTTACAGTACTGAGGATTGTGGAAACTATTTGTTAGATTCACCTACTGTATCTGAGCAAAGACATCTCTTCTAAAACTCTATTCTGAAATTCTATAAAAAAGCCTCCATTTGCTCTCCACTCAATCTCATTCATATCAATAAAAAAGAGAGCTAATTTATACTTTTTCTTGTCTATTACTTGCCTGTAATGCTGCTTTTACAATTTCAGTGTTTGCATGTGAGTTATAATGTGTGTGTGTGTGTGTGTGTGTCAAGTCAAGACATCTTCATTTATATAGCGCTTTTAACAATGTAGATTGTTTCAAAGCAGCTTTACAGAGATAAACATATAATTTAAGGTAACAGAGATTGTTTTGGCTTTATAGCGGTTCTTGAATAATGTTATTTCCAGATAAAGTTAGTTTTGATTGATTCACTTCCGTTGAAATTATCAATTGTTGTTAAATTAGGGGCCGCTAAGACGCCGCCGTTCTCTATAAACAGACTTTAAACTCGAACCTGTGATAAACGCTGATGGCGTTCACATGTGCATTAAGGATTGATTCTATAGTTATGTGCGTTTGAATATATGTGCGCAGGTTTGTAATTCCCTACATCCATGCCTAAACAAACTACTTGTCTTGCCTATACATTTTGATACAGAATTGTATTTTATCACTTCGGGTGGGTACGCAAACTGAATTTTCCCACAATGCTTTATCTGTAGAGTGGTAAAGGGATCCTCCATAGGGAGAGGCTAGTTGGCACTTCAGCACTGCATTGTCATCGGGTCCAGGCGAAGATCCTCGTCAGATCTGGATACGGCCTGGATCCGGCAGGCTGCGGGAAAACCTCGGGATAAACAAAGACACTCAAATTAGCGTAGATGCCATTCTTCTTCTGATGTAACGAGTACATCAGGATTAAGGGAAGTGTTCCCAGTTCCGGCTGACCTAATCTATACAGCCTAACATTGAATTATGGAAGTCTATAATGACTTATGTGTATGCAAAGCCAAAGAGATGTGTCTTTAATCGAGCTTGAAACTGACAGAGTGTGTCTGCTTCCCGGACAATGGTAGGAAGACTGTTCCAAAGTTTTGGTGCTAAATAGGAAAAGGATCTACCGCCAGCAGTCGATATTGATATTCTAGGTATTATTAACTGGCCGGAATTTTGAGATCGCAATAGATGTGAAGGACTATAATGCGTTAAGAGCTCGCTCAAGTACTGCGGAGCTAAACCATTTAGTGCTTTGTAAGTAATCAACAATATATTAAAATTTATACGATGTTTAATAGGCAGCCAATGCAGAGTTGACAGAACCGGGCTAATATGGTCATACTTCCTGGTTCTGGTAAGAACTCTAGCGGCTGCGTTTTGAACTAGCTGTAGTTTGTTTATTAAGCGTGCAGGGCAACCACCCAGTAGAGCATTACAATAATCTAGTCTTGATGTCATGAACGCATGAACTAATTGTTCCGCATTTGTCAATGAGAGCCTATGGCGTAATTTAGATATTTTTTTCAGATGGAAAAATGTGGTTTTACAGATACTAGACACATGACTTTCAAATGAAAGATTGGTATCAAAGAGCACACACACACACACAGGTTCCTAACCGACGACGAAGACTTAACAGAGCAGTCATCAAGTGTTAGACAGTATTCTAGGTTATTACGTATGGAAGTTTTTTGTCCAATAATTAGAATCTCTGTTTTTTCAGAATTTAGAAGTAGGAAATTAATAGTCATCCAATTTTTTATATCATCTATGCATTCCGTTCATTTTGTGAATTGGTAGGTTTTGTTGGGTTTTGAAGAAATATAGAGCTGAGTATCATCGGCATAACAGTGAAAACTAATGCCATGTTTCCTAATGTGTGTGTCTGTGTGTGTGTGTGTGTTTATTTGTGTGTGTGATTGCGTTTGATCTCTCATCAGAAGCCTTTCGAACGCAAGGCTGTTCGTTTTTGACATTTGCGTAAGCTAGACTTCTTTTTGAAATCTAGATCGCATATGTGAAATAAGTGATTAGATTACGTCTTCTTGATTGCTTTGCCAAGGAGAAGAGCATGTCTCTAAATATAATTTCATATAAACCATGATTAGAAGAAGCCCGTATATAGAGCTCTACAAGCTTTTTCACTTTTGTAAACACACTAGAAATGAACTCTGAGAAAGACGCTGTTTTATACTCAGTGTTAGATCATGACAAACTGCAAACTCAAATAGTGAACATAAATCTGTGTGTGTGTGTGTAATGGTAGGAACAGGGTGCTTGTCTCTGTTTGTGCCGTCCGAGGCTCTAATTCACTGTGTAATACTGTTTATTATGGGTATCAGTGTGCCTTTCTGCATTAGTTAAATGGGCCCCAGCACATTACTGTAATGGAGTGGCCACATGAAAACACAAAGAAACCTGATCTTCTTCTCCTCTCTCAATTCCTCGTCCTTCTCTCCCTGCTCCCTCTCTCTCCTAGAGTAATGATTTGATGTTGCTAATGGCTTCCTAAATTCTCTAGGAAGGGCAAAACCGATGTCGTCTTGGGTTACATTGGCTGGCAGACTGCCAGAGAGGGTGAGAGCGAATGAGGGAGAGAGAAAGCACAGTGACGCTTTTCTCTTTCAGCCTTTTCTTCCTCGTCGTCCACACAATAATCCCTCCATTTACAAAATGAACTTATTTACAGTGATAAGAGCACCTCTTCTGTTGGGTTTTAATCCTCATGTTCTGTTAAGGGTATGAGCAAAAAGTTGAAGCTGAATTTTCAAATTTGACTCAAGAACTGATTATATGATTTGTGAGTGAAACTTTTTTTATTTAATAAAAGTTGCACCTGCATGCTTAAACCTTCATAAACCCTGCAGGGTTTATTGTGAATTTAAGGGTTTATTTGCATTTGTAAGTTGTTTTGGACAAATGTGTCTGCTAAATTAATAAATGCTAAGTTGATTACTTAACTAATAGTCCAAAAAGTTGTTAACAACAGTTAATAGTAACAAATAAAAGCAATTTGAAGTAACCTTTGTAGTTATCATTTTTAAAGCAGTGTATACTATCATTCAAAAGTTTGAGGTTGGTAAAAATGTAAGGTCTCTTATGCTCACCGGGATGCATTTATTTGATCAAATTACATTAAAAACAGTAACATTGTTAAATAGTATTACAATTTCGAATAGATGTTTTCTAATTGAATATAGTTTCAAATGTAATTTCTATGATGGCACAGCTTTTGTCAGGATAATGTTTGGTTTAGTTGCCTTATCTTTTCTGTTTCTGTTTCTTGTGCTTCATTGCAGTTTAGTTCTGTTTCTTTGGTTACTTAATAGGTCCTCTTTGTTTCTATAGTTATGTATTAGTTTCACCTGTTTCTAGTTTGGTTTCCTTTGTTCTTACCTTGTATATATAGCCCTGTGTTTGTCAGTTACCATTTTTGGCTATAATGTGTATGCTTTGTTATTCTCCTATGAATCACCTGAGTGTTCTACTTCTTCATTAAAGACTATTTGTATTTAACAAGTCATGTGTGTTGGAAAGCCACACTACAGTTCATGATAGAAGAACCGACCCTCAAACGAGTTAAAACATGGACAGTTACTGGTTAGGGATGATTACCATCCCTTCATTGAGTATGTAGAGTATGTCGTCTTGTGGGTTTGTGCCCTTCCTCACTGAGAAAGTCATGTAGGACGATACCAGAATCTCCGACTCCCCAGGACCTTCAACACCTCCAGCAGCCATCTCTCTTCCCGCTCCAGAAAGGACACATCGCCCGAGCCAGGAGTTCCCCGGGTGGCTAGAGAGATTCTCCACTGTGGAACCCAGAGACAACGTCCATGCCCGGCACGGACACAGAGCCGGGCAATGCGCTCCTAACCAGCTGGATGACCCTATCCCTTCCTGTTTTTTCACACACCGTAGTCTCTGTATCCACTGCTGGCTCCATCCAGTCTCCTGCCCTTCATCTCCACCCTTCATCTCCACCCTTCATCTCCACCCCTTCATCTCCACCCTTCTTCTCCACCCTTCATCTCCACCCCTTCATCTCCACCCTTCATCTCCACCCTTCATCTCTGCCCTTCATCTCCACCCTTCATCTCCACCCCTTCATCTCCACCCTTCATCTCCACCCCTTCTTCTCCACCCTTCATCTCCACCCCTTCTTCTCCACCCTTCATCTCCACCCCTTCATCTCCACCCTTCATCTCCGCCCTTCATCTCCGCCCTTCATCTCCACCCTTCATCTCCACCCCTTAATCTCCACCCTTCATCTCCGCCCTTCATCTCCACCCTTCATCTCCGCCATTCATCTCCACCCCTTCATCTCCACCCTTCATCTCCGCCATTCATCTCCACCCTTCATCTCCACTATTCATCTCCACCCCTTCATCTCCACCCTTCATCTCCACCCCTTCATCTCCGCCCTTCATCTCCACCCTTCATCTCCTGCCCTTCATCTCCACCCTTCATCTCCACCCCTTCATCTCCACCCTTCATCTCCACCCTTCATCTCCACCCCTTCATCTCCGCCCTTCATCTCCACCCCTTCATCTCCACCCTTCATCTCCACCCTTCATCTCCGCCATTCATCTCCACCCTTCATCTCCACCCTTCATCTCCACCCCTTCATCTCCACCCTTCATCTCCGCCATTCATCTCCACCCTTCATCTCCACCCTTCATCTCCACCCCTTCATCTCCACCCTTCATCTCCACCCCTTCATCTCCGCCCTTCATCTCCGCCCTTCATCTCCACCCTTCATCTCCTGCCCTTCATCTCCACCCTTCATCTCCACCCTTCATCTCCACCCCTTCATCTCCACCCTTCTTCTCCACCCTTCATCTCCACCCTTCATCTCCGCCCTTCATCTCCACCCTTCATCTCCACCCCTTCATCTCCACCCCTTCATCTCCACCCCTTCATCTCCACCCTTCATCTCTGCCCTTCATCTCCACCCTTCATCTCCGCCCTTCATCTCCACCCTTCATCTCCACCCTTCATCTCCACCCTTTATCTCCACCCTTCATCTCCACCCTTCATCTCCACCCTTAATCTCCGCCATTCATCCCCACCCTTCATCTCCACCCTTCTTCTCCACCCTTCATCTCCACCTCTTCATCTCCACCCCTTCATCTCCACCCTTCATCTCCGCCCTTCATCTCCACCCTTCATCTCCACCCCTTCATCTCCGCCCTTCATCTCCACCCTTCATCTCCGCCCTTCATCTCCACCCTTCATCTCCACCCTTCATCCCCACCCTTCATCTCCACCCTTCTTCTCCACCCCTTCATCTCCACCCTTCATCTCCACCCCTTCATCTCCACCCTTCATCTTCACCCCTTCATCTCCGCCCTTCATCTCCACCCTTTATCTCCACCCTTCATCTCCACCCCTTCATCTCCACCCTTCATCTCCTCATCTGTTTTTTTTTTAAATACAAAGATCTCATATAATCTCAAAAGATTTTAAATATGACAGCTCTAGTTCTCATTCACTTTCATTATATTAAAGTTTGGCTTTTCATTTGCAGAAAAATGAAAGGGTTTGGATTGACATGAGATTGAGTAGGCCTACATTCCTTTATGGATAAAGTATTGCTTTAAACTGAATAAACAAACATCAGAAAACAGAAAGTCCATGTTCGATTGGCAACAAAATCAACTGAGCGAGTTGAGTAAGGACACTGAGATCGGATGCCTTGAGGTGTGACTACTTTGCCTTGTGTCTATCAGACAGAAAGAGAGAGAGGGGGGGAGGGAGAGAGAAAGGTCTCTGATGTGTGCAGCATAATGCCGTTTATTGTTGTGATTAGTATTAGCTCTCTGATTCAACCCCGATGAAAGCAGCAGGCACTGCGCCAGCGAATATGTACAAGAAATGAACAAGAGAGACTGATATGTGTGTATGTGTGTTTGTATCCTGATTTGCAAAGGGAGCGGGTGTGTGTGCGTTTGGTAAATGGCAGCCAGATCACATGATGGCCTATGGCAGCCCCTAACAAACCATGTAGGCGCCAGCGGGAGGGGGGGAAAAGTGGGGCACTCGAGGATGGGGGGGTGCTGACTCGGGTCACATGACAAATAAAGTTTGAAGCCAAACTCCTTCACTTCAAACAATAGAGTATTAATGTTGTTGACACATGATCTGAGCAGAGGCAATGTGTTCGCGTGTTCGCTTGCATTTGTGTGAGCGTGTCTGCGTACTTTTGTGTGTTGAAAGGCCTTGGTCCTGTGGAGACGGACCAGTCTGGCGTCTGCATGTCACGCTTGCACACACACACACACACACAGGCCTACGTATATTGCATGCTATACGTGGAGTGGAACATTGCAATGCAGTGTTCCACTCCACCGTGTCAGCGTGACTTTGCATTGCTCTTACCACTGACTCAATGAGAGGAGGACTTGCAGACCTTGTCTTCTGTCTGTAAGGTTTACCATTCACCACTGGTTTTTTAAGCCAATTTCTAAATTGTTTTTCAGTATGACAAAAAAAAAAGAAGCACAAAAAAACGTAATTGCACAATAATACAGAGGAAACTAAATCCAGTGCATACTGATCACCACATCAAGCTAATTTTGAATAAATCCATTAGTGCATGTATTATCAGTGCGTGTTCTGATATTAGAGAGCTGAAATCTTTTGTCAGTATCTGTAGCGGACTTGATCTCTTATTTAGCAAAGAAAATAGCTTTCAGTTCACACATTTGAGCCGTTAATTCCACAGCTGATTTTGGAAGACGTTGTTTATGAGAAATTATGCTCCATGATTGTGAAACACGATTCAAGACCTTTAGACGTTGCGGTACTATTCCGATTAAGCAAGCAACAGTGAGAAAGACCATTTGTCACAACTCTCTGTCCTAAACCTTGACAACATGCTGACGCTGTCAGTGCTTGTTCACATGGTTGTGTAACAATTAGACTTATTAGGTGCTAATAAGTTTATGGCAAGCTTAAACTAAATTTTGCGTTCTAGAAATACTCAGAGCAGAAAGTGGACCTAAACATCTGAATATATTAACAATCCAAACATCTTTTATTTTATTTTATCTGCTGTCTTTTCGTGACCATGACTTTTCACTTTTGGTCTGTCATGTAGCTTTAAATATTTATTATTTATGCCAATTAATTATATTTGATCCAAAAACATATAGTAATTCATAACAAATGGCGTAATAAATATTTAAAATGTTTCAGTAAAAGTGAATGCATATTCATTGCTGCTTTGTCATTTCTATTTACTCAAACTGTTTAACTCTATCAATTTTCAATTATTATTATATATATATTATTTTCCAATCATAATACATTTTGGGGATAGGAAAAAAATAATAAAAGCAGGATAGAACAATTATCCAGTTATTGTCTCTCTTTCTCTCTCACACTTCACTTCCTGACCATTCTCCATACTGTCTTAGAAAGGCATGCATCTTTAAAAAAAATGTCTGTCCTATCTTTGTTAGCTAACCTGCTCATGTATCTTACTGGCAAATTACTGCAGCTAATTCAGATATTTGCTAATTCTGTGAAGTAGTTACTTACACATCACCCTACATTTTAAAGTAGCTCATCTAATAGATCATATAATGGGTAAAAAACCATGAGCACTCCAATTAATCTTTTTTCTTTTAAAGACAGTATAGCAATAGAGAGAAAGTAAGACAGGGAAGAACAGAGCAGTCTTTTGCACTGTGTGCTGATGGATCTTGCAGGCTTGGCTTTGCTGTCATGTCCAATGCTCTTACTCCATTAATCAGATGGAGAGTGTGAACTTGTGTCCCAGTGTTTACATAGCAATAGAGTGATCGCTGCCCCCCGGCCACACACAGAGGAGGCTGAGGACGCACTGTGAAATGGGCCTGACATTGGTGTGCCTGCGTGTATGTGATGCTTCATTTGGACACCAGAAGGGGACAATGCCAGGCTGTGTGTATAAATGGGAATCAGTAAGAGGTGAAAGAGTTTATTAGTGAATATTTCTATCTTTGATCTATTTACAGGCCTTTCAAAACTTTCGGGCAACTGCCATTTGACTCATTGCCATGCTACTGAGCTTCTTCAAATTCACAGTTGCACAGTCTTTCAGCAGTTATTTATACAACCACCTAAATCTTGGAAAAACGTTAAACAGACAATAATTTGCACCATGCAGTGGAGTTCATCATCAAGTTATTTCATTCAATAGAAGCATATTCACCTAATCCTGTTAGGCAAAATGCAGGAAGCAACGGCTGCAATGGAGAACATTCATATCAACCAGTCATAGTCCTAACCCAGTGTGTTGGAGTGGGTTTCGGATAAACTCTGCAGGAAAGTGACCCTCCTGGAGTAGAATTGGACAACCATGTCCTAGCCATGAATGGCTGATAGGCTGTTGTTCCAGACCCTAACCCAACCCTAAGACTTACCCTACCCTAAAATCATGGACAATAATCATGTATAGAATATCCTACCTACTTAATTAAATTCTCCAGTGGGGAACTTGAGTTGAGTCTTAAGGTCCTTGCACACTGAGTCTAAAATTTTCGTATGCGTTTCTTCGTATTTGTCATTCGGTCATCCATCATTCACCTCTAAAAACGCTTGCTACGGATGCGAAAAATGCAAAAAAATCAAACCCGATCCGAAATGTATTGTGACTAACGAAAGTTTTGAAGGCATGCGTAAACGTAATTGACACAACATGAGGTCATATTTCTTTTTTAACGTCTTTTTTAAAATTTTGGACGAGAATTTCGGACTCAGTGTGCAAGGACCTTTATGCTTGAGCACCTGTAATGAGGCATTCACACTGGCAGTGGTTTAATCACTGGAGAAGGCAAGTTGATCTACTGTTGGCTGTTAGGTCGGGCATCATGTGAGCTTTTCTGTCTCTCATTGGTAGTACCCATCATTCTTTTAAAAAGAGATCCGTCGGCAATGGTCATTGTTGCTTATGTCACCTCAATTTTAAAAAAGCAATGACTTCCAGTCGCTTAAGTTTGACACTCAATCCTTGGCAGTGCAAATTCACACCAAATATGAGTAGCTTACCTTTAACTCATGAAATATAGACTACTAGTCAGCTTCAATAAACCATGGTTTCATTAAGGGATTTCTGTCCTGTGCTCAGTGATTATGTATATTTATAGTCGTCATTGGGAACCGTTGACCATGTATGCGCTCTCATTGTGTGAATGAAGCATTTTTAACAAGGGGGGAATAAGAGCTAGCACAAGAGGAAATGAATCAACAAGGCCAGTCTTACTCAGCAGTTCCTGTAGCCTCCACTGTTCATCTCTTTCTTTCTGTCCCTCTTTTCTCTCGGTCACTTTTCTCTCCCCACTTGCCTACATTCCTTACAGTTTTGTTCTCCTGCCAAGGAAACTAATCAAAAGGCCTTCTACTTTTTCTTTGTACTTCTGTCTGTCTGTCTTTCTCCTTCTCTCTCTTCATAGTCGACCTCTAACTGCTTATCCACTGTGTAACCCGTGGCATTATGCACGCTCTTCGACAACCTCCGTGGCCTGTGATGTCATGGCTGAAGTCGGGCGGTTGGGAGGTGACCCCAGGGCAGCTTTGCTTGTGGCTCCCAGAGCTTGTGTGGTGGGAGGAATGAGAGTAGTAAAAGGATCTTCTTTCCCCCTGTTTGGAGAGCCAATCTCCTTCCATAGTTGTGTACAGATTTATTCTCCTTTTATAGAGCGTGCTCCAAAGGAAATTAAAACTGTCAAAGTGTCCCTCTTTTCCTGCTGCCCTTCCCTTACAATGCATAATCTAATGGCCTCAATGTCTTACCTTTCATCTTGGCTCTGAGCACTCTGATATGCTTGCTCAGGGTGGTCTAATGATGGTGCATGCATGACCATTAACTTCCTGGGCTATAAACTCATAAACAGCAGCTAGAAGGTTAGGAGAGTATCGCCTGCATGCATAACATAACATGCATGCATAAGTGTGCAGTTTTAGGTATTTTGAGGATAAGATATTATCACACTTACAGACAAACCCCCTATCTCCAATAACCCCACCCCAAACGCACACCCCATATCATAACCCCAACCCTCCAATTGCCTTTCATTTCAGATAGTACTTTGATAGAGACCCAAGCACACCTTATAACACTCCCAAACCGCGATAAAGCCCTGTCGTGCTGCTAGTGTGACGTGCTGACGAGGACAAACTCTTATCAGTGACGATGTTAATGTTGGAGAGTAAGATGGCATCAAACCGATGCCAATCTTCATGCGCTCCACAAGTAATTTTAATGCACAAACACGTGTATCCATGGGCACACCGCATCTACAGGTATTTGCCTTCATTTGTGCACACTCGTTTATTGAGGAAAATGATCTGCTTGGTGTACATTTCTCTCCGGAATCAGAGATTAGATGTTGAAAGCGATCAGAATAAGAGAGAGTGAGTGAGAGAGAGAGAGAGCAAAGGGGTGAGCAAGAAAGTGAAAAAAGAGAGGTGATGTTGAGACACACCGTTTGACTCATCATGTAGTTTTTTTGGAGACTGTCATTTCCTACCATTTCACAGATGCATATCAAATTCTGCAATCTGCTTCGTGGAGATAAGGCCCACTAGATGCTGGAGTTGCAACATCCAACTGAGCGAATGAGAGAGCAGACAGGTTTTCATAGTGATTTCCCTGTGAGATAGAGTCTTTCCAGCACCCTCAGCATCACTGATTAGTGCTCTAATCTCACAGAGACTGGCGTCTGCCAGCCCAGCAAGCATATGTACATGGCCCTATGTAAGACTCATAACCATGCTTTCGCTCTGGAGGGAGATGCATCCATGAATGTCGCCTTGCTGAATGCCAAAAGTGAAGACTCCCATCTGGAAACTTTTTGTATAAGTGTTCCATTATTAAAGGAGGCGGCTGCAGTGTTTATTTGGTGGGGCCATTGCAGGTCAGGCTCATTAAAGGTCTGTGAGTTAGATGAGAACCTTTTTAGTTTGTTTTTTTGTTTGTTTTTGATAAATCTGTAAAGATGATCTTGGAAGCTGAATGCTTAGATTGCAAGGATGAATTCTGCAGTGGTGCTGCTACTGAAGACGTGGGGGTCTCGGGAACAGCACAGATACTAGACACAACAAAAGCAAAAGTGTGGAAAAACAATGTGTGTGTTTCGTCTGGAGAGGTTTTCACCTGTGCTGCCTCGCTCTTGCGCATGGCTGAAGAGCCAAAGATTGCTTAAATGAGGCCTGGATAGAAGGCTTCTCAGCTCCAAGGCAAATCCCAATTTGTCAGGTCTCCATGCATTTACTCAGCAAAAGTCCTAATCGATCTACCCTGCCAAATGATCCTACTCCAATAAAACAGTTCTTCAAAGACAAGCTTTCGTCTATTCCTCTAGAAAGAAGGTGAAAGAAAGCCTTCTGGGGTCTCTGAAAATTTCTGTCTTTTTTGTGGCTGATCCCTGGTCCCACTAAACTCTCTCGGGGACAGACACCATGTCCCATACCTCTCTATCCCCTCAGCCCCAACTTCAGTAATGTGCCAGGCTGGCCTAGATTCCCCCTCTCTAGTTACCTGATGGTGAAAGCACATGGGGTGCGGATGGGGATGGGCCGTCCAGACTAACACTCCCCTGAGCCTGTTCTGGCATTAGCACTTGCCCCCTTTGCTCTATCAATGGAAGGCTGGATGAATGTGCCTGTTTGTGCACAGACAGTGGGGATGAATTTGTCTGCCTCAGAAAAGAACAGGAAGGCCTGAATGTTGTCTGTCCCACAAGGATGCATTGAATTCAAGAGTGTCTCAAGTGGGACATATGAATACTGCTGAAGCTGCTAAATGTTACCTCTCACAGGTGAGAGTGGCCTCAATGCTGGCCTCAATTTTGGTTCTTTCAGGAGAAATGAAAATGAGCACTTGCTTTGCTACATAAGAGTGCTTTCAACCCCAACTAAATGTAAACATTAATAGCTGCATTGACAAGACAAGCCTTACTGTTAGCGCTCAAAGAAAGGCTGGAAATTTTGTCTTCAAGAGTTGACTATAGCTTCAGTGATTAGCGCTATTGCTCATCTGAATTTGTATACAAATTAAAAATATGTTTAGATGATTTATCCTTATTATGGATAAACATTCACCTGAAAATATGCTAGTTCTGGATAGCATAATTTATCCTCTGTAATTTCATTGAAAAAAGACATTTGTCTTTTGACAATTGACATTTGCAAAATTGTTAAAATTTTGTTTCCTTCTACACCATCTTCTGAGCATTGGGCAATAAAATAGCTATAATGTCAGCAATCAGATAGGAATATCTAACACCTGACTTAAACACAGCCTTAATCCTAGAGAACAATTTCATCCACTATACAATTCGTTATTCTTAAAATCAGAGTGCATTCACTTCATTTCTACTGTCAGCTTAAGAACACAAATGCTAACTCAATAGCAAAAAAACTCTAGGAAAGTATTGGTATGTTCATGAAACAAAACATTTGTGTTGCATTTTGTTTGACAGTGAGTTCAACTGATTATGAGCACATAAATCAAACATGACAAACCAATCATGAGGTTTACTGTATCACCATAACATCCAAGAAACCACAAAGCTGACAAAATTGTAGATGTGTAATTTGTTAAAAAGATGTTTATGCAGCATCCCAAGACCATCTCAGTGTCCAATTTCTGATGCATAGTGATTAAATCAGTGTTTGCTTGTTTTTCCAAAAATAGTGGTTGTCACTACATAATGATTGACTCGACAATAGCTGTTTTACAAAGTAAAAAAAAAAAAGAATAATAAAGAAATGTGATGCTAGCTATCTCACAGCTTCTGCATTAGCCCCCTTCCAGTTCTGTCTTTCTTGATAGAGAAAGGGTACAATACTCCTGTCCCAGGTGGGCATGCCGACCCATTTTCTCACAAAGTACAGTCAGGACCAGGACCACACCTCTCACTTTAAACTTTATTTACAGTCGCAGGCCTTTATAAGGCGCAGACCTCTGCTGCTGTTGGGGTTTTTCACTTAACATTGACAGAAACAAAAACCTTTCTCGATAGTGTCTGTTTATTTAGGCTATATTGTTTTTTTTACCAGGGTTAAAATTGAACCCTTAACAAATGTGTCAAATGTGAAAAAAGGTTGGTACAAGGATTTAAATGATATATATACTGTATATGTGATCCATGCTGGCAAACTGAGTCTGAATGCAAGCCAATTATGAGCAACAGGCAAAACAAGTGAAAAATGTCAATTTTTGTCAAATTTTAGGTTTTCACAAAAATCAGTTCATTAAGCCCTCGTCTAGTGATCTCAATGCTCCAAATAGCAACAACATTTCTAAAAGTATCTTTATTTGTAAATTTTCTGATAGGAGTACCAACTTTGTGAAAATTCATAGAGAATTCTCGATGGCATGAGTCTGAACCAATGAAATGTGATTTTCAAACTCAAGCTGATGTAAACAAAACAATCTTACTCGCGCTGACTGATGTCAAGATATTTGTAAAAATAGGTTCGTACAACAACGTATTTGGAGCTTGTCTTTATTTAGCCACACAACACATTAGCAATCGGGCCAGTGCCGGAACAACCCCTTCTCAAAACCATACCTTCTCACCCCACCATACAGACGTCACCTCTCTTATATTCCAAAATAAAAGCATTCTTTACACTATTATTCCATAATACCACATCTCCCTTTCTTTGAGAACAAAGGGTGGACTACCTTTGTCTCTTCAGGTCTTAAGGGGTTTATTCTGCCCTTTTGCTGGAAGACCTGTCCCTGTTTCAAGCATAGAAAAAACTGAAATAAATAACTGACTTTATCACAAAGCACTGGTATCATGCAGTTTGTGTTAAAATGTGTTTGGGTGGTTCATGATAATAATAATAATAATTATTATTATTTGTATTTACATAGTGTCTTTCCGACACCCAAGGTCGCTTTAAAAACTGGGGTAACGTTATGTACGTGAGGTGACAGAAGGGGGTACGACCTCGAAGCCTAAAAGACCCCCATGTTACCAGACTATTGAAACCGACAGAATATGACACAGCCCCACCTAAGATATTTTTCACCAGCCGTCACTGAATGCTAGATATGGGACTGATGCCATTTGTACCGCGCTTTCCGCCTCCCCATTGCTCTGGGGAAACTTGGGGCTGCTTGTGATGTGCACAAAGCCATACTCTGCTGCAAAGGCTTTAAAATGGCTACCAGAGAACTGGGGCCCATCGTCACTTTTAAGAACTTCACAAATTCCACAACGAGAAAACATGGATTTCAGGTGCACCACCACATCTGTGGACCTTGTGGGTAACAGCAGCACAATTTCCACATACCTTGAGAAAAAATCTACTACTGGTAGGTAGGTCTTGCCTTTCAGCGTGAACAGGTCCGCTCCCAACGTTTCCCGAGGCCTGTCTGGCATCTCCGTCGGCATCAGCGGCTCTTTGACGTTCTTTCTCTCTTGAATGCTGGTTCTACATTTCAGTACCATGTCATTCAGCTGGCTGCTGAGCCCTGGCCTCCATACCGTCTGTTTGGCCCGGCCCCTGCACTTTGTCACCCCCAGGTGTCCCTCATGTAGTCTCTGTAGCACATCGCCTTGTAAGGCGTATGGGATGACGAGCCTCGTGCCCTGCAGAAGCGGTCCATCATGCACAGTCAGCACTGTTCTATGAGGCCAGTAATGTCTCAGCTCTCCCCGCAGTTGGTGTTTGTCAGGCCAGCCATCTGTGCAGTACTTCATCAGTGCAGAGCATGTGTCGTCTGCCTTCAGGTGCTTGCGTAAGATGCTCAGATAATCTCCACTGGCAGGGATGTTGCCGATGACAGAGTCTACATAGATGTTGGTGTCCTCTAGTAGGCTGGTATCTGCGTGTGCTCCTGAGGTTGTTATGGGAGCACGAGACAAGGTCTCACAAGCTTTTGCCAGGGACATGATTGACTGTATAATTGTACCTCATGAGTCACATCCTAAATCTTTGGATTCTTGGTGGGAGGTCGTCCAGAGCCTTCCCGCCAAGCAGACTCACCAACGGCTTATGGTCAGTTTCCAGCTTGAATGGTCTTCCTAGGATGAAACAGCTGAACCTTTCACAAGCCCACGTTAAAGCTAATGCCTCCTTCTCTACTTGAGCATAGCGCTGCTGCTGCTCTGTCTGTGTCATTGACCTGGACGCATATGCCACAGGTGACCACCTGGCATCGTTCTTCTGCAGCAGGACTGAGAGGCATCAGCAGAGATTTTTAGTGCACTGTTTGGGTTGTATAGTGCGAGCACTGGTGTGGATGACAGCTCTATTTCTCTCTGATCGAAGGCGGCCTGCTGCTCTGTCCGCGAGTACCAGTGGTTCTTCTTGGACAGCAGGTGTCTTAGCACTTTGTCTTTTTCAGCCAGGTTAAGCAAGAAGCGGCCCAGCTGATTGACCATGCCCAGAAAACTCCTGAGTTCGCTGATATTTTTGGGTGTGTCCATATCTTACTCAGCTCTAGTCTTCTCCGGATCTGGCTTCACTCCATCTGCTGAAATCACATGACCTAGGAATCTGACTGTATGGCGTGCGAGCTCACATTTGTCCATGTTGAGCATAATGCCAGCCTTTTGTGCCTTCTCTAGCACAGCATGTAGCCGCATGTCATGCTCGTCCTGCGTCTGTCCCCAGACCAGGATGTCATCCATGTGACACACTACCCCCTCTCGGCCACCGGTCACTTCTGTCATCATCATCCTTTGAAAGTGCTTGGGGACTGAAGCTATGCCAAAGGGTAGCCGGTTAAAATAGGAGCGCCCAAAAGGTGTGATGAAGGTGGTGTATTTGGCAGACTCTTTTGTCAACGGTACTTGCCAAAAGCCCATATTAGCATCTAGTTTGCTGAACACTGTTGCACCAGCTAGCACGCCCAGAGTGTGCTCGACAGAAGGCAGGATAAACTTTTCTCTGCATACTGATTCATTCATCCTTGTGAAATCCACACAAATGCGAACAGTACCTGCTTTTTTCGACACCACCACCATCCCAGCGCAACAATCAGTCGGCTCCTCAATCTTGGTGATTACGCCCATCTTCTCCACACGGTCTATCTCCTCCTTCACTTTTCCCATTAGTGGCAGAGGGACTCTGGGTGGTGCGTGAAGAGAGAAGGGCACAGCCTCTGGCTTTAATTTAATTGAGTATGGCCTCCATACAAGACCCAAGCCGCTGCACAGCTTCAGATACTGTTGTTTCAGAGAGTCCGTGGTGACGCTGTCAACCCTGCACACAAGCTGAAGCTGTTCTATGGCAGGCCTTCCCAGAAGTACAATGTGCAGGTCTTTTACAATATAAATGTCCTCTGTGGCTGTCTTTTTGCCTCTACGCAGTGTTTCTCTGGCTACACCAAGGACAGAGAGTACATTGCCACCTGGCCCAAACAATGGGCGTGTCGACACTGCCAGGCGCTTCTTGTCAGGTCCCCCTGTAATGTCATAGTACACCTCGGCTGGCAGGGCGGTGACGTCAGCACCAGTGTCAATTTTAAAGCACACTTACACTGCTGTCATCTAACTTCTTCCCGACTGCCTTGTCTTTGTTACAGCAGTTTCAAGGGTTAGGTCTCTGTCTAGCTGTAGCTTTTCTAACAATGAGACGTTTCTCAGCCCGACCACTAACCTGTCACGTATCAGCTCATTTTGTAGTTGTCCATAATTCCAATGTTCCACTAATCCGTACAGAGCAGTTATGAAGGAATCCACCGTTTCTCCCGGCAGTTGCACGCTTTGATTGAACTTTGCTCTTTCGTATATTACATTCTTTTTAGGCACAAAAAATGTATCAAAGGCCGCCTTAACATCTGTGTACTACTTCCTCTCCTCTGCAGTTAGCGTTAGCCCCTTAAAGTGTAAATTGCAGGTTAACCACCACAACCAATTAATGTGTACATTAAAGTGCTCAATATGTATATATGTAAACATTTCTGTCTTAAAATGCGTTAAAATAACATTTATTGGGGTTTCTTCAACGGTAGCATTTTTTACAGTTACTGGGTGATGACGTCATAAGAGGGAGTAGCAACCCACAAGCCCCTTTCACACAGCGCGTTGACTCCGGGAAATTGCCGGGAAATTGCCAGAACGCCTTCTGTGTGAACGCAAACACGACCCTGGATAGATGCTGCGATCGATGCCGGGTTGGGGACCTAGTAACATTGCCGGGATCAGTCCCAGCTTTTGCTGGCATCTACTGACAGAACGCAATATTGCTTGTGCTAAAACGCAACTAATTAGCGATGCTCATTGTCAGAAAGAAAAAGAGAGATCGATGTCCCTATCGCTGTGTTTGACAGGTGTTTCTGTGGGCTATGCCACCCACTGGAATCAGCATTGGAGAGCTGAACGCGTTTGAGTTTAGTGGAGCAGCTCGACCCGCGGCCGGCTAATCTCACGTGCCTCACGCAGGATCCTGGTTTTGACGCATGCTGCCTGAACCCGTTTGTTTTGCGTATAGCTTACTCTCATTTCAGGCAGGATCACGGTCCTCTTGAAGCCAGCACACACGATTATGTTTACAATTGAGTTATTTCATTCATCACTTCTGAATCAAAAAAAAAAAAAAAACATAACTGCTCGCCTACTTGCCGTAGACTAATGGTAACGCAAGGCTATGACGTCACGCCCAGCCTAGTGGAAGGGAGCGGGAGTGCATAAAACCACTGTAAAAAGTACATTTTGGTATAAAAAAAAACATACAAAACAATGGTGGGAGGTTTCTTTATGTTTAATAAGCACATTGCATTATCTTCGTGAAAAATGTAACCTGCAATTTACACTTTAAGCACATCTTCGGCTTCATCCCCCATACAATACGCTTGTACCTGGTTTTCTTCCGATGTTGCAGTTAAATTGCTTGCGAGCCGAAGGCGGACAAATCTCCTAATCGTACGCTCCCATTCTTGAGTCTTGGTAAAATCGAATGGCACTGGAGGTTGTATTGTGAACGTAGCAGTTGGTGTAGATTGCGCCAAAACTGCCGACTCGTCTCCTATTCCTTGCCAAAACGATCCGCTTTGTTTTCCTTTCCTTTTTCCTTCTCGCTCAGGCATTCTAATAAAAGCATTCTTTACACTATTATTCCATAATACCACAACTGACACGTACAAGGCGTGCGCACAAAGACACCTCAGACAGCAGGTGATCCCAACATAGGCCTACACATATACACAAAATTACAGTATTTCTTTAGAATATCTGTCTTGGCGAGTATTCACGAAAAAACATTATCTGTTATGTCTTGAACCTTTGGTTAACTGTTGGGAAAAAAACATCTGATATGTAACATTATATTAGATCCATTTTGTACAGTAGGTCTTATAGGCTGTCTGTTTCATTAATTTCATTAATGTATCATGGAAAAAAAGTTGAATATACCTGTATATTTTTTTCTATAGATATTTGGTTTTGACTTAGTGTGTGTCAAATTTGGTGTTATTACCAGGGATTTCTAAGGTATGGTTGCTAGGTGATTTTGTTTTGGAACCTTCAGAAAACTTTAACTAGATTTTTCTCAAAATTGACTTTGCTGACTTGACTTCAAATAGGAGTAGCTCATATATCCCATATATATCGCATATATACTGTATATACACTCACCGGCCACTTTATTAGGTACACCTGTCCAACTGCTCCTTAACACTTAATTTCTAAGCAGCCAATCACATGGCGGCAACTCAGTGCATATAGGCATGTAGACATGGTCAAGACAATCTCCTGCAGTTCAAACCGAGCATCAGTATGGGGTAGAAAGGTGATTTGAGTGACTTTGAACGTGGCATGATTGTTGGTGCCAGAAGGGCTGGTCTGAGTATTTCAGAAACTGCTAATCTACTGGGATTTTCACGCACAACCATCTCTAGGGTTTACAGAGAATGGTCCGAAAAAGAAAAAACATCCAGTGAGCGGCAGTTCTGTGGCCGGAAATGCCTTGTTGATGCCAGAGGTCAGAGGAGAATGGCCAGACTGGTTCGAGCTGATAGAAGGGCAACAGTGACTCAAATAACCACCCGTTACAACCAAGGTGGGCAGAAGAGCATCTCTGAACGCACAGTACGTCGAACTTTGAGGCAGATGGGCTACAGCAGCAGAAGACCACACCGGGTGCCACTCCTTTCAGCTAAGAACAGGAAACTGAGGCTACAATTTGCACAAGCTCATCGAAATTGGACAATAGAAGATTGGAAAAACGTTGCCTGGTCTGATGAGTCTCGATTTCTGCTGCGACATTCGGATGGTAGGGTCAGAATTTGGCGTCTACAACATGAAAGCATGGATCCATCCTGCCTTGTATCAACGGTTCAGGCTGGTGGTGGTGGTGTCATGGTGTGGGGAATATTTTCTTGGCACTCTTTGGGCCCCTTGGTACCAATTGAGCATCGTTGCAACGCCACAGCCTACCTGAGTATTGTTGCTGACCATGTCCATCCCTTTATGACCACAATGTACCCAACTTCTGATGGCTACTTTCAGCAGGATAATGCGCCATGTCATAAAGCTGGAATCATCTCAGACTGGTTTCTTGAACATGACAATGAGTTCGCTGTACTCAAATGGCCTCCACAGTCACCAGATCTCAATCCAATAGAGCATCTTTGGGATGTGGTGGAACGGGAGATTCGCATCATGGATGTGCAGCCGACAAATCTGCGGCAACTGTGTGATGCCATCATGTCAATATGGACCAAACTCCCTGAGGAATGCTTCCAGCACCTTGTTGAATCTATGCCACGAAGAATTGAGGCAGTTCTGAAGGCAAAAGGGGGTCCAACCCGTTACTAGCATGGGGTACCTAATAAAGTGGCCGGTGAGTGTATACACCATCATATACTGTATATTTATAAATAGTCAGCTATGTGATTATCACTACATAATTAGGCCTATTGACTCAGCAGATAAATACGACCCTTCACAATATAATGCTTTACAATGAGCTATATAGCTACGATTAATTAAAATAATAAAATACAATATTCAATAAAATACCTTACTCACCAGTTGAGTTATAAAAACGCCATCTCTGCATCACTTTTACAACATTTCAAATCTCTCAGTTCTCGTCATCTCTGAAAAGCCAAGCCATGTTGATTCTTATTTTATTACGCGTTCACTTTTTGCCAGCAGGTTTTCCTCTGTTCGGCGTTTGTTTTAAACGGGTGATTCTCTGGAGGTTGGAGATTTAGCTGCTCCATGTAAGTATTTCTCTTTCGTTGTACATCTAACCTATGCCACTCCCACACAAGACACGCATCAAAGTAGCAAAGTCGTTTATAGACAATTTCACAATTTCCCGCAAAAATCATCCCGAACTGTCTAAAATATGAAATATTAAAATATTAAATATTAAAATATTAAAATATTAAAATATTAAATATATTAAAATATTAAATATTATAATAGACTGACCATAGTGCCCCATTGTAAGACAAAAACATATATTGGAAGAAGGATTAATGATGTATTGACTTATTGTTAAAATTTTTGTTAATGTTGAACAGAAAAAGTTACATAGTGTACCTTTAAATGTTAATTTTCGACCGTGTCCACAACACTGGACAATCCAGCAGTAGAACATCCCATTATTTGCCTTAAAGCTTCAAGCTGCATGTTTACAGTGATTATGGACTTTCAACACATGTTACACTAACACAAGACTTTCATGGGAAATGTGGGCTTCACAAAACCTTCAGAATACTCAGAACCTCATGACCAATATGAAACCACAAAAAGCAATAAAGGTGGCCCTTAACCACGAGTGTTTATGTGAAACCCTTTCTCTCTATTCCTTTTTATCTTTTTCACTTCTCTTTACATGATGTTTCTCTTTCACTCTTTGTATCTCTGAGCTGTGCTGTATAGTGAAACACAGTACAGATGTTTTGTCTTTGCAAAGCAGGGGCGCACAACCAAGTGTGACAAGCAGTCAGCCGTGAACCATCAAAAATATATTTTTTTCTCCATGCTTTTTAGACAGATTTTAGGGCATATTCAGACCTAATAATACAATATAAGTATTTCCTGCTTAATGTTTTCACTTCCTGTTTTGTGTGTGTGTGTGTGTGTGTGTGTGTGTGTGTGTGTATGTGTGTGTGTGTGTGTGTGTGTGTGTGTGTGTGTGTGTGAAGCAGTATTGAGTTGGAGGTTTTGGTTGTATGGTGGTTTGGTTTAAGCGTACTTTAAGTGCAGAATAAATCAATGAAGAGAAAGCGAGAAAGATAAACGAAAGAGTGTGAGCCAGAGGGAAATACCAAAACAGAAAGAAAGTGACATCCTGATATCTGCATCTGGTTTGTTCCTGGAAAACGTTTCTTAGAAGCAATCACAGATTCTCTGACCTCTGAAGAATGATCTGTGCTACAGGAATTTTATTTTTGTTTCATAAATGACTCATTTGTTAGATCAAGCATCACTATTGCTCATTCCTGGATTTGAACAAACCCCTAACCCTTAGTATTTGTGATCTAATGATTGACACCTCACATCATGCTGATTGAAGATGAAGATGTACTGACTAAGTAATGAGAATTAAAATTTTTGCCTGGCAGATGATAAAACAGGTGAAAAAAATCCTACAGATCGACTGACATTAAACCTGTTTTTATTTATATCTAAAGACCAGAATATTACTGAGACTTGGAAGTGGGCAACCACCCAGAACACCCTAGCAACCACCCAAAATGCCTTAGCAATGCCTTGACAACCACCCACAGCAATTTAGCATTGTGTCAGACTTTTTGAGCGGACCAACACCGTCATATTTGCGTCAGGTTTATTCTCTCATCCGCCAGGCGTCCAAAGTTAAACCAAAAGCACTTCCCTGTCTTCTTTCTGCATTCAAATTAATAAACACTTTTGTAGCTTTCTGCGGGTTTTAAGCAATTGCCTTATATATGTGCAGGAAACTAAAGAGAAACAACTGTAAAGGGTAATGAGAGGGGAGCTGCAGTTTTTTCATGACTTTGCCTTTGTCCTGGCCTTATGAGGGACCGGCTGTGATGAAATGAAGACTGGATGCAAGATGCAAGTAAAAGCTTTATTGCTGATGTAACAAACCGAAAACAAACAACGATGAAGACTGGTGACGCAGGGACTTCGACAGACAACCCGGTGGTGGTGAATGGTGAACGGTGACCTCAGTGAAGCAATGCAGAAATCCAGGAAGACGACAAGGAACACGAAGAATCCACAAATTAGGAAGCCGGACGAGAACAGGACAAGGAACACACACCGGGGAAGCCACAACGATCTGACAACATGAGACAGCAGTTAGGAGGGGGGAACCTGCGAATTAATGGGTAGATGAAACACAGGTTTTATTTTAGATACATGGAAGGCGGGGTGAATTCTCCTATACGCAGAAGGAAGTTTGAGTCGGACTCCCACTGGACTAATGATCTTGGTGACAGTAAACGGGACGATACATTTGACCAACGATGTATACGGGAAGCTTCGACCTTAGCCGTGGTGCGCGCCCCCACTTGGAGAAGATTCTCACGGGCTTTGCTCCAAGTGTGGCGGCACCTGTGGACGGAAGCGTAACCGGAGGGGACCGCGACCTTGGATTCCGTACTGGCAAAAATTGGTGGCTGGTAACCTAAACTACATTCAAATGGAGTAAGGCCCGTGGATGACACTGGTAATGAGTTGTGGGCGTACTCCACTATTGAGAGTTGTTGACTCCAGGAGGAAGGATTCTTGGAAACCAAACATCGCAACACTCTCTCCAAATCTTGGTTGGCTCTCTCGGTTTGACCATTGCTTTGGGGATGAAACCCAGATGATAGACTGACACTCACCCCCAGTAACTTACAAAACTCTTGCCAAAATTTGGACACAAATTGAGGCCCCCTGTCGGAAACCACATCCATCGGGAGGCCATGTAAGCGAAAGGCATGATCTACAACAGTTACTGCTGTCTCCTTGGCGTAGGATAATTTTTGGGCAAAGGAATAAAATGAGCCGCCTTCGAAAAACGACCGTCTTGCCCTGGGAGGGCGGTAATAAAATCTAGCGCAATGTGGGACCAGGGTCTCGAAGGGACAGATAGCTGTTGGAGTAATCCATCTGGGGGTCAACTGGAGGTCTTACCAGTGGCACAAACCGAGCAATTCAAGACAAAACTGCAAATGTCACAAGCCGTTAATGGACACCAGAATCGTTGCTTTACCAAAAAACTGGTACGGTTAACTCCTGGATGACACGCCATGCTGGAACAATGCCCCCACTGATTAACGTTCACTGTTCACCAATGTCATAGTTATGCTTGGCAGGTGATAAACGATAGGACAAAAACGCGCAAGGACTGTGGAAGAATGTTGGGAAAGAACTGCTCCTACCCCCACCTTTGACGCGTCGACCATGAACTGACTTGATGGATCAGGGGCTACGAGGATGGGAGCCGAAACAAAGTGGCTCTTTAGCTTGGCGAATACAGCCTCGGCTGTATCGGACCACCTGAACGTTGTTCTGGGGGAGGTCAAGGCAGTCAGAGGTGCGGCTAGTTGGCTGAAGTTGCGAATGAAATGCAGATAGAAATTGGCAAACCTCAGAAACCTCTGTAGGGCCTTACGGGATTCCGGACTTGGCCAATCTATCACAGCCTTAACCTTGTCAGGATCCATATGCACTCCCTCATACGAGACGATGTAACCTAAGAAAGGAACAGACTGTGCATGAAAAAGGCATTTCTCCACCTTGACAAAAAGCCCATTCTCTAGCAACATTTGAAGCACTCGTCTGACGTGTATTGTCCTGGAGAGAAAACTAAAAAATGTATATGTCATCCAGGTAGACATAAATTAACTGATCAACCATATCTGTCAGCACTTCATTGAGAAGTGCCTGGAGGCCGCTGGGGCATTAGACAGCCCGAAAGGCATGACCAAATATTCAAAGTGCCTCCTGGGGTTATTGAATGTGGTCTTCCATTCATCACCCTTCCTTATGCGTACCAAATGATAAGCATTATGTAAATCCAACTTTGTGAAGACGGTTGCTCCCTGTAACCACTCGAAGGCTGAAGACATCAACGGTAAAGGATAAGTATTCTTTACCGTGATGTTGTTCAACCCCCGGTAATCAATACACGGTCGCAGAGATCCATCCTTCTTCCCCACAAAAAAGAACCCCGCCCCCGCTGGAGATGAGGAACGGCAAATGAACCCGGATGCTAGAGAATCAGAAATATACTTCAATTCAATTCAAATCAATTCAAATTTATTTGTATAGCGCTTTTCACAATACACATTGTTTCAAAGCAGCTTTACAGAAAGTGCATTAGAAATGTACATAGAAAAATACAGTTAGTTAATCATGTATTAATTTAGGGCATAACATATCGCCGGCGTTGAGTCGTCTCTTCACAGGCGTCGAGTCGTCTCTCCACAGGCGTTTAGTCGTCTCATCACAGGCGTTTAGTCGTCTCATCACAGGTGTTGGGTCATCTGAAGTCTCCGTGAGAGGCTGGATACAAACTGGAGCTGACAAACGCTATTTACCTCGGGACTTGCGTCCCGAGATAACAGCAGAAAACTTCCCCACAGCCTCCCTTTCTGGAACAGAAAGCGAATATAACTTGCCCTTAGGCGGAGACTCACCTGGTAATAAGTCTATGACACAGTCATAGGGACGATGCGGAGGGAGAGAAGCAGCACGGGACTTATTAAACACTTCCTTCAGGTTCCGGTACTCCTCGGGCACGTTAGACAAATTCACTGCCTCCTCCTGGAACACAGAATCAGACATTGACGAACAAGCAGACACTAGACATGACTCATGACACATATTGCTCCAGGTGGATACTGCATTGTGACCACAGTCAATTCTGGGGTTGTGTTGAGTGAGCCAAGGGTGACCAAGTACCACTGGTGCAAGTGGTGAGTCCATGAGAAGAAACGTTATAGTTTCAGTGTGGTTACCAGATGTGATGAGTGTAATGGATTCAGTGGTGTTTGAAATGTTGGGAAATTCTTGGCCGTTGAGAGCATTGACGGATATCTTGTGCGTAAGTGATGTGACAGGGATCTGAAGTTGGTGAGCAAGTCTTGAGTCAATTACCTTCAGCCCCAGAGTCCAGTAACGCCTTGGTGTCATGTGTGTGGGTTGCCCATCTCAGTCTTACCGGGAGGTGTGCAGATGATGAGGTCTTCTCGGCGGAGATCCCACCTGATAGTAGCCTCATTGTTACTACTGGGCTTGATCTTTTACCGGGCATGAGTGAATGAAGTGGCCCACTTTCCCACAGTACAAGCAAAGTCCTTGGGATCTCCGCCTATCTCTCTCCTCCCCTGAAAGCCGAGCTCTGCCCACTTGCATGGGCTCGTGATCGAATACGGGGCTGATCGTGTCCCCGCTGCTGATGCGTGAGTCCTCCGCTCCATCAAAATAATGACTCTGATGAAAACGACCCATTCTGCTCAACTGAGCATTAAGTCTCAGCGCCAGCTTCACCAGCCTCAATCTGGGAGGAAGATCCAACATGTATATCTCCTTCTGGACACAGTCAGCCAGCCCATGCAGGAACCACTGCGCCTCCACGTTCCATTGGCACTCTGCGGCTAGGGTGCGGAATTGGATGGAATATTCCGACACCGAGCGGTCTCCCTTGCGAAGATCGGCGAGTAGTCTGGCAACCTCCCTTCCTGCCACCGCACGATTGAAGACCATCCTCATCTCCTCCGAGAGTGCCTGGAACGAGGTGCAGCATGGATCCCTGTTCTCCCACACCACCGTTCCCCAAAGAGCTGCCTTGCCCGACATTAATGTGAACACAAACACTAACTTTGTCTGTTCCTGGCTGAATGTTTGTGGCTGTAACGAAAAATGCATTGAGAATCTGGTAAGGAAAGCTCTGCAATAATCAGACTCACCTGAATGTCCCTCTGGTGTGGGTAAGCGTGGCTCGTGCTGGAACTGCGGCGCTGGCGGGGTGGGCTGAACAGGCGGTGTGGGCGGCGCAGCGGGACTCCTCAGATGTTGGAGCTGTTGGGTGAGCTCAGACACCTGCATCACCAGAGCTTGGACCGCCCGACCTGTGCTGTCCTCTTGTTGGTCCATCCGTGTGATACTGCGAGAAATTAAATCATCCCAACTCACTGAACTCGCTGCATCCATGATGTGGTCAGATCGTTCTGTGAGGAAATGAAGACTGGATGCAAGATACAAGTAAAAGCTTTATTGCTGATGTAACAAACTGAATGGTGATCTCAGTGAAGCAATGTAGGAATCCAGAAAGACGATGAGAAACACGAAGAATCCAAGGAGCCAGGAGACGAGAACAGGACAAGGAACACACACCAGGGAAGTCACAACGATTTAACAACATGAGACAGCAGTTACTGAACATATAAAGGGACAAACAGGTGGAAACAGCTGGCGCCGCTAATCAGTGGTGGTGATCAGCGGCCACGCCCACACACACACGCGAGACGAGAGAGACAGTGAATTCATGAACCGTGACGCCGGCTCGTTCCAGTTTGTTGTTTAGGAGTGAATGTTAGTCCAAAAATTCACCAATGAAAATGCTTCGGTCTTGCTTTTACAGATCTTATTATCAGCTCAACAGATTGAGTGCATCCAAAAGTAAACATTAATATCAGAGTTTAGTATTTGGTTTGTTCTCCTTTTATTTAAAGTTGGCATAAAATAAAAATTTTTTTACTATGCATCTATTTTTCAATTCATCCATCCATACATTTCATTTTTCTTTATGTGTTTTGAATTTTTAATCGAAACGTCATTACTGGATCTTTCGGTGAAACGACAGGTCTTTCTGTGGTGATGTTGGCCTATACAGGACTTCTCCAATAATCGAGTCTGCTTAAACACCGGCCCTCTGTTACAATCAACTGCAAGCTCACGTTAGATCTGCCTTTACCCAAATCAACAACTAATGGCAAGAACCAAGTTTCACTCGGATATACAGTATCTCACAAAAGTGAGTACACCCCTCACATTTCAGCAAACATTTTAGTATCTTCTCAAGGGACAATACTATAGAAATGAAACTCGGATATATTTTAGAGTGGTCAATGTGCTGCTTGTATAGCAGTATACTGTATATTTACTGTCCTCTGAAAAAAACTAAACATACAGTCATCATTGTCAAAATAACTGGCAACAAAAGTGAGTACACCCTAAGTGAACATGTCAGAACTGTGTCCAAAGTGTCAATATTTTGTGTGAGCACCATTGTTATCTAGCATTGTCTTAATCCTCCTAGGCATGGAGTTCACCAGCACTGCACAGGTTGTTGCTGGGATCCTCTTCCACTCCTCCATAATGACATCATTGAGCTGCTGGCTTTTAAACACAGGGCGCTTCTCCACTTTTCGCTTGAGGACGGCACACAGGTGCTCAATACGGGTTCAGGTCTGGAGACATACCTAGCCACTCCATCACATTCAGCTTCCTCATAAAGGGAGTTGTCATCTTGGTGATGTGTTTGGGGTCGTTATCATGCCGTTCGGCTCAGTTTCTGAAGGGAGGCATCATGTTCTGCTTCAGAATGTCACAGTACATGTTGGAGTGCATGTTTCCCTCAATAAAGCACAGCTCCACAGTACCAGTAGCACTCATACAGCCCCAGACCATGATGCTACCACCAACATGCTTGACTGTTGGCAAGACACCATTTTCTTGGTACTCCTTACCAGAGCTTCGCCACACATGCTGGACACCATCTGAGCCAAACAGGTTTATCTTAAGCCCCTTTCACACAGAGATTCTGGAAAATACACAGATAAAGTGACCCGGAATTCGACCCAGGTTTGTTTGATTTTGGTTCATTCACACTGCCAGTGATTTTCCGGAATCAGAGAGTGCATTCACACACAACCCGTAAAAATCCCGTAAAGACATGTGACATCGATGTGACATGTAATGTCACACTTAATGACTTAAGTTTGCCTATGAGCCGCGATTTCTCTCTCCCTCGCTTGTGCATTTTTTTTCTCTGATTCGATCATAAACTAACGCATTACGTACTGTTTCACTACTGGCGAACGATCCCGGCTTCAGCGTCATCATTACGACACGGCATTGATTATGGCTTTTGTTCACACAGCGCGCGTTCCGGGACTGAACACGGCAATGTTACTAGGTCCCCAACCCGGCATCGATCCAACGCGCTGTGTGAAAGGGGCTTAAGTCTCATCAGACCACAGGACATGGTTCCAGTTATTCGTGCTCTGGGACAGGTTGCTTTCAGCAAACTGTTTGCGGGCTTCAGAAGAGTCTTCCTTCTGGGATGACGGCCATGCAAACCGACTTGTTGCAGTGTGCGGTGTATGGTCTTAGCACTGACAAGCTGACCTTCTGCAACCTCTAAAGCAATGCTGGCAGCACTCATGCGTCTGTTTTTTTAAACCAGCTTCTACACTGGACGCACAGCACGAGGACTCAATGTCTTTGATTGACCCTTGCGAGGCCTGTTCCTACTGGAACCCATCTTGGAAAACCTCTGAATGACCCTGGCCTGTACTGTAGCTCAGTTTCAGAGTGTTACCAATCTTCTTATAGCCTAGTCCATCTTTGTGGAGAGCAACAATTCTAATTCTCAAAATGAGATACTGTACCTCATGGTCACCTTGATTTTGCCAAGTAAGACATGTTCCTGGTCCTATATATTTTGTTGATCCTGGAACAACATTCCTGTCCTAAAATGTTGTCCAAATCCTATCCCTACCCTTAAACCTAACCCTACCCTTTAACTTACCTTATATTAAAATGATGAAGTGAATGACACTGATGTAGAAGCATCTAACCCTGGTTGTAAGCCTAAACTTGACATAATCTCGAAATTTGTCCCTCAAATCTGATTGGTTGATTTGGTTGATCTGTCGCTACTTCCATTACATGGCAACTCTAAGCTGCACACTAAACCACGTTTTTTGTCAAATCTGATGATCATGTTCTCCGGCATGATTTGAGAAGATCCAAAGAGCATTTGGCCATCAAAGGAGTACATAGATTTGATTCTGTGATTAGTGACCTAACAGTGCAGAATTGTATATATCTCTTACTAATTTTATGTCATAATATTTCTTTGTTATCATTTGTTATCATAGTATCATTTGAATCATAGATTTGTGGTCTCAGACTTTTGGACCCCCAATTCATGTATTTTTAAGTGTATGTGTGTTTATGAATGTGTCTCTTGGGGGAGAAACAATGGAAGAACACATGCTATAACCGCCGTACCCTCCTACATACTTTTCTCAGGCTATTGAACATGGTTACCGTTACTCCACCCCTTGTTTGGCATTTCATTACCAAGGGACCATATTTCTATGAATCTATCTCAGACCTGAAAGAGGAAGTGCAGCTAATAATATCAAACTAATGCAATGTGTGATTTGCCTGTGTGTGTGTGTTTGTGTAGGTGAAAGTGTGAGTGTGTGATCTGGGATGCCCCACCATCATCAGAAAGAGCTGTTTGACCTTTGCAGTGGTTCCAACAGAGAACCCAAGAGTGAAGTGGTTGTCCTTCCTCTTTCTTTCTCTCTGTCTATCTCTAGTGTCTATCTGTAATAAAAGGCATTGGAGGCCAGGGTCTCTTCAATGCTCGTGTTTCTAAATTTGGTTTAGTCTAGTAAATTTGTGTAAATCTAAAGCAAATATGCTTGGTGCCGTCACATGAGTGGTCTCAGATCAAGGACAGGCGTTGTAGAAAATAAAATTATTTTTTAAAACACTGATACATACAAGCGTTTTATTCTGGAGACAATCAAAGCGTCTTAGGAATGAGCAAAATTCCTTTGCCCTTTATAGGATATGACTCCGTATTTCCTTGGCGGGGTGCAGAAAGAGTGACCAAAAAAGAGAGATGGAGAAAATGAGAAAGAACAAAAGAGAAAGGGAGGGCACGGCATGTTTAGTTGAAGCATGTTTGTATGAGGTCAAGCGTCTGACCCCTCGCATTGCTAGAGACCTGCGGTTGAACCGCTCTCTTCACTTCTTTGCGCTTTCATCTTTAGCTCCATAACTCGAGTCTGTGTGCGCACGGCCCCCGCCACCTTTTGATTCCTTTAATTCAATTTAATACATAAACAAATACATGAAGGGACTGAGGGAGTGAGGGAGGGCAGGAGAGGGAGATGAAGGGAAGGATGAGAGGATGAAAAGAAGAGGAGACTCGTCTTGATTGTAGCTCATAAAGCTCTCATGGCTCGCAGACGAGAGGCCACCGTGCTGTTTCTAAAGCCTCAGTCATAAGTCTCTGTGCTTTCATTCTGCCGTACTATATAACCGTGCCGTTAAAAGACCCGACTTCTTTTTAGTCATAATTTAGGCATGTTAATTTAGAAGTAAAATATTGTTGTTTTTGTAGAATATTCTTCTTAGATGTAGATCTTACCTTGACTTCATGCGTCACGTTAATCTTCTGGTATAGTCTCCCATGATGCTTTGCATCCATTAGTATTCAAAGAAGCATCCGTGATTGCATACTCTCTACATTTGTAAGTAATTACTTTGCAAAAAAAGCATGTTCTATATAGTATGAATGTGTATAGAATTATACATTTTACATCCTCCATGTTGTCATGTGACCTATCACTTCACTGGCATTTCCAAATCCTCTTCCGTGGCCTTATGGGATGGTGAAGTATCCATTGGATGTGAACTTCGGAATCTCGCCGAAAGTAGTAGGTCATCAAGGTACTTTTCGGCTACCGTTTGATGCATAGTAGGGAAGTATGTATATTCGGACGCAGCCAAAGGCTATGTTGATAATAGCATGTTTGCATATTAATAATTTTGCAATAAATTGAATGTATACATTACACACTGCAGACATTCCATATGCATAGAATAAAAAAATAAAAAATAAAAAAAAAGCAAACAGCCTGGAATACTGTATGCTACAATGCATTGTGACTTTTAACTGCCAAAGATTAAGACAATTAGGCTAATTTTTTTTTTTATGAAAATGCTGGTGGAAAACTGAACGTCACTCATATGCAATGTGCTGAGGTCACATGTCACGAGTTAGTGACAAGATGCTTCGACTTTTTCTCATTATTGTTATTTGTTTATTTATTTTTTACAAATTAGCAATTTTGGATGAATTTGTATGATTTTATCAATTTTTTAAATTAATTTGTTTATTAATAAATAAGCATGAAGGCCACCTGAACTCCACCACTGAACCTAATCCTCAGTGGGGCATAAGCAGATTGCATGAAAATGTACAAAAAAGATTACACAAATTCATATGAATTCACAACCAATTCATACAAAAGTGTCAAATAGTTAAAGGGATAAAAATGAAAAATCTGTCATTAATTACTCACCCTCATGTCGTTCCAAACCCGTAACACTATCGTTAATCTTTGGAAATGAAGATCTTTTTGATGAAAAATGAATTATGAAATTCGCATTTAAACATTGATCAGCGAACATAAACAGAAGCTCAACCGAACCTGCTTGACACTCGAGAACAAACCTCATTGGTTCTTGAAGAAGCTCAAACGTGATGCGCAACACAAGAATGAACCTCATTGGTTCTTGAAGAAGCTCAAACGTGATGTGTAACACGAGAATGAACCTCATTGGTTCTTGAAGAAGCTCAAACGTGATGCGTAATGTGAGAATGAACCTCATTGGTTCTTGAAGAAGCTCAAACGTGATGCGTAACACAGGAATGAACCTCATTGGTTCTTGAAGAAGCTCAAACGTAATGGGTAACACAAGAATGAACCTCATTGGTTCTTGAAGAAGCTCAAACGTGATGCGTAACACGAGAATGAATCTCATTGGTTCTCGCACGTCAAGCGAACATGCTTGAGCTTCCGTTTACCACAACTGATGTGTGAGTTGAAAGCCTAAATTCAATTTGTTCATCATATAAAGCAATCAAATCTCTTCAGAAAATTTGGACAAAACTGCTCAATTCATATGGATTAGTTTTACAATCCCTTTATGAAGTTTTTGAAGCGTCAAAGTGGTAAGTACTCAATGGAGGAACAGAAAGCTCTCAGATTGTATTAAAAAGATCTTGATTTGTGTTCCGAAGATGAACGAAAGCTTATGGGTTTGGAAAGACATGAGGGTGAGTGATTAATGACAGCCAATTTTTTTTTGTCATATCTAGTAATTTATTAAAAATTACATTAAAATGCAAGTCACACATAGCTGCAACACCACATGAAACCAACATGAATGCAAAGAGTACAGTGATATGTTTTTAAAGTAATCTTTTTAAATATTTGAAAATGTATTTCACTACTTCATGCCATTCTTATTTTGCTTAATTCCTGTTCTTCCACTTCTAAAGTTGTAGGCTGTGTGCCTGGTACCTATACATATTCATTAAGTGAGAAGCTACAATTGTATTCCGAACATGGCCACCACACCCACATACATAAGCACAGACCACTTACACCATACGAAAACAACACACATGTGGGGACAGAGAGGACAAGGACACACGAGGAACCACGCGAGCGCGTCACGGTGCCTCAGCCCCTGTGCTGAATAAAGCTTCTCTTTTTCCCTCTCCCGTCTCTCTGACGCGGCCCGATCCCATTATTATTTTGGGGAAGACAGCTAGTTCCCTCAGGAGTGCCCTGTTTGAGTCCGTTGGATGTTTCATGCTCTGGGAGCCTGGCCAAAGAGAACAACACGCGCGCACACACACACACACACACACACACTCACACACACAAATACCTCTACACACACACACAAATAAAAAAAGCCCAGTGGCATCTATGACTGGCAAACACAGCAGGAACAGTTACAGTCATAGACTGTTGCTACAAACACAGGTTTTTCATCAGTGAGGCAGAACATTGTGGACTCTATTAAAGACTTGTGAGATATTATCAGCTCACTTTTTGAATATATCTTATCAGTTCTCTAATTTTTGATGACCAGAATGAGTGTTTTAGTCCCCTTTTTTGGGAGTACATTCTCTGTAAGTGTTGTTTGTGTTTTTTGCTCTTATTATTATTTTTTTTTTTTTTATGTAGCCTACATCACTTTGGCCAACCAAGGTTGTTTTAAATGTGCTTTATACATTTATTTAATTGTGTCATTTGTCATGACTGTTTTAAGTTTTTCTTAGATGTTTCTCAAAAAATTCCTTGAGAAATAAATATAGAATCAGATTAGACATTGTGTCAGGTTTAGTTGAAAGGAGCGAGGACTCAAGTGCAGGAAACAAGGGCTTTTTTTATTAATAATAAAAATAAAACAAAATACAAACAAAAACTACCCCGAGGGGGATGACTTCACAACAGGGTCGAATTTCGACGTATATACAAAAACGAACAGCACAGGACTACAAACAGAGGGACACTAAATAGGGAGAGCAACCAAAGCGGGTAACGAGGGAGTAATCAATAATCAGGAAACAAGATGGGAGAGGCTGACAGGAGAGCACACGTCACAAGGAAACACATCACAATCCATGTATGAGCACATGGCCAGCAAACACAATCACCAGCCATGTGCCCGTAACAAAACAAGACATGAACACAGCTACTGTGAATACTCATAAGCCACGTGTTCACACAAAACATGACAACATAAAAGCACGCAGCCAGAGGTAAACACAAGCTTCATGCAACACAGCACAAGGCGAAACATGACATGAAAACACATGAAACAAGGCACACCGACCAGACAAAACTGGAGGGTCAGGACTCGGTCACAAAACCAAGAAACAGAAGTGACAGAACCCTGACACATTGTTGACGTACAGTAAGATTATGGCGCTATAAAGGTAATGTGTAGTTAAAAAGTAATAGATTGTTTGGTCTTTTAAAAAACTATATATTTTATAAGAAATGGTTGAGTTCATATTTTAATCTCTGGAGTAAAAGTTCAGATTTTGGCGTCCAGTGTTGTTTTGGACCCCATTGACACTCTGGACCAAAAAAAAAAAACGTTTAACGCGTTAAAATTATTGACGCATCTTACATTTCCCATCTCTGCCTATGTTCAAAATGCACCTCAAAACATTTATTTTCACTAAGGCCCCGTTTACACGTACAGTGGGGCCAAAAAGTATTTAGTCAGCCACTGATTGTGCAAGTTCTCCTACTTAGAATGATGAGAGAGGTCTTTAATTTTCATCATAGGTACACTTCAACTATGAGAGACAAATGAGAAAAAAAAATCCAGGAAATTTGAGGATTTTTAACGCATTTATTTGTAAATTATGGTGGCAAATAAGTATTTGGTCAATGACAAAAGTTCAACTCAATACTTCGTAACATAACCTTTGTTGGCAATGACAGAGGTCAAACGTTTCCTGTAAGTCTTCACCAGGTTTGCACACACTGTAGCTGGTATTTTGGCCCATTCCTCCATGCAGATCTCCTATAGAGCAGGGCAACACGGACTTTCAAGTCCCTCCACAAATTTTCTATGGGGTTGAGACTGGCTAGGCCACTCCAGGACCTTGAAATACTTTTTATGGAGCCACTCCTTCGTTGCCCGAGTGGTGTGTTTGGGATCGTAGTCATGCTGGAAGATCCAGCCACGTTCCATCTTCAAGGCTCTCACTGATGGAAGGAGGTTTTGGCTTAAATTCTCACGATACATGGCCCCGTTCATTCTTCCCTCAACACGGATCAGTTTTCCTGTCCCCTTTGCAGAAAAACAGCCCCATAGCATGATGTTTCCTCCCCTACCTTCACAGTAGGTATTGTGCAACTCTGCAGTCTTTTTCCTCCAAACACGACGAGTTGAGTTTTTACCAAAAAGTTATATTTTGGTTTCATCTGACCACATGATATTCTCTTCTGGATCATCCATATGCTCTCTGGCAAACTTCAGACGGGCCTGGACATGTGCTGTCTTAAGCAGGAGGACACGCCTGGCACTGCAGGATTTGAGTCCCTCTTGGCGTAGTGTGTTACTAATGGTAGCCTTTATTACTTTGGTCCCAGCTCTCTGCAGGTTATTCATCAGGTCCCTCCGTGTAGCTTTGGGATTTTTGCTCACCATTCTCATGATCATTTTGACCCCACGGGATGAGATCTTGCATGGAGCCCCAGATCGAGGGAGATTATCAATGGCCTTGTATGTCTTCCATTTTCTTACAATTGCTTCCACAGTTGATTTATTCACATCAAGCTGCTTCTTCCCAGCCTGGTGCAGGTCTACAATTTTCTTCCTGGTGTCCTTCGACAGCTCTTTGGTGTTGGCCATGGTTGAGTTTGGAGTCTGACTGTTTGAGAGGCTGTGGACAGGTGTCTTTTATACAGATAACAAGTTCCAACAGGTCCCATTAATACAGGTAACAAGTGGAGGACAGAAGAGCTTCTTAAAGAAGTTGTTACAGATCTGTGAAAGCCAGAAATCTTGCTTGTTTGTGGGTGACCAAATACTTATTTACCACCATAATTTACAAATAAATTCGTTAAAAATCCTAAAATGTGATTTCCTGGATTTTTTTCTTCTCATTTGTCTCTCATAGTTGAAGTGTACCTATGATGAAAATTACAGACCTCTCTCATCATTCTAAGTAGGAGAACTTGCACAATCAGTGGCTGACTAAATACTTTTTGGCCCCACTGTACATGGGTATTTTGAAAAACTGAGACATTTCCCTTCGCTTGTGCCCTTCGTTTGTGCCCTTCGTTTGTGCCCTTCGTTTGTGCTCTTCGTTTGTTCCCTTCGCTTGTGCCCTTCGTTTGTGCCCTTCGCTTGTGCCCTTCGCTTGTGCCCTTCGTTTGTGCCCTTCGTTTGTGCCCTTTGTTTGTGCCCTTCGCTTGTTCCCTTCGTTTGTGCCCTTCGCTTGTGCCCTTCGTTTGTGCCCTTCGCTTGTTCCCTTCGTTTGTGCCCTTCGCTTGTGCCCTTCGTTTGTGCCCTTCGTTTGTGCCCTTCGCTTGTGCCCTTCGTTTGTGCCCTTCGCTTGTGCCCTTCGTTTGTGCCCTTCGTTTGTGCCCTTCGCTTGTGCCCTTCGTTTGTGCCCTTCGCTTGTGCCCTTCGCTTGTTCCCTTCGTTTGTGCCCTTCGTTTGTGCCCTTCGCTTGTTCCCTTCGTTTGTGCCCTTCGCTTGTGCCCTTCGTTTGTGCCCTTCGTTTGTGCCCTTCGCTTGTGCCCTTCGTTTGTGCCCTTCGCTTGTGCCCTTCGCTTGTGCCCTTCGCTTGTGCCCTTCGTTTGTGCCCTTCGCTTGTTCCCTTCGTTTGTGCCCTTCGCTTGTGCCCTTCGTTTGTGCCCTTCGTTTGTGCCCTTCGCTTGTTCCCTTTGTTTGTGCCCTTCGTTTGTGCCCTTCGCTTGTTCCCTTCATTTGTGCCCTTCGCTTGTGCCCTTCCTTTGTGCCCTTCGTTTGTGCCCTTCGCTTGTGCCCTTCGTTTGTGCCCTTCGCTTGTGCCCTTCGCTTGTGCCCTTCGCTTGTGCCCTTCGCTTGTGCCCTTCGCTTGTGCCCTTCGTTTGTGCCCTTCGCTTGTGCCCTTCGCTTGTGCCCTTCGCTTGTGCCCTTCGCTTGTGCCCTTCGCTTGTGCCCTTCGTTTGTGCCCTTCGCTTGTGCCCTTCGTTTGTGCCCTTCGCTTGTTCCCTTCGTTTGTGCCCTTCGCTTGTGCCCTTCGCTTGTTCCCTTCGTTTGTGCCCTTCGTTTGTGCCCTTCGCTTGTGCCCTTCGTTTGTGCCCTTCGCTTGTGCCCTTCGTTTGTTCCCTTCGTTTGTGCCCTTCGCTTGTTCCCTTCGTTTGTGCCCTTCGTTTGTGCCCTTCGCTTGTGCCCTTCGCTTGTGCCCTTCGTTTGTGCCCTTCGCTTGTGCCCTTCGTTTGTGCCCTTCGCTTGTTCCCTTCGTTTGTGCCCTTCGTTTGTGCCCTTCGTTTGTGCCCTTCGCTTGTGCCCTTCGTTTGTGCCCTTCGCTTGTGCCCTTCGTTTGTGCCCTTCGCAGAGAATTCGCTTCTGAAAACGATTCTTTCTAAAAACTCGGGCCAGAGTGGAGATTTTGGAAATCTTTGTTTGCACGTTTGCATGTAAACTGAGAAACACTGAGTGTTAGGCCGCCGATGTCACAGTATGCGACAGAACTTGCACTGCGTCAAAAGTGCGACCTGTGTTTACATCTTCATTTGGCTTTGGTGATCATGGATGCATTCAGAGTAGCAGTCACATTTATGTTGGAGCAAACCCTTTTCGACTGTTTGCCTTTGCAATTACAGCTGCTCTATAATGTCGAGGTGTTGTTGCTATTTTCGGGATTCTGATTGGCCAATGTGGACTTAAGCTTCTTGTTGCACTGCCACCTACAGGCTTAGCATGCTCTTGACATGGGTTTGTTAAATCCTTTGACCCCTAACGTTGCGTTTTGAACCAATCGGGAAACCAATGATGTAATGGCCCATTCATAAAGAGAGCCATTTACTTAATTCCTAAATGAATCAGCCATTTGAACGAATAAAGAAATAAAATCATACTTCCATATTAATAAAAATCCTATCAAAGTTAAAGTTCACCCAAAAATTCTGTCATCATTTACTCACCCTCATTGCAGTAGAAGCCTAAAAAATGTGTAATACATTCTATGTTGAAATCAAAATTTTTAAGCTAATTTTTTTTTGTGTCTATTTGATGCTTTTCTCATTTAACACAATAATGACTTTAAACATGTTTGGGGGTAATTCCTCAACCAAACTTGATATGCCATTACTATTTGCCATTAATTAATCCCCACCACTTTGTGTAATTAATTATATTTAAAATGTTAGTCACTTGACAGCCATATTGATTTTTGTTGAACTTGTGAAGTCACAAGTTCTTGTTGAAATATATTTATTCATATTCCAACAAGAACTTGTGACTTCACAAGTTCAACAAAAATCAATTAACCAAGTATGGTAAATGAAACTTGAACATGTTTACTTGATGCATGAGAACAAACGATTCTCACATGTCAAGCAAGTAAGGATGAGCTTCCGTTTACCATATATGATGTTCTATGTGTGCAGAATAAAAGCCTAAATTAAATCTATTTAGAAGACTTGAGTTAAACCTCTTAATTTATATGGGTAACTTTTACATTGTTTTCATTAACTTTTTGAAGCCTAACAGTTTTGTTGTAGTTGACTTTTAATGGAGGGACACAAATCTCTCAGGTTTCATTAAAAATATCTTCATTTGTGTTTCAAAAGCTTTATGGGTTTGGAATGACATGAGTAAATGAAGACAGCGTTTTCATTTTTGGGTGAACCATCCCTTCAAGAAAGCCTTAAGTGATTTAATTTCTGCTAATTTACTGAAGATAAATCACGCCACTGATAGATGTATGCCTCAATGAATGTTATAGAATTAGTGCATTCAAATCGATTAATCGATTCTAACATAAAAGTTTGTGTTTATATAATGTGTGTGTGTGTGTGTGTGTGTGTGTGTGTGTGTGTGTGTGTGTGTGTGTGTGTGTGTGTGTGTGTGTTCACAGACATATAGTCACAAACTTTTATGTTAGATGCGATTAATCGTGATTAATCAATTTGACAGCACTAGTTTGAATAGAATAGAATAGAATAGAATAGAATAGAATAGAATAGAATAGAATAGAAAACAAAAGAGGGGTGTGTGATTATGTGGGTGGGGGGATGGGCATCTGCACTTGTGCAAGAGTCGGTGTTGACCTGAAGTCGGCCCTCGTCAGCATGATCTGTGCTGTTGTTGGGTCTCTCTCATTAACTGTTGGCTGGGCTGATGGTTTCCTCAGCCGCTGCACTGGGTTAAATAGCTTGAAAATGAGACCAGGTTAAGAGCTGTTTCCTGCAAGCCTCAGCTGCAAGCACATCTGTGGGAGAAGGCTCCGAACTGCCCCCCACGTGTTTGTTCATGGACTGGACTGATTGCCTTTCCTTCCTCTTCTCCCTCTCTCTTTTTTTCTCTCTCTAAAACCAAAAAATCTTGCTGTCCTTTTGCTTACTTTTCCTTTGGCTCCAGAAAGACAAGCCAGAACTGAGGGGGTTGAGTAGGTCAGTTGAAAAGGAGGACACAGGGACAACAAATTCGTCCGTCTAAATGCATTCTGTACAGTATGACTGTGTGCATTTGCATGTGATTGGAACCCCACGTACTGGACCAGTGGTTGGAGCCTGTTGTCTGGGTCACATCGAGGCACCCGGGGGGCTTAAGTATGCCATATAGGTCTCCTTTCCCAGCTGCAGTTGTACAGAACAAACCCAGACACACTGCAGTTCAGGCACTTAGCATGTGCATCTGATATCGCTTACCTTAGAGCTCAGTGATGCCTAGGTGAAATTCCCTCTGACACTCAGTATACGGAACAGCAGCTTATCCGAGCGCTTGGGTGTGTTTGTGTTTGGACTCGTGCATGTTTTGGCATTCGTGTGCATTTCTCATATTAAACTACAGTAAATGCTGGGAAACATGATTCCCTGGAATCGGAAACATAAATGATCAAACCGGCCTGTAGCCGCAAAAATGTCTCCATTTAGGTGAAGAGTATAACTGTGCCTTTCTCAGAACATTAGCAAGAAAGTACTCTGGGAAAAAGATGAAGTATTAAAACTTTATTTCCTTTACTTGTTTAATGGAAAATGATAAAAACGTACAGCTCAGCAACATTGCCTTGGCTAGGATAGGTCAGTGTTTTTTTTTATCAATAACAATCAAATAATATTTATAATATAACAATGTGTTCTGAGGAAAGCGAAACAAGAGATAAAGGGTGAAAATAAATTATCATAATAACAATAACGATAATAACAATTAACCTTTATAAACATTTCTTTGCTTGTATGTCGTATCCATAGAGTCCATTCAGAGGGAATCATGCCCGAGGGGGGGGGGGGGGGGTATTCCAGCATGTTAGGGGGGATAAACTTAGTGGTCGTCTCTTTCTGTCTCTCTCTCTCTCTCTCCTTGACTCATCATGTTCGCAGAGATTCAGAGCGAGTTCTTTACTAGAGAGTTTCTGAGGCGAGTTTCTGTTCTCAAAGGAACTTCCACACAGTGATTCTGCAAAGACATATCCTCTCTTTCAGGACAGTACCAAAGTGACTCAGTAAAACGTAACGAAAGGCTAAAAGCAAAGACAGCTCTCTCTCTCTCTCTCTTTCTCTCCCTCTGCTCTGTCTGTGAGGGTCCTCAGCGTCTTTTTAAACCGTCCTCTATACAAGTTGACGTGGTTGTTGATGAGATGGCACCTTCCTCTGCAGTGTCCGACCGGGAACTAAACCGACACGAACCCCCTTCGCGTCCCTCACCGGTGGAAGATTTCTTGACGGGAGGGGAGATTTCTTGAGATTTCTTGAGTGCATTGAGATTTTCGGTATAAAGGAGCTAGCGATTGAGTGTGGGTCTTCAGTGAGGTTCGGCCCAGACGGGAGAGCGGCTGGAATGGTGAGGGTGGCTGAATGAGGGGTGAATGGGAGTCGGCGTGGGCAGCATGTGTCCAGAATGGCTAAACGGTCCCAGGTGGCCCATGTGTGGCATGTGGCTTGCCAGAGCACTGTGGCTGCCAAACGGAGAGGTCTTGTCCTGCATGCACTTGGAGAGCTCCTCGAAACCCTCGCCAGATCGTTTACTCCTCTTGGACTTGCTGGACATCTTGCGGTTGCGTGTTTGGATGCCCTCTTTCTTCATGGTCAGTGGCCTATTGACCTGTAAGAAACGAGATAGGGTAGGTTAATGATGAGCACAAAGGAAGTAAAAACAAAAGGATATGAGGTCTCAAAGTACATGTTTTAAAAACAGGTTTTTAAACACAAAAGTTACAAGTTAGTTAAATGGACGCTTGAGAAAAGAACGTGTTCGCTTGAGGAAACCATAGCAGAAATAGATCACACGAGGATCATTAGAATCTTTATATGACGATTCTATCGAGAATTTTGTCTGCCATTTTATTTTATTATATATGTATACAGATATATATATAAAATAAGTGTTTTTATCAAATTTATTTTTTTATGTTATGTAGTTATCTGTAAATGTCCCCAGAAATTCCCATTAAAATTCATTATAGCCTATAATTTATACTTGGCTTGTAGCCTATGTTATATAAACATTTATTTATATTTATTAGATGTCGCCTAATATTTGACACAAATTATACATCAAAGGGTGTCTATAATGTAGCCTAGTCAATATTATGCTTTTAGAGTTGAATTTCAAACGAAAACCAAGCAAATCAGCAGCTCAGCTGTCACGCAATTTCGTTTTTCTCCTTTGTTTCGCTTGTTTCATTAAGGTGAAATGTATTTATTCGTCTGCTAAATAGATCGCAGCCAAGCTTAACATTAAAAAGGCTAGTTTCAGACAACTCCGAATTGATAGCCTATAACTGACGCCGTATCTTGAATGGCAGACCCGCCCTGTCGTCCCTCCTGGGAATAACGCCCTCCTTTGAAACAAAGCTGGATTAATCTAAAAAGAAAACGGTCAACGGGCTCTGTCTGACAGGGAAAGCCGGCTTTGCGTCCCCGGTCTCACTCTCACCCTCTCTTCAATCGATACAAGCTGTCCGCCCACTTGAGCACTTCGCTGTCACTTTCAGTGTTTGCGACTCTTAATACTCACGTTGTGGAGTTTGTAGTAGAGCCCGCAGGCGTTGCACACCGGGTCACCGTTCCCGTTGCGCCGCCACAGAGTGGTCGTGGTTGTCTGGCAGTTCGCGCAGCAGGTGCCAGCTCGCCTCGCAGCAGACTGTAGGCAAGAAAAGCAGAGTATTCAATACTGGGTACATTGCATTAAAACATACATTATCAATAACGACATTTTTAAACAATCTCATGGACATCTAAAAGGGATGTAGCCATTTTAAAACGGCCTAATTCCGTTTACCTTAAATTGATGAGCCTGCGGTTATTATTGCGTGAAGTTGCTCGTCAACCGTAAAAAAAAAAATACTAAAATAGGTTAATCCATTGGTGGAAACTTTATTATTAATAATTATAAATGTAGCCTATAATATGCCTATTTTTTTAATACACTTTTGTTTTACTGTAACATCGTGGCTTATTGTCTTATTTTTATTGAGATATTTTTTTATTGCACTGAATGCAATCGGACAGCATGAACTCAATTCTGCATTTCTGTTCTTACGCACTGATATCAAACAGGCATTACGGATTTGGGTTGGAGTAAAAGCATCCATGATAAGAATCTGATGGGGTGACAAATATTATGACTCACCCATGTGTACTACTCTGCACCAAACATCATTTCAAAACTATCCCGGAACGATGCGGCCTGAACATATTAAATCTCTTACAAGGACTCGCCTCCATGTTTGGACTAATTTAATATAGTCTGTTCTGTGCATTTAAACACGCTAAATTCAATTTTCCAATTTGTGCCCTGGTTAGCATTTTAAAAAAAAATGTTTTACTTTCTTCTGACCTGTATCTAATAGCTAAATTCTGCCATATTTCAGTACAGATCATTAATTTATATCGTTTCGATACACTGCTCGCCTTGATGCCACGAATCAAACGCTTTAGTGGGCGGGGCGTCTTTAAAGCCGGGTCATCAATCCTCTGTTCGCTTTTTGTCCATTACGGATCAATTTTTCACACATAATGAGAAACATATATAGGCATACAATGCAATTCCCCCGCAGTCCAACACGTATAGCATTTGGAGTTTGTGTTCATTAACGATTTACATAATAAGTTTTTGTAAAAGGAAGCTCCGAATAAAAATAAAACGCCGCTCTGAATAGAAATTAAACAAAACGCAGACGACAACAAAAACACGCACATTCCGATACTTAAACTCAGTGCCAGTCGAGCATGACAAACAACAGAGCAAAGAGTATAAATCCATTTATTTTCCAATCCCTGCCCCAGCCCCTTCACACATCGTACTCTGATAATCGCTTTACAGTAGATGTCATTCGGGCCTGCCGGGGCCAGAGAAAATTCAGCCGGGTTTGTTGAAGACGGAAACACCCGGGAGCCTGGCTTCCTTATCGGGCCCGGGCAGATATCCGGATAGGAAACAACTGGATGGCCTTTGAACAGCGCTCTGAAAACACTTCAGCCCAAAATGCAAAAGCATGGGCCAGCACACTGACTCCATGGAAAACCCTTTGGCTTTTTTTTCACCATGAGAACATATAGAGAAACTAACAGCTATAGTATGTTACACCTACTAATGCTAAAAAATAATAATGATCATCATAATTGGGAATTGCAGTTGTAATCCATATTTCAATTCCTCTTTGAATATTTCACTCTATTATACTGTTATATCGCTGAGTTTGTAGGCTAAGTGTCTCTTTTACAACACTGGAAATAAGATTCCCTCTGAGACTCTTATATTTACACTCTGATGGTCACTTAGCCAAGTGAAAATTAAATTATTACACATACACATGGCTGATAGAAAAGACGCTCTCACTCAATTAAACAGCTTGCTGTGTCTCCAAATGAATCTCTATGATAATATTACGTCACGTTTTGAAAGACTGCAAAATGACTCAATAACAGTGTAAAGAGACAGAGGTAGAGATATAGAGTTTCATCCGCTAGACGATATAATAAGATTATGTGAATAGAAAAAATCTATCTAGTTTGGGAAAATAATATCCTGCCTGTTTTCTTCAAAAGTCATCTGTTTTCGTAGAATCCTGATGTCGGAAAAACTGTCACCCCTGCCTAGCGAGATATTAATTATTTTTAAATAAAAGAATAGAGGAGCCTTCTTTTACAAGCTGCCCTGAACCATGGAAAAACAGCAGATTAATAACCAAAGCATAATCAAGTTTGACTTTTCACACATCTTAATGATTTCTCAATAGGGAAACAGCTAAATAATCTTGAACCTTCAATCAATCATCTCAATGTAAAAAGACATTAAGATAAAAGAAAATCAAAAATCTGCTTTTAAGCATGTCGTCTCACCGAGATTAAATGAGATAATTCTGCTGGCAGCGATTCTAAAATGGAACCAGAATCATAAGCCAGACACACGAAACAAATCCAATGTGGCTTTCTAAACACAGCCAGAAAAAGAACAACTGGATCAAACTGCTTGATGTAAACAGATGCGCTCAGGCAATAGTGCATCAACAGGTTTCTCTCAGTGTGGAGTGGTGATAATTGTCCCGGCATGGGCATTGGTATCAGTGACAGTATCAGAACTAGAAGCAATAATGATTGCGGGAACAATGGCAATAGTAGCAGTATTGTAACAGGCAGAGTAAGGGATCACCAGGGGGTGAGGGCGACAAACAATTCCAGGAAGATTATAGGGAAAATATAACTTTCCTGGAATTGTGCTCAGGCTTTCTGCTTCGTGCTCCTATTTAGCCCTCTTTCTCACGTGTGTAAGGAACTAAAAGAGTGCTGATCTACTCACCAGTCTGCGCTTGGGCTTGATAAGGGGTCGGTTCTGGCCGTTCATCTTGTGGTACAGGCCGCACGCGTTGCAGAGGTAGTGGCCCGTCCCGTCCCGCCGCCACAGCGGGGTAGAGGTGGCTCCGCAGTTCACACATTCACGCCCCTCTGTGCAGAATTCAAGTGGAGGGAAAGCAAAGGGAAATTTATATAATTAAGAAGTTCACACTCGATCTACAATACAGGAACACGGGTCACGGACTGGGCAGAGAGAAACAACTCCCAAGTTAATTAGCCAACATCTAACATGACATTCACATTGGAATCGCTTATCTGAACTGGATGCATTACATAACTGCATGTGTGGATGAAATCACTTTTTTTTTTACGCTGCATAACTGTAGAAAATGAATACATCCAGGTTCTACTCTTAAATTAGACCAACCTTTTAATTTATATGCTTTATATATAAAAAATATATCAGTCTGCTTTTGCATATTCAACATTTTCAAAACACTTTAAGAAGAAGCTGATTAAAGTGTGAGTTAATTCCATGTTGTATATTCTCACTCCTGTTTATCAGCCAGCTGTCCAGGCTTGTCCTATATTCTCAGGTGTCATATCACTGTAAAGCACCCTAACCTGCTGGAAAGGGCCCTGCACTTTAATTCATATGCTCTTCCTCCTCACTCCCCTGAGCACATCTCTATTATTCACATTATAATGTGAGATAGTCGCTGTCCCACCCTGACCAGAGAAAAGAATACGCCCGGACAATGGACGCTCTTTTGAAGTGTATGTGATGTTGTAATTCAGTCATTTTCAGCCCTTTTTTCGGAGTTTCACTTGCATTTTTAATGTACTGAAACTTGGTGCTGGGAGTGTTAGGTGAAAACGAAAGGCGAATATAGCGAATAGTAAATAGATTAACCTAAATCAGAGGTGTAGCCTATATTATTAAATACAAAAATAAAAAAATCTATAATTTTTTTGTTTCATTTATGTATTTTCCTTTCACAGTCTCCTTTCATATTTTCTGAATTTGAAAACAAATCAATATTTTTTTTTCTACCAATGCCCAATCATGTTTGTAGGGTTCATTTAACATAAAATATTACTATGCATTTCAAAATTGGTTCCATTCACCAATGCACTGAACCCTACAAGCTTATATTTTCTAATATAGACATTTTCTACATTCATAGGTTGGCTATCGCTGAGTGTTATTGAGTATATTTTTCATATCCTTTATTCATTAATTTATTAAGCATCTTGTATACATAGGCCTATTGTTATTCCTATTTTAATGTAATATCCAATTGTAATTGCTTGTAATCTATGTCATATGATGTAACTGTAACTGTAAACATTCAAATGAATGTTATTTGATAGCAGTGTATCGGGCCGACGTCGTGCATAAATAAGCACACAAACAGCAGGGTCCTGTCGCCTGTGAAGGCCTGTCCCGCCGGGGTTTTGTTAGTATTGGGGTCGTGGGAGGGCGGAGGGGGGAGTATGTCGTGATTTGTTCAACTGAAGGTATACAGGATATGACTGGAGCCAGCGCGTCGTGACTCCTCAGCGTTTTAAGCGCAATAAAGGCTACATTTAAAGGAAAACTAAGCGGCAACACGCAGCCTGCCAAATGAAATCATTAATCTTAAGACATAACACGCAGGAAAAAAAATCGAATCTGCATGGAATAAATATATAGAAGTTTGTGTGTCATTTAATATCCTAATTAATGTCAAAAAGGTCTGCAACCTCGCCAAAAGCGCCATTTTCATTCATATTATATTTTATTTATCATTTAGCTGTTTTCAATACAGCTTCACTCATAGATTGGTATTTATATGATCTTAATCTTTTTTTTGGCTGGATCCCTTGCACTCTAAAATGTTTTATCAGAATGTTAGAGGCCTACATTTTTGTTTCTTCAACTATATAATTTCTCAAATTATATCTCAATTTTCTTCACCATTAAGTAAATTCAGTGTGTTCGAAAAATGCAATATAGCCTACAGGTCGCCTCTTTAAATTTATTAAAATATGTAAAAGGCTACGTAAAAATAGCGACTTTTTTCACCAAACAGCTGGCTTGGGTTTGTAGTTTCTATGATAACCACTATTTTTATAAGAAATGCCACCTTCGAGTGGTGATGCATTCTGATGTAGCATTTTTAAGAGCTGCTGAAACTTCTGGCGTGTCATAATTAAAAAAAAACTGTGGTGTAAAGTTGACTCGAGGAAGATTCCTAAAATGGCGTCCGAACTCATTTAATTAGACAAAAACAAAATAAGTAAACTCCAAATAAGACTAAAACGTCGTGTCCAAGAAAAGAAAAGCTGTGATAATGGAAAATTGAAATATCTAGGCCAGTAAACCATTGTGGATTTATTCGTATAGCCTACGGCTAAATTAAATTATTTTCAAATAGCCTATCACAAATAAATCTTACACATAGGCCTATGATATTTACGTGGGCTATAGCCTATAGCATTTAAATGTTACATTTTTAAAAAACTGATGTACAAATGCTTTTTAAAAATGTTATTCAACCCAATGTAAATGTATCTACTCCTTACTTCATGACCGAGTCAGAGAGCTCTAAAGAAATTAACTCACCTGAGCACGATCTCGTCTTGCTTTTACATTTAGGTGTGAAGCCCGAAGCGGATCCACTGAGGAGGGTACCAGGATGGAACAGCCCGCCGCCGTACTCGTGTGGAGTGGGCAGGGAGTACGTTGGGTAGGTCGGGATGGGATGATGCGTGGACGGTGTTTGGGCGCTCATAGCCAGGCTTCCCCGAAGAGGACTACATCCCTCCATTTTCATCCCATCAGCGATGACTTGGTACTTGATGGAGTCCTTTTCGTCCATTCTTGCAGTGGTGGAGTTCGGAGAAGAAGGGCCGGGGTCCGGTGAGACGTCTTTCGGTGGGGTTGGGGGGAAATTGTAAAGGGGATGTGGACTGGAGTGTGTTGCGGATGTAAGGGAGGAGACTGGAGCGGTGCTGGAGCTACTGCTGCACGGGTAGCCGGCGCTGGCGGGGTGCAGGCCGGGTTTGCTGAAGTGACTGACCGCCCAGGCGTTGTGGTGCGCGGCGGAGAGCGCTGCCTTCCCGCTGTCCAGCCAGGGGATCCCGGGACTGTGTATGAGGTGTGGCCGGCAGACTTGACTTCCCGTGAGACGAGCTGCGAAATACAAGACAGAAACGAACATAAAAGTTCAATTCGAAAGGAAAAATACGAGCAAAATGTCTAAATCTCTACAGTTTTTGCCGAAACTTTTTTCAAACAACAAAATGTCTAATGTTCAACCTCACCTGTTGACTCCGTACTCAAACAATAGAAACTTGACATTGAGATAAAATAAAATCATATGAAGTTTCAATAATGCACAAAACTGCATTTGCCGATTCACCCTTTAGTCCAGTGTTTGCTCGCTAACACTTAAAATATGTTTTTCATCGTCTCGAAATGATTTTCAAAATAAAAACGCACTTACTCATAAGAAACAGACGGGAAATCTCCTTACAAAAGCGACACACGACAACTTTTTAACGAAGCATTCTCACCACAGCCTGTTCGTCGTACAAATTAGACACTTGAACTAAGAAGTTCATCAGGCATTTTTCGTTTTGATTTGGCATCCGGGAAGTGCCTTGATCCCCCTCTCTCTCCCTGACACGAACTTCCCTTTCCTCATCAAGTCATTCGCTGGACATTTTCTTTTTCTTCTTATCTTTACATTTCAACACGCTCCTCTTGAAGATGACAGTTTGCACCGCACAGAAGAAATCCGATATCTTTCATTTTAAACGCATTTTTGTCATCCTTTTGCTCGGCTAATTGATGTCTGCCAGGTACATATGCATAACGTTTTTGCAAAACAACAGAAAATAAATATATAAATAATAAACATTAAGCCTACATTAGCATATTTTGGTTAAGCCTCGAGACGTCGAGCCTCGGGACAGTCCCGCATTTAGGCCGCACTTCACCTGAAAGTGAGTAAAAACCATCTAAATCTTTCGGTTTAACACTACACGCACAACGCAGTTGTACTAAAGTAACACCAGTAGCCTTTATATATGCAACTGACACAAAATGGGCTTAAATGGTGTCGACAAGGTCAAGTTTGTTTACTAAACCTTCTTAAGCACAAGAAGTAGGCCTATACGATCAAGAAAAAACATAAACAAAATTTCTCTTTCGCCATAAATATGAGCAACATTTTACATTGAACTGTTCGGAACACATTTAAGTATAAATAATAGGTTAAATAATTTAGCAATAGCCTAACAGTAACAGGATTATTTCAAGCAGCTTTAAATTAATTCACATTCAATAGGCTACTAGTATTCGTTTATTTTCATCCATGATTAATGTAAAGTGTGACTGAAATATTTATCGGAAATTACATAATGAAATATGCACAAGTTAGCCTACCTTTACTCATTTTGTCATTAACATATTATACGTAGCCTAAATACTTCATGCGAGAGAAATTTGACATAAAGATGAATCATACCGTGCGCTTGTCCGTATGATACTCTGGCCCGAGAATTGGAGTAGTAGGGGTTCCCCTGCGAGTCCAAGTGATTTAAGAACACATCCACTTCGTCCGGGGGAAGAAGAGGGGCCATGGGCTCCATGTAATTGTGTGTAAGCCCGTGATGATGTGACTCTGGGTGCTGGCCGTTGAGTACCGCATGATGATGGGCCATCCATCGAGACTGATCGGCCGCAACCTCCATGTCTAAAGTGTCCGCGCTTAGAAAACGTTAAAAAAAGTTTTCTAGATGCCTACTGAAAACCTTTTGGACACTTAAAGACCCAGGTCCTTTAGATTATTACAATATTTGTCGTTCTGCTTCAGTTGGTGATGCTCTGTTCACTTTCTGTGCCCTTATTTTTGGAGAAGAGGTCCTGCTTCTTTGCTTTCAAGAATGCTCAGGAACACCTGTAAGAGAACAAATAGAGGCATCTCAATTTTAACGTCAAATACATTGCACGACAGATTTAAATTTGAACAAAGAATCTTCACTTTATCGAAATAGCTTAAAACAAGCTCAACTGCGCAATTTTAAAGAACTATCGGTATAGCGCAAGTAGACTTACGGCGCGAAGTAGCATTTCAGCACTACAATCCTCAGTTTATTTTTTTCCTGTGTTAGTCCTGTACAAAGAATGTTAATCCTCAAGATGTCTGTTGACATTCGTAATTCGCCACTGGTTTAAATTGTCCACCGCCCAATCGTTAAACTCTCTAAAACTCTGCGTCTGTGTGAAGCGGAGAGAAGTCTCGTTAATGAATTGTGCCTGTGTACTGTCGGAACTGGCGCCAGTAGATTCCATATCTTACGAACATGGGCGGGGACACGGGCTGGCAGGGATCGCTCTGTTAACCAATAGCAGATCGCGCTGACTGCCATTGGCTCGAACATCATGCTTTCCAAACTGCCACGGCGACTATCGGCCTAGTGCTCCACATTCAGAGAGCTGAGAGACTCATCATTCAGCGGAGCAATTTATTCAGATCTTTTTACCTTTCTTTTCTTAGAGCTTCAAGATGATGATGTAATAATGTTGTCTTTTTACTCAAAGACTAGAATGACCTGAAATTAAGAATGTAAAGCTGAAGTCTTGTATACGGCCTCGGAACGTTTATCAAGACAAAAACTACTGCATTTTTTTATTCGAATAATAATATTACATTGGTTAGACTACTTTTGTTTAAGCATAAATTAATGAATAATGTAATTACTTTATTTTTTCTAGGCTGTTGATAAACAAAATGATTTATTGCAGTGATCATAAACTTTTGTTTAAGACCTTAATACTGTGATTAAGACCTGTTGCCTGACAATTAACATTTTAACATTGCTTAAAAAAACAAAACCTGTAACTGTGAAGTGTCACGATGTACCTAATGCAAACAAACACGATTCCTAACACCTCGGGCATTAATTGGGGAGGAGTATTTTATGGTCCTTAAATTCGAGGCTATTGTTCTTGCGCGTCTAATTGTTTTAAATTAGTTCTCACCACATTCTTCTTGTGAAAACAGTCTTTGTATGCCATTTCGAGCGATCAAACGTTACTTTACATATTAATAGCGGGTCCGTGTCTCCTTGGTGCCGACAGGTCGCATGGGCAGGTCCAAATTGAGCCAATTGGTGGCCATTAGGGCAGCTTCGTTGATTCTTACTTACAATTATCTCATGGCAAAACAAGCATCAGGCTCACCCACCGCAGGCAGAAAGACAGAACGACGCCAATTAGCTTGATAAGCGTTTAGATAAACTGTGGATACAGGTTAGCCAACTGAAGACCCCATTGTGCACATAGGGTTTAATACATTGTTGCGGCTAAACATAAAATGAGCTTGACTATCCAGTCAAAAAAGGCTACATTTCCTACGCGTTTTAAATTCGTTTAAATAAATTTGCATAGCCTATAATTTTATGCAGTTGAAGCTCCAATTCAAATAATCTAATATAGCCTAAATAAACACTCCTTCCTTTAACATATAAAATGTGTAATAGGCCTATAGTGGATATAGCAACGTAGATATCTGCTTCTATGGCCTCTAACTGCTTGTATAACGCTTTGTGTATATTAATTATTTAACATGTCTGGTTGGATCTATCAAAGATAACACAAGATAGACTTGACTACCACTACCAGGGCGCTCCGGCTCGTTTTCCATCTATCGAGAAAGACACTGTTGTGGTAATTCTGTTTTATTGATGGAGTTACAGCTCAGGTCTAGCCAAGAACCGTTTAAAAAAATAAATAAATTAAAAAAAAAATGGAAATTGAGTTTTAACTGATTTTATAGGCTACATTTTATCCTTTAAATAATGGTGGGATGTCTCTCTGACAATAGGGCTATATATTTTTATTATTATTTAAAGCAGGAGTTTTAGTCTGAAGATTGAAAGGCAATAATTGAAGCTCGAGCTCAGAGCCCCTATCGGCCGCCACTCTGACGCCATGACTTGATGTCACAGTATCTCGGGAAAGAAGAAAAAGATCAGGACGCGCTGCAAAGACTTTTCCAAAGCTATCTACAACTGCAGTGTAATACACTAAGTGTTAATGTCTAGTATAGACATAGTGTGTTTTATGTTTTCATCTACTCACTCATCCTCTTATGATGGTTAGCTATTTCTTTTTTTCTTTCTTTTTTTTAAAGAGTTTTGGGTTTGGCTGAAGAGCAAATAATCAATTTGGACAATAATATTGAGCACTTAAACCACAGAGCGTCTGTCAACGTTGGATGTATAAAGATGCTCAAACAGGCTATTTGGCCTTATTGTGTGACAATATCAGATGTTTAAATCCCTCTTTAACGGACTGGATTCCTGCCAGGGGCCCTACACAACACAAAGAGCCCAGCCTGAAGCCAACAAATTAGAATGTAGGCTACAATAAAATATGACGCTTGGTTTTGCTGTGTAATGATGCATTTTATACAGTCTTACATCAAAAAGGTCTAACAGCAGATTATGCAGATATAAATGGAAGCTGGTATAAACCTTTAAATATACGCGTAGGCTATACAGTGGTCTTTCACATAGTCATAACTACTTTATCACAGACTTAGTGCTAATGAAACGCAACACGACGTCTTTAATAGGCTTTTTCACAAATATTTACACAAATTTTGTGTAAAAACGCAGTGGCATATAAAAGCCAAACTCTAATATTCCTGCTCTGACCCACCTCAGCCCTTATGGGAAATAAAATAAATTGAAATACAAATATTGAATTTTTTCATTATTTCAAAACATTTATTCTGTTGTAATTTCGGTGTAAATTCATTTCTGCCGCTGTGTGCATTAAACCATGTAGCCTAAATGTATAAAATTAGTGGTAGGCTATATGCCACCTTACATGCAGCTTCAGTGCCGCATTTGTGGTGTAAATCGAATGTGTGTGTGTGTGTGTGTGTGTGTGTGCGTGTGTCTATGTGTGCGCGCGCCAGTTTTTGCGCTAATCTTGGCTCTTGGTTCAGCTCACCTAGGGCTAAATATTCTTTAGAGAATACCTGAACTAAATACCTGTGGTAATCCAGGTGCTCTCGACATTAGAACAAAAGGGACTGTCCTTTTAGGGACTTAACATTTAAAGTCGGGGGGTGTTACTAAAGAGATTGACCCGACTGAGGACTCTAACTCAGTGGGCCACTCTTCTTTAAATGCGTGTGAAGATTCAGAATTTATTTCTTATGTAACACAAGTCGTGTCGTCTAAACACGTGTGACTGTGACGACGGCAATGACATCATGTTTGTAATGTCACATTATACTTTGCTTTAAATTAATTGCATCAAAAATAATGGAGAGCGCGGTGGAAACAAGCTCCGCGAAAATGGAGGCAATCATTCCCTTAATTAACAGGTGCCGTGAAATGGCTTTGGCCGTTCGTTCCCTCACCGCGCATTTATCATTCTCCGTGGGGTTAAAGGAGGGCAGGAGGGGCAGAGAGCGGCGCAGAAGGGTTTGTGAAGATAAGCAGGCACTGGGATATAGGGGGAATGACACAGACCAGCTGAAGCGGTATTGTCCTTTACTCACGGGTAATTAGATTGTGACAGGGCACTCGGGGGCAGACACAAGCACAGGCAAAGTCACAAGCCTCCTGTCCTCTGCTGAAGCATGAATAACAGGGTTTGAAAGCAAAGCGTCTCACCCTCTTTTTATTTCAAACAACAATCCACATTATTTTGAGGCGAAGTCTCATGTGTGCATGCGTTCTCAGTATTAAACGAGCCTTCCTGCGTTTATTCTAACGCGCATGGTTTAGCTATGTCTTGTGCGACATATTAGGTAAAGTTCTTCTTCTGGGTGATGGCATTTGTTTAGTCGGAAAATGATCCTGTGGCGGTCATAAATCTGATGGGTGATGACAGCGCGCCCGCCCTTCTTTTGTGCTTGACAGCTCTTGGAGTCAATGATTTAAATAAACAGCACAGGTGGGCTAATGCAGGCGTCCTTGGGGCATTCCTGAGAAAGCTAATTCCTCAACTCACCCATCCACATTCGCTTTCACATTTATAATCATTCAAATTCCCATTAGAAAATATTGGCGGAAAATGGTTTTCGTAACGTGTCCTGTGTTCTTGGTTTGTTAAATAACAAAATCGTATTAACACAAGCATACATTTCCACGTGAATATTTTAAATGCACATTATTTCATGCATGGTTTCATTAATAAATATGTTTTGTAGCTATATTGTGTAGGTGTAAATGTAGGCTATTGCATTTTGGTCTGTTGATTTTGGATTTTATTTTAATATGTTTACAAAGAGAAAGGCATAGTTAAGAATGTCCCTTTTAATAAATGTAAAATAAGTAATCATATTTTAAATATGATAATATTATAGTAATATTATATCTTTGAGCTATACGAAAAATGTAGGCTATAACACTCTTTGTCATTTCTTATAACCCGAAATGCCTGAAGTAGCCTAGTAGCCTACAGTGTATAACGGATTTAGAAACACAATATGTATTTTTATTATTATTGTTGTTATTAGTATTACTTCTATTCAGCCATACAAATACATAATTGTATCTTTTTTGTTTTATTATAGACCATTAATAACTCCTATAAAATTTAAATAAACTCTTTTGATTTTTTTAGATGGAATTAAGTACATCATAATAAACCTATTTTGTACTAACAGTTCTCTTTATAAATACCTCACTGAAACGCGTGAATAATCTTTTCGTATTACTCGACTTCACGCTCGCTGTGTCGGATGATATAGTCTACGCAAAACGCATCTTACCAGTGTTTACGATTAGGCACTCTTCTCTTGACATTTAGCAGAGAAATGTGTCCTGGGGCCAATTCCGTGTGGCACCGTCTTTGAGGGAAGAGTATCGGTGATTCGTTGCGCTTTGCGAAGCGCTGAAGCTCCGGGCACAGTCTTCTCTATAGCTGGCGATGCCAACCGTCCCTGACAGGCAAGCGTCGTTCCAGAATTTGTTCGCTGAGGATCTTTCTTCAGTGACTTACGGCGTGGTGTAGTGTCTGACACATTGTATTCTCTCTCTCTCTCTCTCTCTCTCTCTCTCTCTCTCTCTCTCTCGCTCTCTGGCTGGAAACAGCGAAACTTGAGGCACAAAGTGGGGCTGCTGCAACGTAGCCGTGCGTCAGCCAATCTGGTCTTCCGGGTCGTGCTTTGATGGTTAAAAGCTGTGCTAAAGATGTTATGTGTGGCTCTCACTCGTATAATTATGAAACAAGACCCAGTTGCACTTACTGTCACTCTTAATTGGTTTGGCATGTTACTATTCTCGCTTTTTTTTAGATTGAGAAGATAGGATAATTTAGGATTGCCATGGCACTGTAAAAACTTTTTTTCTTTTGTCAAATTATTGTGGTTCAGGCAACATAATATTTATATTTTCTGTTGATTAAACCAATCTCTATTGCATTAACTCACATTTTTTATTTCAATTACCTCAAAATGTTAAGTTAACCTTACTTTTTTAAGTTAAACCAACAATATTTGTTTACAGTGCAGGAATAATTATAAGAAGCAAACCCCACCATAGTAGTAGACCGATAGCCTATGGAGCGTGATTTGCACATTAAATATTGCCCTTCTCATTTGATCACTGCGATGCTGCAGATGTGTTTCCGTGAGTGTTGTGAATATGTAAATCTTTACTTTTAATATGAGACGCCTTTAGGCTTCCCATCTTAATGAATTCTATTCCTTCTTGATCTTGTCTATAATATGTTACCACGTCGTGGTCGACCTTGCCTTCCCCCCAACCCAGCCAGTTTTAACTCTCTCACACATAACACCAACTTTTAAAACATGCAAAGCCTCGGTAAATCTCTGGCACAAGACCCCGTGCTCGCGTGCATCGGCTCATGCAGGGCAGGTGCAGCTCGCGCCCGGCTTCCCCCAAGAGTGCACGAGCACAATGAGTGCGCGAGAGGAGTGAACTCTGACAGAATTAATTGCATTATATAGAATGATCAAAATAACAATGTCCATTGCCAGCTATTGTTTTGTTTTCATTCAAAAGACCACGAACAGTGAAGGATTCAAGTCAGTCAAATCAGAGGCTACTCCGGTTGGTCACTACCATGATGTTGAAAAATCAGGCCTATAGGATTAGCCTATGATAAAAATCAAAATTCTTTGGTTTTCCCCATTGTCTTGCACTTATCAATAAGGATAGAATAACAGATTAAAAGAAAGACAAGTATTTGGCTACTCAGAGTTTCCGGCAAGTGCAACGTTCAAGAATAGCCTAATCGTTTTGTATTGTGTTTATCAGTTCCCTTTTGAGTGCTTCAGTTATCAGTTTTATGTCATGACATGAGTTGGCATGTCTTTTCGAGGCCAACTTAATCATATCTTATTACAAGTATGCTGACAAGCGAACCCTCATATACAGATTTTTTTTTTGTAAATAAATTTAGTTGCTGACAGTGAATCACGTAATTTTAGAGGACACATCTCTAGATGTTCTGGTAATTTAGGTTTACTTTGCACCACATGAAAGTTTTACGTCCAAACTAACTTTTGATCGCCTAAAGAATTTACATCTCATGGGGCAATCAGGGTTAGTTTAAGGACTAAAATGACGATGAAGAAATTAATGATGCCGATTTGAGTGGCTTTCTGAAGCTCCCGGTCATTTTAACTAAAAAACGAAGAAAAATAATGTTAAAAAACAGTAAAAGCATTAGATAATCTAAAAAACATTGTTATTTTTATTATTTGTGTTGTTATTTATTGTTATAAAACAAAAAAAAGAATAACACAGGCCTATTTGATTCTAAAGAACTAAATGTATTTAGTGCGCGGATTTCTGAAAGATCTTATTAATGCATGTATTCTGATGGTAACGCGTTAAGAGCAGTAGGTGCTGGGTTTACAGGAGCTTTGCGATCTGAGCAGAAGAAGATGCTCACTCATGATGCGCGCGAGATAAGCGCTTATCAGTCTCGAGCTTGCATCTCCAGCGCATTAAAAAAAAAATCTACTTTAGACTAATAAAGGGGACTGCTAAGCTCGCCTGCTCCCTTCCAGCAGTGCACACTGTGGCAGACACGGTGACATTTCCATTTCACGTTGTCCATCAAAGGCGCAGCAGAGCTCGTGCATGTCTCTGAGTTGCCATGCGTCAAAGTAAAGAGTGCGCGTGAATCAGACTTATTTATCCTGAAAAACACTTTCTCAAGTTATTTTTTATGTAGCCATGCTAAACAGTGAAAGGCAAAATCGTCAAATATTATATAAGATAATGCGTTTATCCCACACTGAGTTTTCTGGAAGACTTGTAAAAATAACCTTACATTATTATTAAATGCCTAATTAATATTATTATATAGCCTATGTTATGGTTTGTTTGTATTTTTTTATAGACTTTCCATTTTTATATATATTATTCTCATCATTGTATTGCTTTTTTTCTTTTTCTTTTTTAAAGGGTTCTAAAGTTATTATTTATATATGCATGCATCAGATGCCAGGGTCCTCTTCTTCCGATTATTACCGGGGGTAATATTTCATCGGCGTGAGGCAATCTTTGTTCTTTGTGAAGATAATAAATGGCCTAATCGTTATCAGCTTACCGCTGGAGGTGTCAGGACCGAGCGAGGCTGGAAACAGGGTCCAAAGTGGCGCTGAATAAATTGGTGTTTCTTATCTCTCTCCCCCAGATTATCGCCGCCTTTTCAAACCGCCACAACAAATACATTCAATGCATCTAATGCATCATTTGAGGGGGAAGATCGCAGGGGTGATAGAGACAGATAGGCTACCCGAAGGAGAAATATTTACACATTTAACGTGTTCGGGCCAATATTAGCTGGGGTTTTGAGCGAGTTTATTGGACTGGCAGAGAGGTACACACGCTTAACATATCAATGCAGCCATTATCATTCATATTGTAGTGCTACTGTTGATAGGTATCTGCGTGATTATTCTGTCTTGTCATTAGATCTGTTACGTGTTGAATTAGTTGTGAAATTAGCTCGTTTCATCCAAACACTTGTTTTGCCTTCTTTATCCAGTGGGTATCAGCAGTATCGTTATCGTTACCTACCTTTTCAGCACGTCTTTCTTATGGGAAATAAAATCAATAGCTAGGCCTAGTCCTATAAATTAATTGAAAGCCAGACAGCTGAAAACACTTGGCACTGGGTATAGCGCTTTGCAATAGGGATATACTTCATGTGTAGGCTAAATGACTAATTACATAAAAACAGTAAGAGGCGGTTTCTTATTGTTAGATTTAAATGAACAATAATTGACATATAGCCTAATTAGTTATAAAGCGTTTGTAGGAGTCACTTACATTAATAAAATAAAAATAGGAAGTTTTGTTCTTTAAAATATTTCTAGGCCTAGTCCTTTAGTGAAATAATTTTAGTTTTATCGAAATAACTCTCAGTAGTATCTAGAGTTCTCCGCAGAATCCGGCTATAGAGTTACTATAACTGTTAGTGTTTTATAATTGAATATCAGCCCGTCCATTAGGCTTTAAACAGCATGTGATCTCGTTTCAGCACTAATGAACGCCTACAAGTTAATGCCATTAAAACCTGTCCTGAAAGTGGAGAAAGTGGCATAATGAATCAGAAGAATATAAAAATAATTCGTTCGAATTCATTTTAAAGTTCTCCGCGCTGAGTGTGTTTTAGCCTAAGTGAATTCTCTAATGATGAAAATAAAGTTGAAACTCTGAAAATACATGCTGCATTGTTATAGAAATTAGAAATTACATACATTGTTAAGTTAGAATGGAAAGATTGTTGTTAAAATGGTGAAAGCATGTTTTAGCATTTATTTTAAAAAGAATAAAGGCTATTAATAAGAAATTGTATTTTCTAGAGTCCCTCTAAATGCATTTATCTATTATTATTATTAGACTATTAGTATTTGCCCATTATATACAAATTGGATACCAGTTTTTCACTGCCCGAATTTTATGGTTTTATTAAATGAACAACTGTGCTGTTAATTAATGCGAACACTGAATTGATTATTTCTAGTTTGGAGAAGATGCTAGATAGAGACAGATCACTGAGCGCCGTTTTACTGAAGGCCCTAGCATGCTCACAAAAATGACTTCTGCTTAACCGTGCTCGAAGTGAATTTTGTTATTTTAGAGAAAAGAGACAGGTTTCCATTTACAATCGAGAGGAGGACGTTGTGCATGTGAGTGACACTTATGACAAAAAGCGCCTTTTTCCAATATATACAAACTCCCCTTTTAATAAGGCGGCATCTTCACCGGGCGCGCGCTCTCTGATGGTCTCCACGGCAACTCAGATAACGGAGCAGCAGTTTTCCATATCTGCACCAGAGTCTATTATACCCCAGGATTAGCTCGTTTTCCGAAAAGGTCAAACACAAAGTCATGAAACCTGGTATTTTCACCCTTCCTGCGAGTCCCTGCATATTCATTCGCATAAAATTCGCTTCTGTCGTTTAATTTAGCTAATTTCATCAGGATAATGGCTTTTTTTCTTTTTTTATGTGAGTTATGTGAGAACTGAAGAAAAAAACTGTCTACATCACCCGTTTTGTGTTGGAAAAATACAAAGTAGCTCGCAATGAACGGAATGACTGATAATAGGCGTTTTTCTTTGTGATATAGTGACCTCTAGTGGTCAGAGCGCAGTGTATGCTGTTTCCACACAACCTCAATGGTTTTGACACCAGATGGACAGGATGCGAATATGTTGGGTTCTAATTAGGCTTGAATGTTTAAAAAGTTGAGGTATTCGTATAGGTATTATCCTTGTATGCACAAGCAACGTTTCACAACTACAAAAGTTAGATTACAAGTTAAACACGCTCGCGAAAAGTCGCGCTGGCCTGAGGAGTAACTATAGCAACAGAACCGTAGGATCTGCTCACGCGATGACCGCACACTGACAAAACACATGTAAGCTACTGTCGTTATTTTTCCCTTTATTATATATTCACACAACACATATATCACAAAACATTTAGCCCATTTTTGTCAAATGTTACAAATTTACGAATGTTCAAAGGGCGCCAAAAAGACAACACGGGTTGCGCGAAATAAACAACCGCGAAAATTACTGACAAGACATTTCTTTAAGAAACTGAAACTAGTTGAATGGCAGAGTATTATTGTGAAAACAAGGAATGAATTCAACCACGAAAGGAAAATTTAACCAAGAGTTTAACCATAAAAGCCAACAGTTTGTAAATAAAACACAAAATGAGAGAGAGAGAGAGAGAGAGAGAGAGAGAGAGAGAGAGAGAGGTGCATTTCATGGATGGAATGTCCCAGGTGGGAATCCCAATAGCTGCAGAGGAAGTGTGCTGAGTTTTGGCAGGAAGAGGGAGCTGGGAGGGGTGGTCCTGACTGAGGAGGGGGGGGGGGGGGGGTTTCCTGATATTCCTCTTAACTGGCTCCAACTCGTGGGTTCTCTTCCCTTCCCCAAACCGTCCACTCTCCATAATGCATGTCCAACTCACTCTCACCCCAGCGTTCCTGTCTGCACTCTGCCCTAAAACATCATCTTTCCAAAATCACTCCCTACAATCTCCCAGCATTGTTCTATTTCCAGTGATCTATGTTCAGCTGCGACTCCTTACTCTTATCGTGACCTCTTTATAGCACTATATAAGCACTGTATACTCATTTTGTCATTGTGTAGGCCTACCTTTTAAAAATTGTATGCTCCCACCGGAAGCATACAATCTCATTTGAGATTGACGAGATAATAATAATCGAATAATCTCACACATTGTTCAGAAAACATCCCAACACGTTACAAGCTGTCCTCATTTACCAAGATACAAAATCGAGATTTTCATGAACTTGGGTTGGGGATGGGTTAGGTTTAATTGCGATTTTTTAAATAAAAAATGGGATTTTTATTTAAAATGCCATTTTAAAACAAGCTCCGGGTTTGCTGTGCTTATAGGGCTGCACAACAGAGCACCCTCAGTTGAAGCTGTATGGGGGTTTGGCGAAACCGATTTGGCAAACGCTCCAGTGTGTATCTGTTCTTGCCGTCAAATGATTCTGTTTACAACGTGCTTTTGCAGGTTGAGCAATGTAACCAATCACAGACATATCTGTTGATTGATTGAATGCAATGGCCAATCAGAGGTGTTTAATAAATTAATCAGAATCCACTCACCGTTTAAAACGAGTTTTAGTTCAGTGCTAAGTTCTGCATGCAAGCTCGCGAATCCGATCGTTTTAACAAAGTATAGACACGATGTAAAGAGATTCTTGCAAATGCAGAATTCACTCTCGAAATTGCAATGATTGACATAGTGACCATATGGACGGCACAAAAGTCTGATTGATGTGCATTAAAGGTGCCCTAGAATATGAAATTGAATTTATTTTGGCATAGTTAAATAACAAGAGTTCAGTACATGGACATGACATACAGTGAGTCTCAAACACCATTGTTTTCTCCTTCTTATTTAAATCTCGTTTTTGAAAAACACCCCTGAAAAATAGGCGAATCTCCACATAACACCGACTGTGACGCAACAGTCAGGATCATTAATATGTAGGACTTCAAAAATGTGCATATGCCAGCCCATGTTCAATGACAGGCGGAACTGTGCAGCCGAAGCGTGGCAGTCGATCAGTGTTTGGATGTACTAATGAACACAAAGGTATTTAGTTCCCTCATCCGAGCCTCTGAAGAAACAATGGGTTAATTTTATTTTCTCTGGAAATTTCCAAACATTTCACCGACGAGACTGTTTCCTCAACTCGGGCCGATACAGAGCTGGCCTCGATCGATCGAGCTACCAAGCAACACTTTCTGATGTGTAATTGTTCAAGTTCAGACAGGTAATCTTTCTCTCAAAATCGTTCAATACTATATTTACATCATTGTGTTTGCATTGGTGAAAGCATTAGAGAGAGTGCAGAAACTGCATTGCAATGATAAGATCTTTATTCTCGCGATCAACACACTGTCATCTGTTTGCTCAATGCTCATCACCATGCGCGTAATTTGCACGGGGGTTACGGGGGTCATGACCCCCTCAAAAATCATATCCAGCTGATATAACCCCCCCAAATATCATCATTCAGATTAAAATAAATATGAAATATACCGAATGAATACTTTTGTTCGTTTTTTTTATTAAATTCATTTGCCAGCAAGAAAGATAGTATATCTTTTTTTAAAAATCTGTAATGTACCCCCCGCACGGCCGCACCGACTACTTGGTATTACCCAACCCGCTTTCTCTACCAAGTTTGTTCACTATTTTGCGCAGTCGCTGAATGTTTGGAGAAAGCTGACGGTGCATGCTATAACGGGTGGAAAGATGAAGGATACTGAAAGGCAGCCAGGCAACGATTTTTCATTGTTGGTCGACACCAGCCAAAAAATAAATAAAAATTCTGACCAAACGGAGGTACGTTGCTAAGTTAGCTGTTAAGTTAGCTCAGCGTTTCTCAAAGTGTGGGGCTCGGGCGCGGGCGCCTTCTTATACTGTCTATGGCGGGCGCAACCCACTGGTGGGGAATAGAGACATGACAAGTGGGGCGCGACAAACAGGTTTTGTGCCCATCTTTTTAATTCCTTTATTTATTGACCATACACTCAAAACAAAACAAAGACACATTTAAATGTAATAAGCCTTACTTAACCTTTTCACACGTTAGTTTAAAAGATTTTCAAGGCGACCGTTATTGATCGTATCACATTATGGTTCCCATGGAGACGCGTCATTCATTGCTTGTCACACCGCAGCCACAATAGCTGAATGACTGATGATCTGCTTTTATTTCCGTTTTTATTCAAAATTTCACAAATGTGTTAGCTACCAGGATATATCTAATATTCCGATTGTCAAATATGTGCAAGTGGATGTGTTTTGTTGTTCAAACACCTTTATAACGATCGCGTTAGTTGCGCTGTTTGCGCAACGTATTTTAGGTACTGTTATCTTATTAAAATTACGTAAGTTAGATGCTACATTATTTGGAATTTACCACCTCCGGTGGTATTATTATTATAATTTTATTATTATTATTTTAATAATTTGTTCTTTTTGTATGGAGTTTGCAAAGTGACAAAATGAATCAATGAGTTGAATTGTGCATAATACATTTTCTGCATGTACCAATACAGTGATGCAATTGATTAATCTTTAAGTTCTTGTTTTGTTTTTTTCCCATAAGATATTGAACACGCACAAAAAAATCTATTAAGTGGAAGCTGCCACTGCTGGCTAGTGTTTAAACACTTACATTACATTTACATTTATTCATTTAGCAGACGCTTTTATCCAAAGCGACTTACAAATGAGAACCATAGAAGCAGTTAAACTAACAGCAGGACAACAAAATGTAAGTGCTATAACCTTTCACAGTTTAATCCAACGTAGAACCCGTACAATTTTATTATTATTTTTTTTTAAATAGAAAGGAAGAGAATTTCTATTTAATTCCACTTAATTTAACTACTGTGTCATTATGGCATAAATAGTCAAGTGAACAGCTGCATTTACGTCGTTACGTAGCCTAAATCAGTAAAAGTATCACAATGTATTTCTAATACAGGAATGGCAAATTAGCATGTTACCTTTTACACATGAAAATTATTCAATAAATTAATAAATATGCCACGAGTTTAACCCCCCCAATGGTAGACCCAAAGTTACGCCCTTGCTCATCACGGCAACATTTTATGTGATGGGAATAGATCTAAATACTTTAAAAACATCTCACAATTCGTTAATCTCGATAGCTGTAATAGTAAAAGTGTATAATATCTGTAGTACAAGTATTCAAGAGAGTTTCACATGTAATACTAGCTATTTCATATGCAAGCATGTCAGCCAATCACAGCAGAGGCTAAAACACCTGATTTGATTCTGGAACCGGACCTGGTCTTGGTAACCCATAATCAGAATTTTCTCTTCATTGCCAGTTTATTCAATAAAGACTGTGTTAACAATCTCAGTTTCTAAGTCCTCATGAACTTACGCGACAAAGAGTTGTGTCTGTTAAAACCCTTGCAGTGGACCGCAGAAACACACCAGGTTTGGGCCGCGAGTTGGAAAAGTTTGGGAACCACAGATTTAAGTAAATCGCTTCATTTGTGATTTGATTATTGCACTAAGCCAGATTGCTATTTTGGTTTTATTATAATTAATAATGCAGGCCTAGTATCAACTTTCATGTCAAATGTTTATATTTCTTTTTTCCAAAACTGTCAATTATTGTCTCATTTGTATATCTTTTTTTCTCCTCAGCAACTTTAGGAGAAACATCTAAAACAAAGCGGATACCGTTGTCCCCTAGACTAAGACAGGGACAATTCTTTTTTTTTTATGATTTAGAACATGTTTTCACGTATAAATCCAGAGGTGGAGCTTTTCAGCTAACAATTTATGGTTCCCAGAATGTTTTGGGAAAGTTAGTTTTTGGTTGCGGGAACATTCCCTTAAGGTTTTGTTTAGGTTTTGGTTCCCATAGAAAGTTTCTTAACATTCAAGGAACGTTATAACCCTGAGGGAACGTTCCCTAAATGTTAGTTTTTGTTTTGGTTCAAACTAACCTTTAGAGAACCATAAACTGACGTTCCCTAACGTTCCCTAAACGTTCTGTGTTATTGGGGTTGTAGGTCAGTGTGAGCTTTTTCTTCTCAGTGAAGAGCTTTAGGTGGTCTCGGGCTGTGGAAGTGAGCTTCAGATGTTGGAGGACGGCAGGTCCGGGTAAATAAAGAGTGATACGGGAAGCAGCCAGAGGTCACTTCCCATCTGTCAAAGCTCAAGCTTCCTCACGTTCCTGTGGACGGCACACCTGGACTCACCTTCACGTTACTCTCTGACAGGTAGAGGGCAAATAGTAAATGCTGTGGGGCAGGGTACAAAAAAAGTGGGAAAAGATAAAGAGGGAGATAGTATGAAGGAAGGATACGGAAAGATGTTTCGAAGTGTCTAGGGAGGTGAGAAGAAAAAGTCTTTTAGTCTCTGCTGAGCTCAGACTATCTAAGTTTCCTATCAGCAGTCGAGGAGGGGAAAGACCTGGAAAACAGAGGGTCAGACTTGCGGCCAATGGGAAGTGACCTTGCCCTTCCAGTCGGTCCAAGTGTGTGTGACTATTTGTGTGTGATTATTCATGCACACTGGTTGTGAAGACATTAAAAAAGAATCAAATGTATTTACTGTGTTGCGTACAGAAGTGGGTGAACTATGCAGGGAGCTGGGTTGAAACTACATTCGGAGTCGTGCTGAGGCAAAGAATAACACACACACACACACACACACACACACACACACACACTCATGAAAAAACATTAGACGGGGATCTGACACAGGCATGCTTCCTCCAGAGATGATCAGGGGGCTGACTCGTTCTTAGAGCCCGGAGTGAAGCTGCTTTGATGGGATGCCATGTGGCAGAGATCAGGGTCTGAGCTGGAGCTCTGGACAGTAACACACGAGAAGAGCATTAATGATCAACACAGATCGATTATCAAACTAAACACTGTTATTACATGCATAAAACAATTTCTTGTCACACAGACATGTATATAAACAAGAAGACCTAGTAATAAGTCTCTTAATCAGATCATTTGAAATCTGTGTGTATATGGTTACAAAAGATTTCTATTTTAAATAAATGCTGCAGCTTTTATTCAGCAAAGAATTCAGAAAAAAAATCACAGATTACAAAAAAAAGTATGCAGCTGTTTCCAACATTGATAATAAAAAAACACAGCATATTAAAATGATTTCTGAAGACTGGAGTAATGATGCTGAAAATTCACATAATAACAATCACATAAATTATAATTTAAAGTGTATTAAAATAGAATACCCTTATTTTAAATTGTAATAATATTTCACAATATTAAAGTTTTTTCCTGTATTATTATTATTATTTTAAATGCAGGCTTGATGAGCTTAAGAGACTTATGAGTAATGTTTCCAAACTTTTGACCAGTATTATATATAAAAAAAATTAAATATATTTTATAAGGTAAAAATTATTTTTATTTGACAAATATTCAGATATCAATTAAAAGAAAAATATATATATAAAATAATACGTTTTACCTTATAATTTTTTTTTTTTTTTTTAAACAATCATAAATCAGACTTAATGGTTACACCACATGACAAGTTATTACATTGAAACATTTCTTAAAGATGGTATAAAAGTTTTCTAAACCATATGAAACCAACATGAATAAAACATGTTTGAGAATTTGGCACTTGTGGTTTAGACTAGGTCCCTTTTCATTTTCATTTCCCATTTATTTGTCATTGATGTTCACAGATGTTCAAAATGTAGACAAATAGTACACTGGAAAAAAAATAGTGGAATTCTAGTAAATTTCACAAATATTTACAAAGAAACATCTTTGGTCACTCTATAGTGATAATATAATATAATATCATACCAATAAATGTAATGGCAAAAAGTTAGTTCTGTGAAAATCTCCAGCGTTGTTTATGGGATTGCACTTTTGTTTAAAGGACAAGTTGGGTATTTTACACTTAAAGCCCTGTTTTAAGATTGTTTCTGATGAAACAGAACGGTTAAGACTGTAATGTGGACACATGCTGCTGGCCCGAGAGTTTTGGGTTTCTGTGATACACCCCCCCCACCTCCACAATGGGTGCACTGGAACAATCCTTCATAAAACACATTAAACTTTAGTTTACAAAGACGTGAAACTCACGAGTGGTCTGGGGTGTTCACTGATAAGCTCACACAAAAATCGCTGCAAGAGATGCTTTCCAACAGGTTTCATCGTACAGTTTTTGTCCAACTCCATTGATATGTGTACTGTAAGTGAGAAACACTGTTATAATACGAGGCACAGTCTAATGGATATTTTTAAAAAAGTATCTTTTGCAGTGATTTTTGTGTGAGCTTATCAGTGAACACCCCAGACCACTCGTGAGTTTCACGTCTTTGTAAACTAAAGTTTAATGTGTTTTATGAAGGATTGTTCCAGTGCACCCATTGTGGAGGTGGGGGGGTGTACCACAGAAACCCAAAACTCTCGGGCCAGCAGCATGTGTCCACATTACAGTCTTAACCGTTCTATTTCATCAGAAACGATCTTAAAACAGGGCTTTAAGTGTAAAATACCCAACTTGTCCTTTAATCGATGCACTGCCATCCGGACACTTTCAGTGCCTGACTGGTTTTCGAAGCGGCTGTAGAGATTGTTCCCAGCTGGACGTCGACAGACAGGCGCGCACACTTGCGCACAGGCAGCATTACTCTTTTCTATCTCCCTGTTTTTTCCGCCCCCCCCCCCGTTCTTTTAGAAAGAATGTGTCTCTCGGCACCCAGGACCCAATCCTGCGTTTGAAGTATCACGGTCAGAGCTCTCCTTCCATCTCTCCGTCTCCCTCCTCCCCTGTGGTGTCTGTCTATCTGTCAGCCGGACTCATCTCCACCCCCTGCAGCTGTGAGCGGGAAACAGACCGGCCCTTTGTGTCCCTCTGTTCCTGCCGTCCGCCGTGATCACACCTGCCACCTGCGCAGGGCACCACTCACCTTTCATCCCGCTCTCCTCTGTTTCTCTTCCTAAAGCTCTGTCAGTGTGGAATGACCGGCGGACAGGGCAGTGGCTTCTCTCACACACTCTATTGTTGAGCGCTTCTAAACCGGCAGGCGCTGTGATCGTGAAGCTATGCTAAGCCACTCGAAGCCGTGCATTACACTGATTTTACCATGGGTAAGGGGTGTTTTAACCATGAAATCACTGCAGAGCCGTAAGTGTCTTATTGCTTTTATCATATTGCTATTGCTGCCGTTATATCCTCCTGACACCCAGGAATAGACATTTTGCCTTTGTAGTGGACATCATATTTTAGCGGATTTTAAGTCTGGATGTCCTGCACATTCAGGGCTTTGCAGAGATACCAAATGTTTGGAGGTTTCACCTCGACAACTCCCTCTCCTTGGTCTTTAAATATGACTGAATGATCAAATGTATAGCACTCTTATGGAAATATGGTAACCTGACTCTTTTTCAAATTTTTTGTCAGAAATCAACATCTCAGGAAAACATTATGGGTTTTCAAATCAGAACTTTGAAGTGACTTTCTGTTACGAGGGCATTGGTTTCATACATGTCCACCGTTGAGAAAGGACTGGGACTTAAAGCATGGCATGCCATATCAATATCAATATTCATATGAAATAATATATATTCTTTCCGAAAATATTCCCAATTATTACTCCCATTATTACATGTCTTTTTTCATTACATGTTGCCCCAAGAGCAGCTGTATGCACTGCAGGAACAGTGTATAGATGCACTGCAGGAACAGTGTATAGATGCACTGCAGGAACAGTGTATAGATGCACTGCAGGAACAGTGTATAGATGCACTGCAGGAACAGTGTATAGATTCACTGCAGGAACAGTGTGTAGATGCACTGCAGGAACAGTGTATAGATGCACTGCAGGAACAGTGTATAGATGCACTGTAGGAACAGTGTATAGATGCACTGCAGGAACCGTGTATAGACGCACTGCAGGAACAGTGTATAGATGCACTGCAGGAACAGTGTATAGATGCACTGCAGGAACAGTGTATAGATGCACTGCAGGAACCGTGTATAGATGCACTGCAGGAACAGTGTATAGATGCACTGCAGGAACAGTGTATAGATGCACTGCAGGAACAGTGTATAGATGCACTGCAGGAACAGTGTATAGATGCACTGCAGGAACAGTGTATAGATTCACTGCAGGAACAGTGTATAGATGCACTTCAGGAACAGTGTATAGATGCACTGCAGGAACCGTGTATAGATGCACTGCAGGAACCGTGTATAGATGCACTGCAGGAACAGTGTATAGATGCACTGCAGGAACAGTGTATAGATGCACTGCAGGAACAGTGTATAGATTCACTGCAGGAACAGTGTATAGATGCACTGCAGGAACAGCGCATAGATGCACTGCAGGAACAGTGTATAGATGCACTGCAGGAACAGTGTATAGATGTATAGGACACTGTATAGGACAGTGTATAGATTCACTGCAGGAACAGTGTATAGATGCACTGCAGGGACAGTGTATAGATGCACTGCAGGAACAAATGCACTGCAGGAACAGTGTATAGATGCACTGCAGGAACAGTGTATAGATGCACTGCAAGAACAGTATAGATGCACTGCAGGAACAGTGTATAGATGCACTGCAGGAACAGTGTATAGATGCACTGCAGGAACAGTGTATAGATGCACTGCATATTGAAATACATAAGGAATATTCAATTCAATTTGATGGCTATTAATAGATTCACTGCAGGAACAGTGTATAGATGCACTGCATGAACAGTGTATAGATGCACTGCAGGAACAGTGTATAGATGCACTGCAAGAACAGTATATAGATGCACTGCAGGAACAGTGTATAGATGCACTGCAGGAACAGTGTATAGATGCACTGCAGGAACAGTGTATAGATGCACTGCAGGAACAGTGCATAGATGCACTGCAGGAACAGTGTATAGATGCACTGCAGGAACAGTGTATAGATTCACTGCAGGAACAGTGTATAGATGCACTTCAGGAACAGTGTATAGATGCACTGCAGGAACCGTGTATAGATGCACTGCAGGAACCGTGTATAGATGCACTGCAGGAACAGTGTATAGATGCACTGCAGGAACAGTGTATAGATGCACTGCAGGAACAGTGTATAGATGCACTGCAGGAACAGTGTATAGATTCACTGCAGGAACAGTGTATAGATGCACTGCAGGAACAGTGCATAAATGCACTGCAGGAACAGTGTATAGATGCACTGCAGGAACAGTGTATAGATGTATAGGACACTGTATAGGACAGTGTATAGATTCACTGCAGGAACAGTGTATAGATGCACTGCAGGAACAGTGTATAGATGCACTGCAGGAACAAATGCACTGCAGGAACAGTGTATAGATGCACTGCAGGAACAGTGTATAGATGCACTGCAGGAACAGTGTATAGATGCACTGCAAGAACAGTATAGATGCACTGCAAGAACAGTGTATAGATGCACTGCAGGAACAGTGTATAGATGCACTGCAGGAACAGTGTATAGATGCACTGCATATTGAAATACATAAGGAATATTCAATTCAATTTGATGGCTATTAATAGATTCACTGCAGGAACAGTGTATAGATGCACTGCATGAACAGTGTATAGATGCACTGCAGGAACAGTGTATAGATGCACTGCAAGAACAGTATATAGATGCACTGCAGGAACAGTGTATAGATGCACTGCAGGAACAGTGTATAGATGCACTGCAGGAACAGTGTATAGATGCACTGCAGGAACAGTGCATAGATGCACTGCAGGAACAGTGTATAGATGCACTGCAGGAACAGTGTATAGATGTATAGGACACTGTATAGGACAGTGTATAGATTCACTGCAGGAACAGTGTATAGATGCACTGCAGGGACAGTGTATAGATGCACTGCAGGAACAGTGTATAGATGCACTGCAGGAACAGTGTATAGATGCACTGCAGGAACAGTGTATAGATGCACTGCATATTGAAATACATAAGGAATATTCAATTCAATTTGATGGCTATTAATAGATTCACTGCAGGAACAGAGTATAGATGCACTGCATGAACAGTGTATAGATGCACTGCAGGAACAGTGTATAGATGCACTGCAGGAACAGTGTATAGATGCACTGCATATTGAAATACATAAGGAATATTCAATTCAATTTGATGGCTATTAATAGATTCACTGCAGGAACAGTGTATAGATGCACTGCATGAACAGTGTATAGATGCACTGCAGGAACAGTGTATAGATGCACTGCAAGAACAGTGTATAGATGCACTGCAGGAACAGTGTATAGATGCACTGCAGGAACAGTGTATAGATGCACTGTAGGAACAGTGTATAGATGCACTGCAGGAACAGTGCATAGATGCACTGCAGGAACAGTGTATAGATGCACTGCAGGAACAGTGTATAGATGTATAGGACACTGTATAGGACAGTGTATAGATTCACTGCAGGAACAGTGTATAGATGCACTGCAGGGACAGTGTATAGATGCACTGCAGGAACAAATGCACTGCAGGAACAGTGTATTGATGCACTGCAGGAACAGTGTATAGATGCACTGCAGGAACAGTGTATAGATTCACTGCAGGAACAGTGTATAGATTCACTGCAGGAACAGTGTATAGATGCACTGCAGGAACAGTGCATAGATGCACTGCAGGAACAGTGTATAGATGCACTGCAGGAACAGTGTATAGATGCACTGCAGGAACAGTGTATAGATTCACTGCAGGAACAGTGTATAGATGTATAGGACACTGTATAGGACAGTGTATAGATTCACTGCAGGAACAGTGTATAGATGCACTGCAGGAACATTGTATAGATGTATAGGACACTGTATAGGACAGTGTATAGATGCACTGCAGGAACAGTGTATAGATGCACCATGTTTATATTGCATAAAGTAACAGTTGAGAATCATCTTTATACAAAGTTTGGATAAAAAAAGCTTGAAACCTAAAAATTGTTTGGTGAATGAAAAAACAACAACATTGGTTTTGCCTATTCATGTCTTTTCATGTCTTTTAATTTTCTTAATAAATTGGGTCCTACTAGTGCTCTTCAATTATTCAATTGAAATACATAAGGAATATTAAATTCAATTTGATGGCTATTAATAAAATTGCTTAAATTATATATTATATATACACATATATATATATATAAAATAATTAGTGAGAGGACATAGCATAACATGAATAAAATATATTCTTTTCAAAAATGTCTTTATTGCATTTGTTTCTTATGCTCCAAACAATGTAATGACCTAAATAAAACTTACATTCACAAAACTTTTTTCCCTAGTTCTCAGAAGATGTAAAAGGCACTGAAATTGAATAGTTACTTTAAAAGTATTATTTAAAAAATATAATAAATACATTTAGTAAAAAAATAAAAAAATAAAAAAAAATAATATATATATATATATATATATATATATATGTATGATATAAATCTATGTATATTAAAAATGTGCTTGATTATATGTAGCTATGCTAATTTGCAGCTCAAGAAGCATTTCTGATTATTATCAATGTTGAAGACAGTTTTATGGTTCCGTGATTTGTTTCAGGATTTGTTTTTCAAGAATAAAAAGTTCAAAAGAACAGCATTTATTTGACATGATATGCTTGTTTATGTTTGTTTTTGTTTTTTTGGCCTTATAAAACTAATAAAATGTAACTAAAACTAATAAAAACTAAAAAACACCTTAAAATAAAGTGTAACCAAAATCCTTTGTAACATTATAATTGCTGAATAAAAGTATTAATATCTTTTAAATATATATATATATATATATATATATATATATATATATATATATGACTGAACACAAACATTAAAACATTGTAAATTACAGTATTTCATCTGAATTAAAAAATTACTCATGGCAACTTTGAACATATAGCTCATCCGATCAGAATTTATAGTCAAATAATATCTAGCCATATCTTTTAAAAATGTCATTTAAAGTCAGAATGGAAAAGAATTTTGAGGAGAAAGAAAGAGATGTAGAGGAAGCTGCAGCTGGACTTGGTCTTTCTTTATTAAAACAGAGAGATGGGATGAAAGCGAGATGAGTGTGTTTGAGAGTGTGAGGAGGACTGATGTTCACCTGTGGACCGGCGCTGATCCTCACACTGGAGCTCTGTGTTTCTCATCTAAAAGATGAATGCTTGTGTGCTTTTATGAGATTGTGCGGCTAGAAAACTGAAAAGATGGAAAATGATTCATCAACTGAAATGGTTACTTAACAGTTATGTTAATGTCAATATAAAACATTGAAACAATATGAAATGCAACCAGTTTTACTTTCAATTCAATGAGAATTTTTTTGGGGTAATTTTATTTTATTTTACTTTATTTTACAGTGTCCTTGTTACACATCCTAGTTTCTAGAAATAACTTTGCATAATTACATGTAACTCACCCTAAACCAAACCTCAATCCTGACCATAACCCTATAGTGAGAACATGTATAATGTATAATTACACTAACACAGACACATTAAAATAAAGTGTAACCAAAAATCTATGTGCAACTTGATATTTTGGGAATTGATTGTTCAGTGGCTGTAAACTAGTGGGCTTTTTCTGATAGTATGGGAAAACAGTGCTAATGCAAACAATAAAATCCCATTAACTGTTCATACTTAGGATATAAAAAAATAGGCTTATCAACTTTTGAAAGAGAGCAGAAAATCTGGTTACACTTTATTGTGAGGTGTCTTTGTTAGTGAGAAATAATCATTAACAACCTGTACTTAATATAGGTTGAGGGTTAGTTGCATAATTATGCATAATTTACTGTCATTACTAGTAAGTACATGTAACACGTATAACAAGGAAACTGTAAATATAGTGTATAAAAATAAAGTGTTCCCCTAAAATCCCATATGTTTTTGTTGATGTCAAATGCCGTCCGTTCAAACTACATTATTTGCTGCAAAGTCATATGCTGCATGGTAGGTTTAATTAATAATAAAATTTTGATGCAAAATTATGATTATATTATAGATCATTTAGGTGAAGCGGTGTTATTTCTGTTACAATATGGATCAGTCAATTAGCAAGCAGGATCAGGATGCTTTATATTAATTTCATAAATACGTAAATAAGGCAGTTGTTGTATGCGAGAGGACACAGTTAATAAGCTGAATATGTTTTTGCCGGCCCAAGTCAGGTGCCACAATGTAACCTTTCAAAAACACCCCTTTCATGTAGTTGCACAGCTTGAGGTTTTCTGACGGTGTGTGTGTGTGTGTGTGTGAGTGTGGACAGTGAGGGCGGTGTCTCTGTCACCGTGGTGATTTATGAGCGTGCTCAGTTGCGAGCTGCACAGTGCAGGATATTGTTCTCTGACACTGACGGGTCTCTCTGCAGGCTGTCAGGACGTGCGCGCGCGTGTGCGTGCGCGTGTGTGTGTGTGTGTGTGTGCAGGGGCTGCAGGTGAGCCCGGCCCGGCACAATCAATCAACGGCGGGTCAGTGCGGCCCCGGGGCCCGAGACCACCTCACACTCGCCTCTATTGTGGACGCTCTATCGCTAATGAACACCGGCCAAGTTGGAATCTTTGTTTAGTGCTGGAGTCTTCTGGAGCTTTCTGCCTGGGCTTTGAGAAACTGTCATTGAACTCTTCAGCTTGGAGCGTGTGTGTGTGTGTGTGCGCCCACCCTCCACCTCCCCACACCCTCACACACACACCTCAGCTCTCACTGTGCACCACATCAGGATACAGTACTGCTGCTGGATTCCGGTTTCAAACAGAACTCAAGCTCCGGTCTGGTCAACAGCTAAACCGCAGCTTTGGCAGACGCTGTACTGTGTGTTCAGATGAAGCTGTGATGGAGCGCCGTCACCCGTAACGACCCTCTCTCTCCTCCACCAATCAGCTCGCGCCGGAAATCTGTGCACATGCGGGATTATTAATGTCAGATCTGACATTTGGCTCGGTGTCAAAATCAAGCAGAAATCAAAAGTTGTTTCTTAGGTGTGAGAGGCCCGTGATATTTTGTGGATGGAACATGGAATATTGACCAATCAGCATCCAGGACCCACATTAAGCTGGTTGTATTTGATGTGAGTTTTTATGGTAAAGAAATTCAAACTGTGGTTTGATATCTAAAGACAAATTCGGTGTAAAACTCACCGCCACTATACTAGTGGTTGCTAGGGTGTTGCTAGGTGGTTGCTAGGGTGTTGCTAGGTGGTTGGCGCAAGTCAGAAAGGGCCCACGGATTGGCTGATATTTTGGTCTGTAGATATGGCTTTGATTTCTGTCAGTGTAAGTTTATGGGATTTAAAAAAAAAAATCATTATTTAAATTTCTTAGAAAAATGAAGCATAAAAAAAACACCAAAAAACAACCAATCAAACAAACAGACAATCAAACACACAAACACGACCAATTAAAAGTTTGGGGTCGGTAAGATTTTTTAATGTTTTTTTTTAAAGTCTCTTCTGCTCACTAAAGCTGCATTTATTTGGTTTTAAAAAATACAGTAAAACCAGTAATATTGTGAAATATTATTCCAATTTAAAAGAACTGTTTTCTATTTGAATATATTTTAAAAGTGTAATTTATTCCTGTGATCAAAGCTTTGAATAGTATCCGTGCTACATTTTATGCAGGATTTTTATGTATAGAAAGTTCAAAAGAACATAATTTCTTTTATAATAGACTTTATAAATGTCATTTTGATCAGTTTATTGCTTCCATGCTGAATAAAAGTATTTATAGCTCTAAAAATCTTTGTGACCCCAAACTTAAAAAAAATAAAAATAAAAAAAACACACACACAATTAAAAATAAAATAAATACAAAATCCTCTGGGAGTGTGCACAATTATGTACTGTATAGAATACTCTGGCTTCATTATGACCCAAACTGATGTGCTGACAGATGCTCAAGGTCTGTAACTATAAACGTGTTTAATGTACGAGAATGAAAAGCACAAGCATGTAACCGTCCAGAAACGGCTCTGTGTGTGTGTTCTGGTCAGCATTCACACATGCCCTTGACTTTTACAAAAGCCATTTTGACAGCATTTTGTCTGCGAATGTGTGAGAATGAGTGTTTCACAGGGTTTCCCACCCAGCGCTGCCGAAGACTAACCACAAACACAGAGTGTGTGCCATTGTGCGCTCTAAGCATCAGTGCTAACAGACATTGTCTTGGTTTCCCTCCAGTGTGTATTTTCAGAATGATTATTGTACAGCATATACAATATGTCTGCGTTATCATAGAGACGAGAATGGCTGTTATGTTGGCGCAGGAAATGGCCCTGTGGTGACCAGTGATGACCTCACGCGTGAGCTGATGATGACCTTAGCTTGACCTCTGCCTGGATAGGAGCACCTCATGTAAGGTTGGCCATATATCAATGCAGATTTGGTGTGCATGTTAGCGATGAAGGAGAACTGGTTACTGGTGTGCGAGACAGGCCTAGGTCACTTTGTTTTGGTCATAGATCTTCAAAATGGCTCAATAATGTTAAACTCTGGCCATGTATGCAGTGACCCAGCGTATGTTTAATGACACTGATTACGGGTTAGTTGAAGTATTAACTAGCACTAACACAGACGGGTCCAGACGTGGAGGACAGCGTGATATTGCCCTCTTGTGGCCAGAACACACACTCGTTAAAGAGAGGCTCTACTGGTGTACTTCTTTTACATTTCTTTTTCACCCAGTTGTTCAAAAGTAATCTGATCGGATTGGATCAAATCTTGAGAAAGGATTCTGAAATCGGATTGAATCACAAAATTCAAAAAGTGTTGAACTGGATCAAATCGTAAGTTTGTGTTGTTCAAAATTGTCTGTAGGTGTTTATATATATATATATATATATATATATATATATATATATATATATATATATATTATAACTTGCTCTTGATTAGTTTAACCATTAAAGTAATAAAGTATAAGTAAACATTAGACTACCTATCCTTTCAGTACAGTAAAGTAATAATCACCCCAACAGCTGTCAATATCAAACAAAATTAGATTTTTTTATCACTGTATATAAACTGTATTGTTAGAAACTACTTTCGACTGGTTCATCTCTGATGATCCGCTTCCCTTATCGAGTGTAGATTTGTTAGTGTTTGTTGAGGGTCACGTGACGGGCTACGGAAACCGTGATGGAGGAAAAATTTATTTTAATGCTTTTTTGCGTTCCCCCAAGAAACTTTTCATTCTTTCTCAAAACTCAAAAGTTATTTGTGAATGAATGCAAAGTTTCTTGGGGGAACTCAAACCGCAAAGTGTATCATTTGTTTATACCATTACATTTGTTTTTTGTCCCTTTAGTGCCTCTGTAGGGTTCTGATTTTTTTTTAAAGGAAATTGAAAATGGACGGTTGTTGGTTTCTTTCTTTTCAATTAAAACACTTAAAGTGACCCACATCAACTCTTCTACCTGTTGTTCTTTACATTGTGAAATCTATTAATTTCACAGAGCACTGGTAGTAATCTGGATATGGTCATCTGAAAATGTGTGTATCTGGATCAAGGTGATCCAATCCTATTTGCTTTGAAAAACATTTTTTGCACAAAATGAAGATGGATTACCTGATAATGGATAGCAAAACCTATATTCTTAACCTAAGATATTTACAAATCTATATAAATTCTGATTCAGATGAAACTTTTTGAACAACTGGGCCCTGTAGACTTTATCATATGAACTAAAAATATACACACAAAGTATATCATAACTTGGAAACAGATCTGATTGGTAACTGTCAGTCTTTTATCAAAAAAGGGTTTATTTCACAGTAAAAGGCAGTTAATATATAAACTCAATATCCAGCGATGGCATTTAAAGACAAATAATCTAAAATGCTGTCTTCTCATATTGATGACACACAAACAACCATTAAAAATAACATGGTAAGAAAACTACCAAAGAATCATAAAACTTATTTTCCCTTAATTTGCTACCCCCAAAAAATGTATGCTGTTTTTATTCTGGGAGAAAAAAGACATTTATGGAAACTAAAATTCTATCATTAATGGATTAATAACGACCTGAACATTTTGAAGTAGAATTGCTTTACATTGCCAAGACTGTTATAGTCAAATAAATCAGATCACTGGTCCGGTTTTAAACACCTTGTTTATTAACGGACTGAAAATGTTTCACCAGTCACATTTACCCATGACATACAAAAATCAATCTCATTCATATCATTCACTGTGGAACTGAAGTACGTCATTTACAATAAAAGAAAATCATACAAAAATGTGAGAAATAAAAACCCAATAGAAAATTTCCAAACATGAGCATATCAGTGTCAACCTTTCCAGCACCTTATGTTCCACACTGGTGTTTTAGGACGGGGAAATTCATTTTCTCTCTCTCTATTTTTCTTTTGGAAACGATAAGTGCAATGATGTTCAGGTGAGATTCTGATGAGGGATCGTGGAACCAATTTAAATTCAAATCCGACTCCAAAAACCTACAAATGATAATGAAAAGGAGCAGTTTGCTGGACTATGATAATGAAGACTGCATCTGACATTCAGCAACTTGAAACAAAAAACCCTCTTCCACAACCACACACACACACAAAACACACATCCTGCAAAAATCACTCAAGCTTCCTACAAAGGCACCAACATGAATGATGCGTGCGAGTGTACAGTGGATCTGCCAGTCCGGTGTGTGTGTGTGTGTGTGTGACGGCTGATGTCTGATTTACAAGGCGTCCAGAAGGCTGTCGATGCGGCTGACCAGCTCCTGCCTCTTCCCTGCCAGGGTTTTATCCGAGTCGATGTAGGCGTCCTTCTTCACCTTTCCAGCCACCAGCCGCTCCGCTTCCTGGCAGGACCGGCACACCAGATCCTTCAGCGTGCCGTCCAGCTTCTGGATCTCCCCGACCTGAGGCGGAGGGGAACGGTACAACCACAGGCATCTTCAGTGTTGGGAACCTTACTTTAAAAAGTCATTAGTTATAGGTACTCACTACTTGTTGCAAAAAGTAACTGAGTTAGTAACTGAATTACTCTATAATAAGAGTAACTCATTACCAGGGAAAGTAACTATTTGCGTTACTGTAAAAAAAAAAGAAAAAAAAAAGTTGCTATACGTCAAAGAATTTGGATTTTTTTGAGCAGTTTTCACAAGTCAGTTGAGTAGAACAGAGGAGTTTGTACATAACTTACCATATTTATTGCATGTCGACAGACAGCAAGATGTTTATCTAGCCGATCATTATCGCTTACCTCGTTATTAACCCTCCTCACTCGCTGTGTGAGCCGCGTTCGGGTTACAGTTTATTTAATCAATCCCAGTGCTTGAAGTGGGAAAAGGTGCCGGTACTCTCTTGGCAAATCATGACATTTGAGATTTCTACAGTGAAAAACAAAACTTGGCGATATTGCTGGTACAACAACAATTTAGTGTTGCAATAAATAACAACATAAATGTATTTAAACAAGTCGTGTGTGTGTGTGTGCGTTCATGCGGATTCAAAATGTTCAAGCGATTCGACGCTCAATTGGTGTTTGGTGTGAACCGTGCGTGACACCGACGCTTTCTCTCTCAGAGGTAGAGTACCGGCTACACGCGAGTAGCAGCAAGTGCAGGTACGCTTAAGAGTAAAGTGTAGAAGTGCCGGCACTGCGTACCGGTGAGTACCGCCCCACTTCTGCGTACCGGTGAGTACCGCCCCACTTCTGCGTACCGGTGAGTACCGCCCCACTTCTGCGTACCGGTGAGTACCGCCCCACTTCTGCGTACCGGTGAGTACCGCCCCACTTCGAGCACTGATCAATACAGTAACGCACTTAACGTCCAGTAACTTTAACGGCGTTGTATTGACGGTTAATGACGGATTACCCTGTTACTGAAAAAATAACGTCGTTACCTAACGTTCTTTTAAACGGCGTTATTCCAAACACAGAGCATTTTGAAATAAGATAAAGATGGACTACTTTTTCAGCCAGGTCGGAGCCCTCGGCCTTGAGACGGGCTTGTAGAGCAGTGATGTCACCGGTGAGGGTGCGGTGCTCCGCCTCCAGAGTCTTGCGGCCGCTGTTCAGGGCTCCGGTGTCCCGGGACTGCTTGTAGCGGTTCACCACTTCATCCATGTGGCGGTACAGACCCAGACGCTTGTTGACCAGAGTCAAGACCTGCTCGGTGATGGAGGCCACCTTCATACGCACCTCTGCTGCAGGATCCTGGAGGAGAAGAGAGGAAAGACAGCTTAGAGAAGACCTTCAGTCATTTCAACAACACTGTGTGCTCCAGACGCACCTTGGTGATGGAGAAGTCCAGGCGCACGTAGATGATGACGGTGAAGAAGAGGATGTAGAACGCTCCCACCACTAACAGCGGCTCCTGCAGCATCAGGATCTTATTGAAGTTGTAGTGAACCTAAAGAGAAAAACATCACTTTTTGCATAAGCACACTTGTGCGGTCACTGCCTCAAGACATTTTTGACACTGCATGCACTCCGATAGCATTGGAAAAGTGTGTTTGCGGAGCAGATGCACCTGTACTTTAGAGTAAGACCTGCAGTGAATAATGGCATGTTTAACGCTGGAACTGCTCAGGTTTTGTTTAGAAATTGACGTATATGCCACTCACTTTTGTAAACTAAACAAAAATATCCAAAACAATACTGTAGTTTGATTGATGACAAAAGTGGTTTTTTGAATAGCTTTATATTACACTATGTAGAAGAAAATTAATATGCAAGAAATTTAAGAACGTTTATTTTACATAATTTTTCTTAATGTGCTTAAAAAGTGTTGATTGAAAAATAAAAAAATGTAAAAAAGTTCAAAGTGAATGCATTTAAAACCTTTTAATTTACATGTATAATTCTAGTTAAATGTAGCATTTGTTACATTTAAATTGCAATTTACACATTGCTTTATCCATTTGCCAATTGCATTTATTTACATTTAACATTTAAACTTTAATTAAATCATATAAAAGTTTTTTTTTTTTGTCAGTTTGAATAGTGATTTACTTTTTTATTTTTAAATTAGTAACTTTTATTTAAGAAGCACTCTTAGTCTTCCATGCATATCTAGACCAGACTCTAAAATATGAAAACTAAAATGTTCAGCCCATAATTCCTAAGCAACGCTGTAAAGAGCATCAGGCTTTACAGAAGTCCTGTATCCTTGCCAGAGATTTAACACCATTTAAAATGCCCCTGTTGGTGTGAGATTACCACAACGTCCTGAATGTGCTGCTCCACCAGATTGTTCTTGGTGGCCACCAGCACAGGTCTGCCAAAGGTGTCCAGGTAAGTGTAATGCAGCTCGTCCTGGCTGCGGGTGATGGGGTACGGGGTGTCCATGTGGATATTTCTAGACCAACAAAGTAGCAGTTAAGCCATTGTCAAGATTTTTAAAGGAATTGTGCATTAAATATGTATACTAAGAGTTAGGCCGGTGACACACTGGCTGCGCGGCGTGAGCGTTTTTATTCCGGCTCCCATGTTGACAGAGCTTGCAGACTCACGCTCAGGCGCTGAAAACGCATGCATGCTAGAAACAGAACCGACGCCTATTTTTCACGCGACACGCAAGCGTTTTGGAAGCGTTTCCAGGCAAAATAGAATAGGAAAAGATGTCTATATTAGGGATGCACCGAATCCAGGATTCGGATTCGGCCGAATAATTGGGCTTTTTAACGGGGTTCGGTTTCTGCCGAACCTTAGAATTTTTTTCTACCAAACCCGGGCTTGCGCTACGCTGGTCAACGTCACGCCGCCGTTGATTATGGGAAGGTGTTTACGTACTGTAACCTATGAGTGTAACGCGTCGTGTTAGGAAGAAAAATAGGGATAGCTCACAGCTAACATTAAAGTTATAGCAGAGGCCAGACAGATTCACGGAGGCGATTGCCATCTCACAACTCGCATTTTATTCCCCAATTGAACTCCTTTAACTGTCTTCACACGTTCTACCGTCCACAGCATTACTTAATAAACAAAATGAGATAAAAATGAGCATCAAACAGAAATAACCCACAACACGCACGATGCAATACAGACTGCAGACGGTTCAACAGGGCGCGCGCAGCTCTTAAAGGGGCCACGCCTTTTTACCACTCGTTACAGTAGTGCACCGATCGAATGCTGTGAGAAAGTGAAAATGGAACTCATGAGCAGAAAAAGTGTTTGACAGTACTTCCAGTCAAAAGAATACAATTTGGACTTGTCGTGGTGGCAAGGACCCTAAACAATACATAACATTGCTGCTGTTAAAATGAATAATGTTGCTTATTCTTTTTTTTTTTATTAAAATAAAAGGAAAAATTCACTTCTGTGGACGTTATTTACTTCATTAATGTGTTTACTGTGTTAAGTGACTGAAGATGAGAGTAGGATTCGGTATTCGGTTTCGGATTCGGCAGAATCTTAACCAATGGATTCGGTATTCGGCAGAACCCCAAAAATCTGGATTCGGTGCATCCCTAGTTTATATGTCATTTTGTACACGAATACATATTAATAAATTACATTTTGATGTTTCAAAGTCTAGGTTTTGACATAAATTCAGAAATAAATATCATTTAAAATGGTGTCCACTACGGAGGTCATAGCATAACATCAAAGAACAACACTCGGGAGATGTTTCTCTGTCGCTCTGCATACGTCATCTCCTTCATCGCTCTGATCGGTTTTAGGTCTATCCAGAGGCGTTTGAGCGACGTCCGTTGGTGACGCCCCTCTGGAAATGGGTTCTCTATGAAGCTTTGCCAGACCCTAACTCAGTTACAACTGAGAATGGTCTGGTTTTAACCAGGCTAGTGTGTCACCGGCCTAAGACACCAAATTAAACTTTGTTTGGAAGTAAACAATTTAGATTGAGATGTGATGCTAGTGCATGTCAGATGCTCACCTGGCTCCTTCAGGGAGGATCAGTTTCACAGTTAGCTGGTCAATAACCTGGTCATCATAGACATGATCGACCAGACGCATCTTCAGGGCATACTGGTCTCCTAAAGAACAAATGGAGTCGTAACTTTATAATTCATTTAAATTAAAAGAAAATGTTTCTAATCTCTCAACTTGATAAACCAGACACACACCCAGATTGTAGAGATACTCATAGCTGGGAAGATTATAACCAATCATGTAATGTGTTTTCCAGCCTCCGAACAGCGGGAAACGGGGACGGATTTCAACCTCTACCGAGTCATCAAGAACCTGGAGGTGAGAGGTGGAGATGTTCCCGATCTCATCGCGGTAATACACGTCCTGAGCCGAGGCTGGGAGGATGGTCTGCAGGGACACAAAACACACAAGTTGAACAACACCAAACCAAGAGCCATGTGGTTGTCAACATTCCACTACTTCAACCGGTTTAAGCTTAATTTAAGATAAAATTCATTTTAAAAGGTCTTTGTGTCAGTTTGAATAGCGATTTACTTTTTTTATTTTTAAATGAATAACTTTCCTTTTATTTAAGAGGTCTTCCATGCATATCTAGACTTGTAAAATATGAAAACTAAAATTCCAATGCAAAGCCAAATATAATTTATTGACCAAAATAGAGTTCTTTCGAGTTGCCTACAGGAACGCTAACTTTAGCTGAGCCCTTATGTTGGACCAGCTGTCATTCTACAAAATTCTTTAAGGAGTTTAAAAAAATGAAAAGAGTGTTAAGACACCTTGAAAGATTTGACTGAGGAAATGCCGCTGTCAGACTGCCTCTGGTAGTCGTAGCGGGAGAAGGGTCCCTTCAGGTAGGCACCCGTGTGTCTCAGATCCACGGTCTCCTCCACGGCGATGTTGCCCCAGTGAGAGACCTCGATGGTTCGAGTGATGCTGCTGATGGTGAGGAAGGGTGTGTTGTTCTCATAGTGGATCTTCATGGCATCCTACAAACCAGCAGTTTTCAAAAAGTTAGACACAAGCGGCAACATCCTAATCTGAGAAATGAAGCCTACCCGGAAGTGCGAAAAATGGCAATACATCTAACGTCCTCTAGGGGCCGGTCCCAGAAGGGAGCAGATGTCCATAGACCCCCATGTTAAAATGTCCGTTTTCACAGCATAAACTCATGTTTTTACAGGTTGGTCCCATGGACTTTTACTGTATTTTTCGATAGGTTCCGAGTGCCTGACGACTGTGAGGGGGGTGAATTTTTTTCTAACTCGTTAGTTTAGATCGTATTTAAGCCGTGTGTCCACCAAAGCGTTTTTTCCCGCAGCTGGCGTGTTTTTTCAATTGTTTTCAATGGGAGCGCCGCGTTTTTAGAACGCCATGAGCGTAACGAGGCGCTGAGCGTTTTTTACTGGTCGTCGAGAGTTGAAGAATGTTCAACTTTGGGTAAAACGCAGCGCTCATCACTGTCACTTTTTACCCAGACGTCCAATCACAGTGGAGGAGGGGCGGGGCAAACACCACACCGACCAATCACAGTGGAGGAGGGGCGGGGCTAACACCACACCAACCAATCACAGTGGAGGAGGGGCGGGGCTAACACCACACCGACCAATCATAGTGGAGGAGGGGCGGGGCTAACACCACACCGACCAACTGTCACAACATTCTTTCTGTACAACGACATCAACCAGCATTGCTAACCAAACAAAATGGATGAAAAATATTTTAGTATGAAACAAATAATCTGCGAAATCAGTTACAAGTAAACTGTGTTGCGGATATTCTGTATCATGGCAATGAAGTGTCTCAACTGAAAAAAACGCTGCGCTGCTGAAACACTCAAGCGCCCACAGCTAGGCGTTTTCAGCTGGCTAAAAACGCTTTGGTGGACACACGGCCTTAGACATAAAATGTATGAATAATAAGGGAGTGGTTAACTTTGATTGACAGCTGATAACGGGCTGCGCCGAGTGGAACTCCTGAAATGTGACGTCTCGGCCATGATCTGACAACACATCAGACCAGCTCTGGATCCTTTCTGAACATTTGTATTGAAATATTTCCAAGATGGCGCCGCCCATACCCCCCATAAACGGCCTCAAAACCGTTCTTCAGAAAGTCTATGGGTGACGTCACAGACACTTTGTCCATATTTTTTACAGTCTATGGTCCACACATACATGTCGTTTCATCAGCACCAATAACTAATATCTGGACTATAGTTATCAGCAATAATCCACACCGTTAGTTTTGCCGGTTGTTTGTTGCAGGATCAGCTGAGAAGGGTCCGCTGTCATTACAGTACGAGAAATGAAAACTATCACTGGCGCCTCGTGGTGTTTGCTTTGACACGTTACGCTACGCTAGTCTGCACAGAGCAGAATATATCAGATGCAGATTTAAAACTTTGACAATGAAACAAAATAATCATTTTAAAATGACAACCTGTTTTAGTAGCCAACAAGGCTGAGAGGGTGTTAACCTCAAGCGATTAGAAAAGCCATGCTTGTTATGGTCTATTTGCATTAGTTTAATCAGGATTTGGTTTATATCCAGCTGAGCATGTTTATGCATTAGTAAGCCAGCTAGGTTGTATATTTAAAGCTAGTAATGCGAGACTGCCAGTTCTTCTAACCACCCTCAAAAGAGCAAGAGCACCCTCAGTTCACTCTGTAATAATGAAGATTTGGGAAACGCTCAAGTGCGTTTTGTGTTTGTGTTCTGGAGAGCGTCAAAGGTTGATTTCTTGGACGCAATGGCCAATCAGAAGTGTTTATGTTGGACAGAGTCCATTCCCCGCTCAAAACATCAGAGTTATTGTTCAGTGCTGAGTTCTTCATGTGCTTTCCTTACACCATAAAAACATAACGTCCAAAACAGCTAGATCAGCGACTGTCTTAAAATACAGCCTACTATTGCTGAACTGCAGGACGTGCTCAATAATAATAAAAAAATTTCATTAAACTGCATTAAGCAACGAAAGAGATACTTTTTGTGCACGTGTTCCGAGATGGATTGAAACATGAACAAGCAAAGTAAACTTTGAGCTTAAAGGGCTTATTGCAGGTTAAAGTACCCAGTGAGCCAATGTATAGAAAAATAATGCAGGAACTAGATTTAAATATAAACATATACGTATAAAACTCTATTTTGGCTTCTAGAGTCATTTTTGTGTGAAAATTTTAGTTCCGCATTTGAAAACCGCCGAACCAGAAGTGACGTCACATGAGGTAGTGCGCTCAAAGTAAACAATAGGAAAGCAATGGATCGCAATTCTAAATCCCCTCTGATGCACATCATTTAGTAGCTAATCTAAACTCATGTGAATAAAAAACACCCAGTCAGGGTCGTATATAAAGAAAGTTGTGAAATAATTCCCTAATATTAACTCTAATTTTGTGCTGCAATGATTCGCTCATCGCGACGATAACTGACCTTCTCATCGGAGCTGCTTCAGCCTCAAACACCCGCTCGGATTTTTGTTCACAGAAGCGCGAGCCGAGCGCGAATCCCAACGCGACGCTTCACTTCAGTTAACGATCATACAGTGCAGGATAAGATGCAAGTAGCTAAAATAAACAGCTGTTTTTTTCAATAGAAGTTTTAAATGACCGATAGAAATAATCAGTTTGATCAAAGACAGTGGAAATTATAAGCTCAATTTAACAACAAGCACACTATATATTGCCATTATTATTGTATAAATGTATTTGTATAACGTTAACTCGAATGTGTTGTATCACTCCGCTTGTCTATGTTTGCCCAACTTGCATCATTAAGCCAGAAGGCGGCGACAATTGACTATCTTTATGAATGAGCAATTGAACCATTGATTAAATGAACAGATTAGTCCAAAAACATTGATTCATTTAGGAAAGAAAAAGAAGCTGAATCTGATCTTTGATGCTCATACTAATTGCTCATATGCCTCTGGACACAGAAGGATTGCATTGGTGTTTGTTTGAAATGTAACATCTATGCAAAATAATCCTTGAATCATTTCTTATTCAAGGCCATTCCCGTTATGAATATGTGATTGTGCATTATCAACAATAAGCATAAACATTCAGCATTTCCATTTTGTGGAGTGGATCATTCATTGCGACATTTAAACCGATCAAATACTTCATGCTACTGTCCACCGACATGCTTTTAAAGCTTCTGTTGTCCATTTTTTTGGCCTTCAAAACACCTTAAAATGCTCATGTCGAGACCAGGAAAATAAAAAGTTTCTAATCTATTGGAACTCTGTATTTATAAAACCCTGTACGGCCTTGATATGCAAGAATACTAATAATTATATGTTCCATTCTATTAATTATATTCTATATTATATAGTCTTGCATATTCAATACTAATATGCAAGACTAGTTTTACATGTCACTGTTTATAACACAGAGCGTTCCTCCTTTGCTGGGACGCTTAAAAAAAAATTTGGGGGCATAAATTAAGAGTATACCCACTTCTCCAGGCACCACTACATCACTGACTAAGCTAGTAGACCTTTAACTGCATGTGTTGTATGTAAGTCATTATATAGGAGACAGTTTCCAGAGGAAGAGGGACTTTATAGTTAAAGGTTTTGAATAAACGAATACAAAAATAATTACTGTATAAAAACGTCATATGTAAACAGCCAACACAAACATTAAAGTGGTTTTGTACAGATTGAAAATGAATTATATAACATATTATATTATATTTACAATAATAATAATAATAACATTATGTTTCGGCTGCAGACTAATAACATATCGCCGGGATTATAATCATCCGGTCTAAAGTGAACGCCACACACGACCGCGTGTTTTGAAGCAGATGCAGAAGTGAAGTCCGTCTCTTCACCTGCACAAAACGCACCACGGAAGATAGGATAGCACCGTCCTTTTTGTGTTCGGAAATCTGTGGACTCGATGTCCTGACAGGCCATAATTCACAATAATTACCACGATGATAATTAATTGAAATACAGCAACCACAGAAAACACACTGAATCCCGACCGCTCCTGATGAATCCCAGCACACTCTCCATTGAGTAAACGCACAGCCCGCCGAAGACTGCCTCATGTGACGTAATATGACGTGATGTTGAAAAAAAGCATTTTTTTTCAACACGGTCAAGGAAACTGTTACGTTTCTACTAAATTTGTGCCCTTGTTTCTCGCAAAACATTTTTAAATCCTGCATTAGTTTTTCATATGATATTTTCATACATGGTTATATATTTTAAAAAAAAAAAAAAAAAAAAAAACGGCAACATGGGCTTTAAGTTTGTGCCTGAATGGTCAAATACACAAAGAAATGTAACAGCATATTGGATCTGTGCATTCGGTCTTAAAGTGACAGCAGCCTAATACTCCTGTGTTATTAATGTCAATCAAACAAGAAAACACACTTATTGCTCTTCAGTAGATTTAGTAGGATTAACCTATATTTAATTCATAAAGAGAAGACCATGCAATGTTGTTTTACATTTAATTACTTTCAGTTGATAAAGACAGTTCTGCTTTTTAATTATTATTTTTCACAGGAATGCTATATTGGTCAAGCTCGAAGCTGTTCCTAAACACCACTAAGAGAGGTAATTGAATATGTTGCACACCAATAAATTAAGCGTTGTCAATTCATGATACTTTGTCATCTCTCTTAATTTCTTCATACTTAAAATACATTGTTAATCGTTGGCTTATTTATTTGGTTGATCGTATCGGCCAATACTGCTTCTGGTGATCATGATCCTGATCGGACCATATTCAAAAGAAACTCTGAATTACTTTTTTCTTTACTAGGATTTTTTCTTTAATTTTAAGAGTAAATGCCCACATTTTGTCACTAGGAGCTACTCTTTGCATGAAGATTCTTTATGAATGCGGGCCCTGGTCTTCATTGAGCACACTGGCCTCATGATGGGCTGGACCTGTCCTTCCCCTACAGCTCCATCAATCATCGGCAGGAACGGCCTGACGTAGCCATCGCTGACCTCTAGCTCAAAGTCTGGGTCAGTACGATTTGATCAAACACAAAGACACTTAAAATTGTTACTAGGGATGGGCATGATTAATCGACGATCGATTATTGATCATTAAGAATTTCGTCGATCACGTTAATTTGTTATCGATTATCATTAAACTAATGCTGCTGCGTTGAGTAGTGTGAGTGGAAAGTGAACGTGTTCCCCGGGCTGGTCATGTTAGCGCGGAGGTACCTGTGCATCCCGGCAACGTCAGTCCCCTCATCAGAGCGGTGTTTTCAGCGGCTGGACTGAAGCCTTGTTTACACTTGACGCGTCCGCACGAGCGCGAAGGTGAGTGCGGTAAAAATTCGGTATTCGGTGTTTCACAGGCGAGCGCGTCGAGTATAAACGCCTCGTCCGTTTGGGGAGGTGCGCGCGCAGTCTGCGGAGACTCGCGCTGAAGAGCCAGGCGAAAGTGTAAACAAGGCTTGACGGTCACCAGGTTGTGGTCGCGTCTGACCCCAGATCATGTCATCAACATGCTTATCTTTCTCAACAAAAATCAGTAGACTGGTGTAGAAGTTGTATGTGAGTTATTTTTTATGAGGCTTTGTTAAGTAGCCTAGCCTAATTGATTGTTAGGTAGGCTAATATCTCTCACCCTTTCTCGACTCCGTGCCTTGGATAGTTTTGAGTTACATTTTGACAAAACCTGTCAGATCTAAGTATTATTATGTTTTTGGTTAAGTTATTGTTTAACATGATTTATTTATTTATTTATTATTTTGGAACAAACGAGGGTCTCTGTTTAAGAACGCCAACTCGCAGCTGCAGGTTCCGTTGCGTTAGAGCACCGCAGCGCATACTGTAGATCTTCAAATGTAGCCTAACCGAACGTCCAGTTTAACTGCCACAAGTTGATCATCTTGTAATAAAGATCTAATCGAGGAAAAACACGCTGTATTTTTGTATTTTCATTGCATTTTTAATTTATAAAAAGTTAAATAATTAATAAATTTGAATATAAAAATATTAATGATTAATCGATAGTCGATCGTTAATTCTCCCGACGATCGACTAAGAAAATTTAATCGAATGCCCATCCCTAATTGTTACCAAAAAATGTCAATTTCCAATAAAGGCTATTTTAAACTTTCTACTAATAGAATCTTGCACAAAAAAAAAAATTCTCACAATTCCACAACAATATTAAGCAGGACAATTGTTTTTAACATTGATGATTTCTGAAAATTCAGCTTCATCACAGGAATAAATTACATTCTAAAATATATTAAAATTAAACCCTCTGGGCTTCTTCGTTTAGGGGTTACTAAAAAAAGACCGAAACCTTAAAATTTTACTTTTCTTTTTCCCAGGAAAACAATTAAAATATATTTTTGTTCAATAATATTTTCTCATTATTATTTAGAATTTTTAAAGATTTTTATGGTACTTTGCATTAATTATATAATTTTTATGAGCTATTTTTTTCCATTAAAATTAATATATACATATATTTTTTTATTATATATATATATATATATATATATATATATATATATATATTTATTTATTTATTTATTTATTTATTTATTTTTTTTTTATAAATACAACATTTCACATCAAAATAGTATGCAAGCTGCAGGCAAAAAAAAAATAATTAAAGTGAGAAGGAGAAGTGGCTTTAAAAATACATAAATGTGTGTAATGTCCTGTAACCGCCTATTCATGGGTTTCAGTCACGTGACTTTTTTGTTGTGGCCGCCATCTTTAGGACCTTTGCGTTAAATCGCATGATCTCTCCCTGGTGATCGGAGAGATGTTGCACACTTAAATAGCACAGATGAAAAGCAACGGTATTTAAATAAAATAGATACTTTAGGTATAGATCCGTATTTACTGTTAAACGACCTACTGACTCCACTAAAGTCTAGTAAAAACGTGCCAAATTTTACGTTTGCTGACATTTACATCTACCTCGTCCACACTCCCTCTCCATGTCCCCACCACTTTTGAAACATCTCTCGCGGGAGTCGCGGCACGGATGTACCAGTACACATAAATAAAAGTCAAATAAGAGGTGATCTAGCACGCTGAAATGTGTTGTTTTTTAAATCAAGTGATCAAAGTGCTTGTTGACTCTGGATCAGTGGTGCAGATACAGTGTTCTCTCGTGACTCGCGCACACCGCACAGTCTTCACACACGGACGCGCGCTTTAATCCATTTTGGAGACTATTGGCTCCGGTGAGATCACAAAATAAAATGCACACAAATGTGTTCCTGACTGATATACAACCACTGATAAACATAATCGATTATTTTAATAAGGGTTTTTTAATAAAAAAATGGTACGAGGGCGGATTAGAACCCAGAACCTCTGACACGCTTGTCCACTGGACCATCAAAGTACATGTAAAATAGTCGGATGTTGAATGTCATTAAACGACAAATTAAATTCAATGTACTATTTAAATTGATTGGTGGACATCGTATTGTTATTGTACAGGTATATCTGATTTATGGTTCAGTGTTGTATTAAATGCCCCCATGAAGAAAATGTTCTTGATAACAGGAAGGGTAAGTGGCACTCTGTTAATCAAGCAATATTAACGTTACACCAGTAATCGCTGAACATAAAAGCATCGCTGAACTGAATTGCTAATAATGTCGGTAAAGCACATATCTCTTGTATTATCAGTGACGTTTGGATACCTTTATTTCCAATTCTCATTTATTTGTATAGCGCTTTTCACAATAGGCCTATTTCAAAGCAGCTTTTCAGAAATGCGTGTCTACATTACAATTTAGAGTGTCGGAGTTATGCATTTCAGAAATGTATATAAATCATGCAGTTAGCTAATAATCTATTAATTTAAACAATGCATTAAGGCAGAAACAGTGAGCAGTAGTTTAGCATACTGAAGCAGGTAACGACAACATAATTCAGCCAAACGTATAACTAAGGTTACAATGTAAATATAGATAGCGGTCTAGAATAGAGAATACGTGTTCCAATTGTAAACTACATGTTTTAATTTAGAAAGCTAACCTGTAATTTGCTAATTTTACTTTTATTTAAATTTCCAGGTCAACGTTTAATTTCTCAACATTTCTTTGTGATTTGCTGTTATCACAGTTCACAGCACAGCAGATAGACGGCATGTTGCAATTCGGTCCTACAAATGGCGGCCGCTCCACTGTGTGACGTCACATGAAATCTATGAATAGCTTCCTATATAAATACACAGAAACGCTTTTTGATTCGTATTGTTGTTTTAGACATGATTTCTCAATCTTATTCGTTTTTTTTATTTATTTAGATATACGTTTAGATATGCTAAAAGACTACATAAGCAATAGAAGTTTCAAAAACATGTAAAATTTTGTAACGTAAAAACAAAACTATTTCATAATTAGCACAAAGACAATCCGATCACGTAAACACACGGTTCGCAGTGTATTACCCAGCAGAACGAGCACTGTGGTCAGTCACCTGGCTGAAGGGAGGGACATCTTTGAAGGGTCCGTACTCAATGGCCTCGTCGCTCTTGGTGGGGTTGCCCAGTTTGGTGTAGGTCTCCACGGTTTTGGAGGCCAGGCGCACACGCGTGGTCTGGGAGCGGGTGGGGTACGGGGAGAACAGGTAGTGGTTCCCCTGGAAGACCACCAGCTGGCGCTCCGCCTGGGTGATCTGGGTGGGGAAAGGCTTCAGCACGTGACTGAACACCGTCTCAACCTTCACCCGCAGCTTGGCGCCCGGAGCGAGAGACGACGGCAGCTGCGCCTCGAAGAACTTACCACTGCAGGAGGACAAGCACACTGTAAACGCTGATGTATACATCTCTAAGAGGAACACGCTTATATACACAAAGAGGAGTGTCTATTGTAGCATAATGTGGAACTGGTGTCACATCTGACTTGTGAGAGAGTAATTGTTTGTAGTCTAAAAAGCAAACCGAACATTAAAACTGTCTTCAAAACACATCAATTTGCATTTTAAAATTGGATTCTAAAAGATTATAGCCATATTAATCACATTATTACTTCTCTCGAATAAGCATAATCATCTGAGATATTATTAGCCCACTGGTTATTTATGCTGAAAACTTTTTTCTTTTATTTATTAATTGCATTGGTATCAGGGTTTCATGCATGGGTTGCCAGATGTCAGTTTAAATGCCCAAAACAGAGCTTTTCAGTGTAATACTTTATCTTCCCAACCTGGCAACCACTTCTGCACTGCAGAAAAAGTGTTGATGATCTGAAAATGATCTGGAGTTTAATTAGTCTATTATGATATTCTGCGTAAATCAAAGCATGTGTGTGTTCCTTTACGAAGCCACTTGCTATTCGCTTCAACAAACTCTGCAAGCAAACTGTAATACATCCAAACATTAACTTTGACTATATCGGTTTAAAAAAAAGAAAGAAAATCACAGACATAATGTGGGATTGATATGACAAATTTCACTGTTTTAGCTTTTGAGAGAAGCTTAGTTTTACCAGTACTCATAATGTGTAGTGTTCGACTGATACAGGTTTGATGCTGCCGATGACCACTAATATATATATATATATATATATATATATATACACTACCGGTCAAAAGTTTTAGGCCGGTACAATTTTTTATGTTTTTAAAAGAAGTCTCTTCTGCTCACCAAGGCTGCAATTATTTGATAAAAAAACCAAAAAAACAGTAATATTGTGAAATATTATTACAATTTAAAACAGCTGTTTTCTATGTGAATATATAGTGAAGTGTAATTTATTCCTGTGATCAAAGCTGAATTTACAGCATCATTACTCCAGTCTTCAGTGTCACATGATCCTACAGAAATTATTATAATATGATGCTCAAGAAACATTTATGATTATTATCCATGTTGAAAACAGTTTTTTACATTTTTATTTCAGGATTCTTTGATGAATAGAAAGTTCAAAAGAACAGAATTGATCTGAAATGTAAAGCTTTTGTAACATTAATCACTACCATTCAAAAGTTTGGGGTCAGTAAGAATTTATTTTTTATTTTTGGGGGAAAGAAATTAGAAAATACTTTTATTCATCAAGGATGAGTTAAACTGATCAAAAGTTACAGTAAAGACATTTATAATGTTAGAAAAGATTATATTTTAAATAAATGCGGTTCTTTTGAACTTTCTATTCATCAAAGAATTTTGGGGGAAAACAATGGTACACGACTGTTTTCAACATTGAAAATAATAATGAATGTTTTTTGAGCATCAAATCATCATATTAGAATGATTTCTGAAGGATCATGTGACACTGAAGACTGGAGTAATGATGCTGTAAATTCAGCTTTGATCACAGGAATAAATTACACTTTACTGTATATTCACATAGAAAACAGCTGTTTTAAATTGTAATAATATTTCACAATATTACTGTTTTTTTTGTATTTTTTATCAAATAATTGCAGCCTTGGTGAGCAGAAGAGACTTCTTTTAAAAACAAAAAATCTTACCGATCTAAAACTTTTGACCGGTAGTGTGTGTGTGTGTGTGTGTGTGTGTGTGTGTGTGTGTATATATATATATGACATCAATTTAATGATTTAAATAACTATTGCTATAATAAAATTTATATTTATTTTTGCATATTTTGTAATATTTAACTTTTTGCAATTTTGACAAAGAAATTGCAAAATAAATAGATTTCTTAATTCTGTAGGCCTATTATGGCATTTTCAGAAATAAAGAAATTGTTAAATAAGATGATTTAAAAAGTATACACTATCCAACAACACTCACTCATCTGAACAGTCTGTGTGCACTGGGAATCATATTTTCTTAAAGACAAGGCAATGCTAATACTACACACTATAATACACACTATAATACACACTATAATACACACTATAATACACGAGCACAGCACAGTTTGAAATCGCTTGCTTATGCGTGTCCTTATGGACCGTCATGCACAGACTACATTAATTTTTATACAGGATATAACGCCACTACTTTAAGGACCATAAACAAATAAAAAAATAAATCGGTCAAATGCTACTTTCTAAATTATGAAATTTTTTAAAACTTTAAGCAGCAACTCTCAAAAGCTAAAATCAAATATTAATTCTAAGTATATCAAATTAAGTCTACAATTTTCAAAATAAAAGTCCTGCTCATGACACCAAACAGAAAAAAGTAATGACGATAACTGAAAAAAGGTTAATATCGTCTGACGTATGGACTTTGGGCAGACCACTAATAAGTGTGTTTATGTATATGATCAATATAATAAATCAGATAACTGAATTGACTTTCTCTTGATGTGTGATCACGTGAAACTGGAATGATTCTGATGAAATGTAAGAAGAAATTTCTTAAATGAGAACAATCGTGATTACTAATAAATTATAATTTGAGCAAAATAATCATGATGATCAATTTAACCATTATTGAGCAGCCATCAATTAAATTAAATTTTGGCATGCTGAACATGTTAAAGTCACCAGAATATAAATTCTGACAATACTTATTGCAGTAGTTATTATAAACGAAATTCATGTGCCCTCATATTCTTTAATCAAAATAACTTCCCCTGCCTCTTCCAGAGACATCTCTTCTGTGATGATGCGTTTACTGGTGTGTGGGCGGAGCAACCTGTCACTCACATGAGATCCACCAATAGCAGACCTCAACCATCCAATCAATTTCCAATAGGGCTGTCACTTTTGAGAAAAATCAAATTCGAACGGATATCAAACATCAAGCAATGTATTTGAGTATATTTTGGCGCGTCAATGTTGAGAGAAGTGGTATCTACGGTGTAGAACCCAAAATATTTCCAGACACTACTTTTTAGAGGAGTTGGGTCGTAATTGTGCGCTCAGGCTGGCCGTTCTGTGCGTTATCTTCCATTTACAAAACAGGCAGACTGGCTATTATTGGCTTGATTTGGTCAATAGCGAGTGACTTTAAAAACGCGTCTTAAGACATATCTTTTTATAACATGTTTTAATGAGACTTTACTGCATTTTATCTGTATAATTATGCAACTTGATTTTTTTGTGTGTGTTTTGTCTTATGCAGTGACCTGTATATTGCTTGTGAGGTGACCTTAGGTGTTATGAAAGGCGCCATTAAATAAAATGCATTATTATTATTATTATTATGGGCCGACGCTACCATACGTTTAGAGCGAGATGGCAAACAATAAAATAAAAAACAAACGGTCTAATCATAGACTGTAAAAAATGCGCCACACATGGCACTTGATAGTTTATTAATGGTTTGATTACGGTTATTTCACGTCATGTTCGAATGCATATTCAAATAAAAAGTGACAGCCCTAATTTCCAATGGTCAAAAAGTCCCATACACAATTTTTTTTTTTTCTGGCTTGAGAAGCGATATTCGTCACAATAGTGAAGAAAAGATGATTGCAACTTCTGTTTCATGCGGTCTTTAATACTTTCCCCCAGTGTTTACCTTTGTCCATGGATAGTTTTCTCTTTCAGCTCTAGGACTTCATCCTCCTCTTCCTCCCCCTTTACCTGGTGAAGATAAAAAAAAACTTCTGTTATAACCATAAACTTTTTAATATGCAGTCTAAAGTAAAAAAAAAACAGGGAAAATCAATGACCCTATAGTCTACTGAAGCTTAAAACAAGCCCTCTGCTTACAGATCAATGCAAAATACCCACAAATGAGCCGTCTGTCAGACTCATAGCTGCTTATACACACACATTTAAGCACGAGAAACAAAGGTTTTTATTTAAAGAAGAAAACCAAATGACGCTGGGTTCATGTGTTTGTATAATATTGCTGTAGTGCTACAGCACGGAAGTGATCTGTGTAACGTTAACCAGAACTTACGTGTCAAGCTGGCACTGACAGAGCAAAGCGGAAGTGCGCTGCACAACCACAGCTAATGCTAACTCCTAGATAAAACACTTCAATAACGCCATGTGCAATACACCATAATTCATTTGAATTCATTATTTGAACGAACATTACATATTTACTACATTGTTTGAGATAAAATTGGCCAAAAATATGTGCAAATGTACACATCAAGCGGAATCATGCAGCTAGCTTAGGCTACAGTACATGAAAAGTTGCACTCCCTATTGTCTCTATGGCAAAAATAAGTTTCAAATATAATTTAAAAAGCACGAAACAGTCCGAAATTAATAAGTTACAATTAAAAGAGAACCAGTTAATCTTAAGTGATAGCTAGCAAGAATGAGCCTCCCTGCAGCATCACCCACTCTTGCCTTATTGTATATTTATTCATTATTTGATGTACTCACCGATGCACCGATGAAGGCCAGATGCGGCGCGAGCTCGGGCTCCAGCGCGAGCGTGAAACTGTGCACTCGCGACGCTCCGTGATTCGCGAGCTGAATCTCGGCGGTGATCTTGCCGAGGTGAGTGCTCAGATCCAGCGTGCGCTTCACGTCCTCGTTCACCAGCCCGTCCGCGCGGACCGACGCGCAGAACAGGCACGAGACCAGCACTAAACTCACCGCTCCGGCGCTCCACATTGTCTTGCGTTTATATGTTTTGATTTAGAGGTTAATAAATGTAATGCGTCCTATCTAGTGATGTGTTTGCGCGTGCAGAGGCCTCGCGCTGCAAAAGCTGCTCCTGAAGGATGACGCTTCATTCATTCCCTCATGAGTGACGTCACCAACATGGCGGACAATGAACCGACCTCTCACCGGGGCAAAAAAAAAACCGGGGCTCTTCTCTTTCTTTTTTCCATCATTGTTACTGTTTAATTTTTTGTTTATATAATGTTCTCAATACTAATAAACAAAACCTTTCACTGAGTTAAGTGCACAGTAATTAATGTTCTATTATGGATGTCTTGTCATTCCATTATATATATACAGTCCAGGGACGTGCGGTCAGGGTAGGCAGGGTAGGCAGTGCCTCACCAAAGGAAATGTTGACATTACATTTATTAATTCCAAGAGCTTTATTAATTCACCACATTATTAATTGCATTTATTTTATTCCAAATATTAATTTTTGTAACAAAAAAAATCAGGAATACTCATATAATACTCCTTTTGCCATAGTTTGCTCCTAAAAACCATTGTTTCATGCGGGAAATTCAAGGCCATGGCCATTGAGGCAGAGGTTCGCAGTGCCTCTTTGGTCCATAGAACGTAGATTACGGAGATTTGCGCATGCGCAGTCAGTTCTCATGCTGTCTTGAATGATCAACATTCTGCTTCATATCACGTGATCCACTCGCTCTCACTTAATCCGCGATTCTGACTTTGCTCTGTATGCAGGCAGCGATGTGATGATGCCTGATATTAACTTGGGTTGCTAAATTACCTGAATGAATATACAGTGGCTTAACTTTGTTTTAAAAAGTGGGTGGGACAGGTGTGTGTGTGCGCGCGCGCGTATGTGTCTATAACTTAACTGATCCGACAACTTGTCGTGAGTCTTTTAATGGTCCAGTGGTAGAACTTTTGCCGAGCATGTCAGAGGTTCTGGGTTCTAATCCGCAATCGAATAGTTTTTTTTAATTTTTTTTATCAAAACCGAATATGTTCATCAGTGGTTGTATTTTATTAAGCAGGGACACGTTTGTGTGCATTTTTGTTTTGTGATTTCAACGGAATGAACAAAGAGAGTCTCCGAAACGGATTGAAGCGCACGTGCATGTGAAGACTGCGTGAGCCACGAGATACACTGTAACCGCGCCACCGATTGCAGCGGCAAATTACGCCCCTGTGAATATGCCATATTGATAGGTCACAGCAGACCCGGCGCCAGACACAAATTCACGGACGGGCATTCATTTTTTTCAGGGGGGCACAAATGAAAACAACCTCATTGCATAATAACATGAATCAATTATGATACTATATGTAATGATCGATAGAGCATAATAATTATATAATAGGCTACTGACGCTAAAGGTTCAATCTTGCACAGTGAGTCCGAAATTCTCACATATAAAATAGGCTACGACCAGTTGTGTCAATCACGTTTACACACTGCCTCCGCAAATTTCGTCCGTCATAAAAAATGTGTTTAAGTATTTTGAGAGGTGTTTTCAGGGCCGCTGGAAGTAATTGTGATCAGTAGGTGCTGTGAATTATTATTAAAAAATGTTGTGTGCCATGTTGTGTGGACCTGTGTCCCTACACTCTTAGAAGAAAAGGTTCTATATAGAACCTTAAAAGGTTCTATCAGCGCTACGTATTTGGAACCCCTAAAAGGTTCTATATGGAACCTTTCAGGGGTTCATTCATTATCATTTGTTTTGTCCTTTCCGGATTAAATATTTCATATTATTGACAAACATCAAGACCCTAAAATGTAAATGTATTTATAAATGCATGTGAATGATCACAAAATTTAAGATATGGGGGTTAGAAAATGTATATATTTATATCATTTTCTGTAGTTAATCAATATCACACGAAGAGTGCCATTTCAGTTTTTCCCCTCCAAATATCAGCATGATTAAAATGTGATTAAGTTACTACAGTTTAATAAACAATAATTTAATCTGCAGAATAATGTGATATATGAATGAATAATAGCCTATAAAGATCCTTTGTGCCAAAAGAAATCATTATAGAACCTTTTTAGCATAAAAGGTTCTTTGGAGTTGAGTAAAGAACCCTGTGGTTCTATATAGAACCCCAATGAACCCTTTTTTCTAAGAGTGTAGAACCTTTTAGGGGTTCCAAATACGTAGCGCCGATAGAACCTTTTCTTCTAAGAGTGTAGGGGGGTTCGGGGGCATGCTCCCCCGGATTGGACTTTTACCCCCACTCTCGGATTATTCAGCGCTGCAGTTCTGCGTGTCCCCACAGCGTCCCTGTGCTGCCATACGGCCGTCCCACGGACATTTGTGCATCCTTCTCTGTGCTAATAAAGACCAGGCTTGTTTTACTTGCAATTGAATCTTCTGTTATTTATTCCCTGACAGCATCAATCTGGTGCACATTGAGAGCTCAAAATTAAGAGCTTCAACCGGCTTCGATCCATGACTGTGCACATTGAACAAAGAAAAAGCATTGACTTGTACCTACACTGTAAAAAAAAAATTGTTCACTCAACTTACATTTTTTAGTTATTTTTTTGTAAAATACAGTGAACACTTCTCTTAGTAGAAATTCAAAACAATTCTGCTTATTCAAAATGGTGAAAATGTATTAAAAAAATGCATGGAAAGTGTATTCATGAGAAAAAGTCTCAGTTCACACAAAAATGCTAATATAACTGTAAAATACAAAACAATTCTGAATATTTGTAAATACACACTCAAAAATACATTATATAGTAATTACAGAAAAAAAAATTCATTTCAAAATAAAACAATAATTAATTTGTCCATTAAAAAGGTATTTCAATTTCATAAAGTTTATGAATCACTTGGATTACTTTAAGAATGTCTTTTAGAAAGCTCACAGATTTCATTAAAATAATTTGATGTGTGTTCAAAAGACAAACAAAGGTCTTTTAGGTTTAAAGCAAAACATGAGATTGATTATCTAAATTTTCATTTTGGTTAAAATAAAACTAAGACTTTTCACTTAAATTCTAAATTAACTTTAAAACACATGAAATCATGTTAAAAAAATAGATGTCAGGCCATTGATGCAGAGAACGTAGAAAAGAAAAACTGCAAAATATTCAACAAACACAGGCCTTTGGTAGTAATACACAACCTACCTCAACAACATTGTTTAACTTAATGTATTTTTAAGAGAGTGCACTCTTGCACTGCACGTCTCCGCTCCAATGTTCATCAGCAGCCGCTGAATTACCTCAAAGGTGTATTTGAGGTTTTTTGGGTAGTCTATGTTAAGAGCATAAAGCAATCCCATCATATTCACATACGCATTTGGTATGTTACCAAGTCCCCGCAGAACAACTGCTTCCTCTATAACAAGGGCCACATCATTAGTCTCACATGGAATGGGGTCCGTCACATCTTCCACCACTGTGATGATTCCTAGAGTCATGCCCCTGATCATTTCTTCTTCGGAATCTGTGTGCTGTATTAAAAAATTACAAACTTCAAAATGTGCTTTCACACATACAACACTGAAGCTCAAAGACTTAAACACAACATGAGTATTATTGTTAAAGGAACACTTCGACTTTTTGGGACTTTATCTTATTCCCCGTATCCCCCAGAGTTAGATAAGTCCATACATACCTTTTTCATCTCCGTGCGTGCTGTAACTCTGTTTGACGCACCCACCGCTAGCCTAGCTTAGCACAACCACTGTAAATGGCTCCAGCTAGCATACTGCTCCCAATAAGTGACAAAATAAAGCCAACATTTTCCTATTTATATGTTGTGATTTGTATAGTCATGGTGTGTACAAATAACAAGGTCATATGAGACATCGACATCTTTTAACCGTATACATACTGGGAACTATATTCTCAGAAGGCGAAGCACTGCTACTCGGGCGGAGTGATTAGTGCAACACTCTGAGCGAACTCTCTGCTCCTCACCGCAGGGCTCATAGTATGAGGCGCCCTGGACAGAGAAACCGTGTGTGTGTGTGTGTGTGTCCGTGTGTCCGAATGTACGTAGATAGATAGATCTTTATTGTCATTGTATGCAATACAACGAACTTCTGTTGGAGCTATCATCTCCAGATAGCAGCATAGAGTAAAAAATAATAAAGAATAAAAATATGAACCTATATCCTCATATAGCCTACTACACATACACATCCATACACACGCACGCACACACATACTACATAAGATACAAATATGTATACGCGCATACATACACACATAAGTATACACACATACACATATAAGTTACACACACTAACACATTCTCAATAAATAAGTACAATTTAAATAAATAAAATGTGTTTGCACGCTCGAGAGAGAGCGGTGTGTGTCCCCGAGCATTAGTAATTGGTACACATAGTAATATATCATTTAATACTAGACACATTCTTCTCTCTCGAGCTTCGCTCGCTCGCGCAGCTTACAATTGTATATCGACATTTAATTCAAAATCACCTACGTGCATTATAGCTGCAGCTATTGAGCGAGCGTCAGTGCTCGAGAGAGACCGAATGTGTCTAGTAATTATTACTGTGTAGTGTGTACCAATTACTAATCGGTTTCTCTCGCACGTGCGGACACACAGACACACACACACACACACTCTCTCGCTAGCTGTCACTCGCTCGCGTAGTTCACTTCGCTTTTGTCCAGGGCACCTCATACTATGAGCCCTGCGGTGAGGAGCAGAGAGTTCGCTCAGAGTGTTGCACTAATCACTCCGCCCGAGTAGCAGTGCTTCGCCTTCTGAGAATATAGTTCCCAGTATGTATACGGTTAAAAGATGTCGATGTCTCATATGACCTTGTTATTTGTACACACCATGACTATACAAATCACAACATATAAATAGGAAAATGTTGGCTTTATTTTGTCACTTATTGGGAGCAGTATGCTAGCTGGAGCCATTTACAGTGGTTGTGCTAAGCTAGGCTAGCGGTGGGTGCGTCAAACAGAGTTACAGCACGCACGGAGATGAAAAAGGTATGTATGGACTTATCTCACTCTGGGGGATACGGTGAATAAGAAGTGTTCCTTTAAGTGCTACCTTCATGACAAGTGGTGCTCGAATACTCATTTCAATCACTTTGAGAATATCTCTAAATCAACTTTATCTGGATAGTAATTGTCTTTCATGGTGATGTAAGGAAATGTCAACATTTATAAGGGGTAGTATGTGATTTTTTTTTTCTCCAGTGTGAATAAATTATCATCCAAATGCATGGGTTTTATCACTGAGTCCATGAAAAATCATTTTTAAGATGTCTCCAAGGGAAACAATTACAGTCCAAAGAGTACTATTGCTGCTATTACATTGTCCTATACTATAGCCTCTGCTATATTTAATCTTATACATACTCCATCCACATAGTTAGAAATAATACATTAAAGGGATAGTTCACTTTAAAATGAAAATTCTGTCATCATATAATCACCCTCAAGTTGTTTCCAACCTGTATGAATTTTTCTTCTGCTGAACACAAAGGAAGATATTTTGAAGAATGTCGGTAACCAGACAGTTAACTGGTCCCATTGACTTCAATGGTATATATTTTTTCCTAATATGGAAGTCAATGGGACCAGTTAACTGTTACTGTAAAGGAAAATATCTTTGTGTTCAGCAGAAGAAAGAAATTCATACAGGTTTGAAATGACATGAGGGTGAGTATATGATGAAAGAATTTACATTTTAAAGTGAACTATCCCTTAAACTTCAACTACCTCCAACCTAACTCCTTACTTTCCACATACCTCACAGATCTTTATGAATTGCGATGGATTCTCATGCATGAACCATGGAAGCCCCTGCAGTACTGCAACTCTCTTTCGTTGATTTGATGCCTTCCCCCAAAGAAAAGAAAAAAAGTTAGATAAATATGTCAGTATTGTGTTTGATGAAGCGCGCGCGTGCGACTTGTTGTGCTAACAATCTTCACCGTCTCAGAGCGGCTTCGGTTCATTAAGCGGTTCGGTGCGCATTATTAACGAGAAGAAACTCATCTACTCCAATCACTGCACTGCATTCTGCATGAGATCGCATTAAACCGGAGAATTCAAATGTCACGAAAGGCTGATTCAGGTCTGGGCTGCGTTTCCCAGAAGCATCGTGAGCTAAGTTGATTGTAGAGACCATTGGTGGCTGATTCTACGATCTACTTAGGCATACGATGCTTTTGGGAAACGCATTAATCTCTGTCGTCTGTTCAACACAGCGCTGTTGTCTTTCAGAGATATGGTCGTCTTAAGAGTGCGTTGTTTGCGTTCCCTCGGATGCATTTTGATACCTACCAACGCATAAGGAAAATATATATGTAAAAAGTATTTAAAATTTAAAAACACGAGCACGAAAACATTTTCTGCCCTGAATAAAACTCGCAGCATAAATATTAGTATTGAAATTCTATGTCCTGGGCCTACTGTCAAATAAAATTATTAATCTATTTTTTTTTTTATATTCTGATTTTTTGTCATATCAAACCTTTGGTTAAGATTAAGCTTACTTAATCTTTTTCAATTCTTTAAATTAGTTTTGCCATGTTTGGGTAAATCAGTTGAGGCAGCAGACAAAAACTATTCCGTATTCTTCACATTATTTCAACAGCCATTAGGCAACTATTTTAATTCTCAAACTTTTTGATAATGTACCATAAGTTTGCATTGCAATTAAACTTATATGTCATACTATGACAAGGAAAACTGCTCTAAAGAGAACTAACGCCTCCCACCCCACATTCATGCTTTAAAATTATTTTGGTGGGTCTTGAGATAGATTATTCTTGTCTACGTGGGTCCTGGAATGGAAATGTTTTGGGACCCCCTGCTTTAAACTGAGATAATTAGGTCAAATACTATACATTGAATAAACGGGGCATTTTGCATATTCATAGATCTGTACAATAAATGAAGCAAGGGTATAAAAAGTTACAAACAAGCTAAAATATTAAGGCTTGAAGAAATTGATTTCACAGGGGAAAAAAACTTTGTCATTTTGATTATCAAAGATAAAACAGTTTTAAAGGATAAAATTATTGACTAGAAGGTCAAAAATAATTAATTTTAATTAATTCTGCATTTACAAATGGCATTTAACCTTTGTCTTCAATATTTTGCAGCTCTAATGCAGGCCAAGATAAATTGCAAGAAAGGAAATGCTCATAATGTTTATGAAAAAAGTACAGTATAAATATATGTACTTACATTTTTATCTAGGCTGTCCATTATGGTCCTCATTTCTGCAATCCCAGCACAGCGCTTTGAACGGTACAGGCATAGCAGTTTTGGTAGATTTTGGTCCAGACCCTCAAAAAAGGACTTGCTCAGGTCCAGCGACATGAGTCTGTTGAATTCTGCACTGATCTAAAGTAATTACATTAAATGACACAAACATAACAGCAACATGTTAAACAACACTACAAAAAAATATCTAAATATTCATCTAAACACCTTGTTCAGCAGCGTGGGACTTTACCTGTCTCTCACAAAAAATAGCCGGCCACCTCTTTATCATTTCAGGTACTGGAGGTTCATTTTCAACTATTGCCTGAAGTAATTCTATGAAGAAAAGAAAAGAGTCAACCAACATTTAACAAACAGATTACACAAACAAGATCAGGACTAGAGTAATAGTTTCTAAATATATATATGTATATATATATATTTATTCACATGTATTTGTCAAATCAAAATTGTAAGGTAACACAAAGCCGTTTTATTTCCTCTAAACAATCATACTAAACTACATTTGAATATGCGGAATGTAAGGTTTTTAAAGTTACTCACTGTGTTAGCTTGGAGGCTGTCTGAGACACTTGTAGTAAGCTAGATCTACATTAGAATTTATAAATAAAAGCTGTAACTGATGTTGCTGTACAACGACGTTTCAGTTATGGAGCATCCAGCTTGAACACCGGAGGATTCTGATAATTCACGCAATTGACCCAATTCTCACGCCACACCCCCGATTTCTCACGCTGAGGTGTCAACCCGGTCGTTCAAATGCCTGAAAGATGAGTTTATCTATAGATCTACCTGTTTAGCCCCCCCGTGATCGACTAGTTATAACGCAAATTAGTTAAAATCTCCCGGAATCTAGAGCGAGCGTGCATGCGAGACTGAGATCGCGCGCGCGCGCGCACACACACACACGGCAGAGGGGAAAGCGAGCGAGAGACTCCCCCCTCCCCCTAATTCTGCTGCACCTCATACAGTTTTACATTAAATTACATTATATTTGTCAGCTCGTTGTTATCGTAACTTACTCACGCGTCGACGCTGCTTTGCTTAAATGGTGATTAGACTCGGTGATTTTAGGCGCAAAGAACTTGAACAAGAGAGTGAACATGAAAGCGCGTTATTTTTTATGCCACAAATTTCCCGCTCAGTGTCTGTCACACACAACTGCACAGAAACACACACACACACACACAAACTGAATTTGGTGCATATATTTCAACATTACTTTGTCTGTTGTGATCAATTATATTTTAAATACGAGCGAAATATCCTGAAATGAAATTAATCTAACGTTAGCAACCATCACATTTTGTCAACTTCATGAAATAATGTAGCCTGCCCTAGCTGCTACGTTAAATAAATAAAAGAAAAATAGGTAATAGTTGGCTAGTTTTATAGATTTTTAGCTTTAAATTAGTTTGCTGACTATAAACTAGCTAGGCTAGCTACATAACTGTCCAAACTGGATTAGCAACGGTCCAATGTGATTAATAAACAATGATAGTGTAAACAAATACATGGATGATTACTTCATATATAGTTTTACAAGTCATTACACAAATATGAACGAATATTTACTTACCAGAATTGATGATGATGGAAGATAAAATCTACCGAGTGACGACGACAAACTCTCCAGCTGCCAGCATTGCCTATGAACGAGATCTGTTTCGCGCTTCACGTGATCTCGCGATAAATAATGAGAACATATACCTTAATGGTTCAGCATATGTTTTTAAGTTGAGGCGACACATACTCTAGTTAAGTCAACTTACAGACTAGTTGAGATAGTGAAAACTTAACATGTTAAGTTGAACGAACAAATTCAGAAACTACAAGTTGTATCAACTTACAAAATTACATTGAACTAACTAAAATGCGGAATCATTTTTTACTCTTTAAAGAGGGCTCAAACATCTTGTTAGTTATGATATAGTCTCAGTCTACATTACATTGTATTTTATATTACGCTATAGAATAGGAAAATTACAATACTTTTGTCCTAATTTCTTCACTTGTAAGAAATAAACCCTTGAGCTTTTATTTAGGAGAAAACACCAGATCACCATGCTGATCGCGTGAGCAAGAGCGCACTTTTCTTTAAATCACGCAGCACAAACAGAATGCCTAACGTTACTTAATTAAAGTCTTGTGCTGTTTAGCCAAAAAAAAAAAAAAAAAAAAAAACGAAATATAATACCGAAAACACTCGACATGTCAACAAAACATAAACATCTTCCCAAACACATATCAAGCTTATTTAAAAACATCGAAAGCATAAACACTCATTCAAAGTACCTGAATACAACGTATTACGTATTCAGAAAACAAATTATGAGTAGTCTCCACAGAGCATAAAATATTCATTTCATTTTATTTTTCGTGTTCGCATTTATGAGGAAAAAACAATGATACGGACGTGAGCGCTCTGAAAGCGGCACTAAAAGATGCTTTAAAACTTTCACAGAGACATCAAACAGAAAGCACAACCTTTCTTTAAAGTGAATTTCGTTTTGTATTAATTGTATCTTAATTTTAATCAATGTTTCATCAACCAATTACCTGGATTTAATAAATAAGAAGTAAATAGCAGACGATAAAGACGAATCGGAGGCGCCGGCGCGTGAACTGCAGCTCGTCTCATAAATGAACCTAAACGTAGCCTCTCTCACAGACATGTCTACTTTTAAACAGAACAATTCAAAACGAAAGAAAACAGACTATAGACTGCTCTCTGCATGTAATCCGTATGAAATGTGCATTTCTCTGTGGCGTTTGAACGAAACGTTTGAATGAATGACTCAAAGACTCGCTTAATAAGACCGCGGACAAACCAATCAATCCGTTTACAATTACAAAAAAAATCTGACCAAACACATTTTTATTTTTATTCAGGAGTTATGTATATTCAAAACGATAACGTTTGATAACAGTAGCCTATTGATAAAAAAAAGAAGATATTGTGCAAACAAGCAAGGACTGGTGGGACTTGATGTGGAGTTGGTGAAGGGAGAGACTCGCTCAGGGCGGGCACTAGTGACTCACAGGGCGGGCCGGGCCCCCCAATGCCCGCCCATGGCGCCGGGACTGGGTCACAGCCTACCCATGACAAGACTTCACCGCACGTTACTGATATAGTCTTGTATTCATCAAGGAAATTTGATGAAAAGTGACAGTAAAGATGCTGTATTTGCATCTTATATTTCTAATAAATGCTGTCCTTTTGAACTTTCTATTCATTATAAAGGTCAATTTCCACAAAAATGCCGTTTGTTTTATATAATAAATGTATCTTGGGCTGCATATTATAATGATTTCTGAAGGATCATGTGACACTTAAGGCTGCTGAAAATTCAGCTTTGCTATTACAGGAATAAATACAAATCTTAAAATATTTTAAACTAGAAAAGAGTAAACTAATACTATTTCTTGAAAGACTTAAATATTACTGTTTGTGTTTTTACTGTATGTTTGATAAAATAAATTGTTTGGTCAGCATTTAAGACTTCTTTCAAAAACAGTGGTTTGTGTGTGTGTGTGAAGAGTTCCATTTGAAATTTTCTTCTAGAATGATAATTTTTATCAAGCTCGTATATTTAAGTTCAGTAATTCCACTTAAATGGCTATGAAAATTACCTATTAATTGTCATTTAAGTGTAACTATTGAACTTAAATAAACAAGCTTGATAAAAATGATCATTCTATAAGAAAATTTCAGATGGCACTTGGAGGCTTTTGCATCTGAACTCTTCATATATATATATATATACATACAGTATATATATATATATAGAGAGAGAGTTACCAGGGTAAATTATAAAAATGGTTATTTTTCCTTACCATACAAAAGCAATTATGTCCAGTAGTTTTGTCACTGTTAGTTTATTGAAACAATAGACAGAGAGTGTCTATTCCAAAATGATTTTAGCTGATACAACTGGGATGATATGAAAAATAGGCCTATTAACTTCTTGTCATACCATTTTACGAACCAAGACCCAAAAACGGCCATTTCTACATTCTTTCAGAACAATCCTAACTTATTCGCCTCACAAATTACGATGAACAAACATTAAGGTCAACACTTTAAAGTTCAACATTTTATGAAAATGTTTAAATTGGTCTAAGAACATTTAATAGTCAACATACAAAATCAGCCAATTGAAAGTGCTATCAAGAAACATCAACACTAACGAAGCCAACAGACAATATTTAGCATTACAAACCCCTAAACAGAACATTATTCGATCACAACATGAACACACTAAGAACAGCTCATCTCACTGTGTAAGAATAATAAAGAGGAATGCTTCAGATGTTTTGGATGTTATACGTCTGTTGAATGTTTAGTGTGTCTCGCAGCATTAGGTCCCGCAGGCGCCACAGAGCGTCCGCCATGGTCTTGTGCGCGCCCTTGCTCTTCAGCCAATGAGAGGGCAGGCGGCTCTCCTGCTCTTTAGTGAGCCGCACATCTTTCCTGCGAGCTGGGGTCAAACACACACACACACACACACACACACACACACACACACACACACACACACACACACACACACACACACACACACACACACACACACACACACATTTGGCTGTTTTAAGATTGCTAGTGTACTTACCCAAGCGTCAGTTTCAGAATTAAAGGACAGACTTATTAAAGGATTAGTTCACTTTTAAAAAAAACTTTTGCTGATAATTTACTCCCCCCATGTCATCCAAGATGTCCATGTCTTTCTTTCTTCAGTCGAAAAGAAATGAAGGTTTTTGATGAAAACATTCCAGGATTTTTCTCCATATAATGGACTTCAACAGGACCCAAACGGTTCAAGGTCCAAATGACAGTTTCAGTGCAGCTTCAAAGGGCTTTAAACGACACCAGACGATGAATAAGGGTCTTATCTACACAAACCATCGGCATTTCACAAATAAATAAAAAAAAGTTTCAGTTTTATAAGCACAAATGCTCGCCTTGCTCTGTTCTGTGATGCGCGTTCGTGACTCACGTAATACGCAATTACGTTGAAAAGGTCACGCGTCGGCGGAAGTACCGAGTCAGTGTTTACGAATGTGAGGAAGGAGGACCATATACACATATTCAAATGTCTTTCTGTCAGTTTATCGTTTAAATGCCCATTTCGTGTGCGTATCCTGGGGGTTTTAATATTAAAAAGGCTAAAAGAAAATTTTCATCAGGACAGAAGCGTGACCTTTTCAACGTAATTGCGTATTACGTGAGTCACGAACGCGCATCACAGAACAGAGCAAGGCCAGCATTAGTGCTTATAAAACTTAAAAACTGTTTTATTTATTTGTGAAATGCCGATGGTTTGTCTAGATAAGACCCTTATTCATCGTCTGGTGTCGTTTAAAGCCCTTTGAAGCTGCACTGAAACTGTCATTTGGACCTTGAACCGTTTGGGTCCTGTTGAAGTCCATTATATGGAGAAAAATCCTGGAATGTTTTCATCAAAAACCTTCATTTCTTTTCGACTGAAGAAAGAAAGACATGGACATCTTGGATGACATGGGGGTGAGGGAATTATCAGCAAAAGTTTTTAAAAGTGAACTAATCCTTTAACTGTAGATAATACACAGTTATCTAATATTTCTGATTGAATTCTGAGTAAATATTGTGTAACATTCACTATCGTTTAAAAGTTCAAGAGACAGTAAAAACACTTGTAACAAAATATTGTACAAGTCACTGTCTATTCATCTAAGAAACTTGAAAAACATGTATCTCCGTTTCCACAAATATATGAAGCAGCACAAGTGTTTCCAACAATGATCATAATAATAGTATTAACAAATGATTCGTAAGCAGCAAATCAATAGATTAGAATGATTTCTGAAGGATCATGTGACACTGAAGACTGGAGTAAAGATGCTGAATTTAAACAACATTTAAAAATATAATAAAATAGAAAACAAGCTATTTTAAACTGCAGTAATATTGTACAAAATTTATGCCCAAAGCTTTAGTAAGCATAAGAGACTTTAAAAGCATTAAATAATCTTATTAACCTTAAACATTTTGAACAGTAATGTGATTGTTTAATTAATACAATTAATAAAGTTAATAAACCAATAATACTGTAAAAAAATAATCTTATTTGGTAATGTATATATATATATTTTTTTATCATCCATAGGTCATATGCTGGATAAATCTCACTCATATATTTAATTTTCTTTATGCAAAATGTAATTATAATTTTTTTGGTAACATTTTACAATAAGGTCTCATTTTGTTAACATTAGTTAATGCGTTAACTAACATGAACTACCAACGAGCAATATATTTTTGCAGCATTTATTAACCTTTGTTAATAAAAACTTTAATGTTCATGTTAGTTCACAGTGCATTAACTAATATTATTACACGGCTCTTTGGAATACTAAATCGTGCCATCCATCGGTATGTTATCTCTGATTAAAAAAACGATAAAAACTGATAACACAGGCTCACCCAGGAAACTAAAGTCGGCGCTTTACGCTCGCTAGGAACGGTTTTTCCTCATGGAAGTTTTGCGTTTGGTGAACTAATAAAATATTAACACTCAAATCAATATTTTGCACACAATATTGATTTTGTTGTGTCAGGGTCCTAATCCCCCCGTCGGGGTTTATTCCACAATAACAACCGTCTGGATGTACATTATCCCTTACTTAACAGATACAGCTTTTAATATTAAAAAAACGTATTAGTAAATGATGAGATTAACTTCAACAATGATTATTAAATGCTGTAGAAGTATTTTTCATTGTTAGTTCATGTTAATATACGGGTGAAACTCGAAAAATTTGAATAACATGCAAAAGTTCATGTATTTCAGTAATTAAAATTAAAAGGTGAAACTAATATATTTAGTATATAAACTCACCAAAAGGATTATTAGGAACACCTGTTCAATTTCTCATTAATGCAATTATCTAATCAACCAATCACATGACAGTTGCTTCAATGCATTTAGGGATGTGGTCCTGGTCAAGACAATCTCCTGAACTCCAAACTGAATGTCAGAATGGGAAAGAAAGGTGATTTAAGCAATTTTGAGCGTGGCATGGTTGTTGGTGCCAGACGGGCCGGTCTGAGTATTTCACAATCTGCTCAATTACTGGGATTTTCACGCACAACCATTTCTAGGGTTTACAAAGAATGGTGTGAAAATGGAAAAACATCCAGTATGCGGCAGTCCTGTGGGCGAAAATGCCTTGTTGATGCTAGAGGTCAGAGGAGAATGGGCCGACTGATTCAAGCTGATAGAAGAGCAACTTTGACTGAAATAACCACTCGTTACAACCGAGGTATGCAGCAAAGCATTTGTGAAGCCACAACACGCACAACCTTGAGGCGGATGGGCTACAACAGCAGAAGACCCCACCGGGTACCACTCATCTCCACTACAAATAGGAAAAAGAGGCTACAATTTAAAAGTTCACCAAAATTGGACAGTTGAAGACTGGAAAAATGTTGCCTGGTCTGATGAGTCTCGATTTCTGTTGAGACATTCAGATGGTAGAGTCAGAATTTGGCGTAAACAGAATGAGAACATGGATCCATCATGCCTTGTTACCACTGTGCAGGCTGGTGGTGGTGGTGTAATGGTGTGGGGGATGTTTTCTTGGCACACTTTAGGCCCCTTAGTGCCAATTGGGCATCGTTTAAATGCCACGGCCTACCTGAGCATTGTTTCTGACCATGTCCATCCCTTTATGGCCACCATGTACCCATCCTCTGATGGCTACTTCCAGCAGGATAATGCACCATGTCACAAAGCTCGAATCATTTCAAACTGGTTTCTTGAACATGACAATGAGTTCACTGTACTAAAATGGCCCCCACAGTCACCAGATCTCAACCCAATAGAGCATCTTTGGGATGTGGTGGAACGGGAGCTTCGTGCCCTGGATGTGCATCCCACAAATCTCCATCAACTGCAAGATGCTATCCCATCAATATGGGCCAACATTTCTAAAGAACGCTTTCAGCACCTTGTTGAATCAATGCCACGTAGAATTAAGGCAGTTCTGAAGGCGAAAGGGGGTCAAACACAGTATTAGTATGGTGTTCCTAATAATCCTTTAGGTGAGTGTATAACTATATACATATGCATGATTATACTTTTCGGAGGACCGACATTTCAAAATCATTTTTTAAATGTATTTGATGTAATATTCAAATTTTCTGAGATTTTGTATTTGAGGTTTTCATAAGCTGTAAGCCATAACCATAAAAATTTTAACTTTTGCATGATATTCAAATTTTTCGATTTTCAGCTGTATGTAGTTAACAAATGAAACCTTATTGTAAAGTGTTACCATTTTTTCCTTTGATTTTTCTGGTGACATGTGACCTTGAGCCGTTTGGCTACCTTGCTCTCTGCATTGACAATGTTGACCATTAGAACATAATGTAAATCTGCCTTCTGACTCACCAGAGAGTGTTTGGTCCCATTTGCTGACAGTAGTGGACTCAGCACTGAGTCCTTCGATATACCTCAGGTAAGCCTCTGAGTGCAGCAGTCGCTGGGGTTTGGGTGGAGGAGCCACGAATATGGGGGTGGAGGGCTGCTGTAGAGAGGGCGTCCCAGCATGCCCCTGTCCCGGGTAGGGTGGGGGAGCCTGTTGGCCTGAGTTCATCACACCCATCTACAGAAACACAAAGATTCAGAACGACTCGAAGCGCAGAAATGATTCCATTCAATCCAACCGTTGTTATTTTTGTTGCCAGAGATAAAACTGCATCAACATTTTGCATTCATATAAGGCAAAACCCTTCAAAATCAGCATTACCTGAGTCCCATAAGCACTTCCTGCTGAACCCGGGGCCATTCCATTCATACCTGTGAAAGAGGGATCAGCATACACTGAGAACAAGAGCCTTTCAAAGTAACCTGATACCATCAGCTCTTTCTGTTCATGTTTATCTGTGTAGATAATCAGTTCTAGTGTTCAAACCATTCGAATCTGATAGTAGTTTATCATGGCATAATCCACAGAAATCAAGTCTGAAATCATGCAAAAGTAGAAATTGAGATGCTGATCATAAAGTGAGTGACCAGGGGCTGGCAAGCTCCAAAAAAATTGGACTTGTGTAATAAAGCGAACTTTCTTTTTGGAGAAGATCGAAATTAAAGTTGCTATTCGCTAAATGATAAGTTTTGTGTCAGGTTTGATATTAAAAGCACCAATCAGCCATTTTCATTGAATAATGAGTTACATTTTGGTCTGTTCCTGACACAAACCTGCTAGTTCACAAGAGGTAGCGTGGCCGAGCGGTCTAAGGCGCTGGATTTAGGCTCCAGTCTCTCTGGAGGCGTGGGTTCGAATCCCACCGCTGCCAATTATGTTTTGTGGGGTAGTAGAGGCCTAATGGTTCGAGAGTTAAAGAATAAATGTGTGTGTGTCGTTTGATTGTTATCTGGATCCAATACATCATTGGCTTTGTCGTGTGACCGAGCTTCAGCGTCAGTTACCTGCCATTTACAACCCCTCTCCTGTGGCATCATGGGATAGTAAAGTGTCTATCGAAATTGGACTCTGGACTCTGGCAGAAGTAGTAGGTCATGTACTATGTACTTTTTACCTATTGGTTTGTGAATACTATGTATTCAGAATGTTTTAGCGTACTGTTTTTCGCATACTAGCAGGGAAGCAGGATTATTCAGATATCGCAGCGATACTGTGTTTAGTCCCTTTTTGAAGCTTAACTGCTCCTAGTCACTATTGCTTTCGTTCTAATGAACAGAACTTGAATATTCTTCAAAATATCCATAACAATTTATAATAAGGTCTCATTTGTTAACATTAGTTGATGAGTTAACTAACATGAAATAAAAATGGGCAATACATGTTACAGCATTTATTAATGTTAGTTAATAAAAATGTTAATGTTAGTTCACAGTGCATTAACTAATGTTAACAGATACAACTTGATTAAAAAAAACGCAAAATGCTGAGATTTTCACGAACTAATATTAATAAATGCTGTAGAAGTATTGTTCATGTTAACTAATGTAGTTATCTAATATTAATAAATAAAACCTTGTTGCAAAATGTTACCAAAATATAACATTTTGGGTAACACTTTAAAATAAGGTCCCATTAGTTAAAATGAGGTAATCAATGAACTAACATGAACTAACAATGAGCAATACATTTGTAACAGAATTTATTAGGGGTTCAAGCGTGTAGCGCAGACGTGGAGTATTTTTTGTATTGTATCGTCTACAACGTCACAAATGTTCGTCCCAATCGGCCTGATGGTGGCGCTAAAGTAATCAAAAGTACGTAATGGCTCATAACTCCTAAACCGTTCGTCGCAGACTCAAAATAGATTTCACTATCTTGTATAATTGAAATCCTTGACTCACGACGAACAAAAAATTCAAACGTTTTCAAAATTTTCGGGTATTTTGGATTTTTCGAAAAAACTACTTTTGCAAAATATTCCTAGGTTTTTGCCCGATCGGAAACAAACCAGTGCAGAAAGATTCTCTGCAATCTGATTGTCAATAATTATATAAAAAAAAAAGATTGAAACTTTGAGTCACGTCCGCGGCGGTGAGGTGAAGTTCGCCAGTTTAGCTTAAGGAAACTCGCTCGGCCGGTTTGACTCATGGCCCTAGAGGCCTGTGAGAAACTCAAAAGAAATCGGCCACCAGGGGGCGCCTTCACGTTTTTCACGTGCATAAAGGATTGTATATCACGTGATTTTTTGCATATGCCCACGGCATGGTAGAACCAGAGCCCGTCTACGGAGAGCCTGGCCACTCCTTATTAAGTCCTATTGTATCGAATTTCGGTTGTAGTTCCCCCAGAGCTCCACTGGGGGCGATCGTCCGAGTGCAGAATGAATGGGAGTCTGTGGAGCTAGACGGCTATATTTGTCTCTTTCATCCGATTGCCGTTGAGAAATCTCAGATTTGATTGTAGGTTTTGCAAGTTCAACATGGGTTATTGGTCGAAAGTTGGATGAACGAGTACTTATGTCCTTTCGATTTCTTACAGGTTGAGTTGTTGTTGCCCATAACACGCTAGCATTCTGCTAATGATGCTGATTGGTCAGTGAAGGACTGATTACGACCAGAGGTACCGCTTGATGGCATCGTGGCATCCAAAGCGGGACCAGAATGTTAACGCGGACTTAACTCGAGAGAAAAGAAGTGCAGAGCGCGAAAGCACCAAAGTGACTGAAGGATTGCCGTAAAGCAGTATCTCTGGTCGTACGATGTGTATGACGTCATTGACATTTTAAAAGACTTTTTAAAGCAAATAAGTGACTGTAAAAAATCTAACACCCAGCAATGTGTAATTTCTTTGCATCTCCTTTCGAATACAACATTCAAATTACTAGACAAAAAATGATATCCTGAGAAAAGTGGATTTTGAGGCGTATAGCTTTATAGACCTCCATTCATTCTGCACTCGTCCTGTGAGCGCCCTCATGTGGACCAGAGTGGAACTGCAACCAGTTCAGAAGCCGGAAGTTTACTGGGAGTGGGAGTTCTCCCCTTATTAGACATTCTCTGGTAGAACTCCTCCTTCTGAGCAACTTTGCCTCTAGGACCGCTGCTGTCAATCGAATTGTTTCGCAAACTAGTCCTAGGTTTTTGGGTTAAACTCGAAAACTGTTAAAACGCTTTAAAACATATATTACCTTAGTAAATTGCCTGTTTTGGCTTTAAATGTTTTTTTCCATCTATGATCATGGTGGTGGTTACAAGCTTGCTAAAGAAAACATAATACCTTTTTACGCATGTGCTTAAAAGCCTTACAGCGCTTGAACCCCATTATTTGCTGCAGCTATATTTAATCTGGTTAACGTTAGTAATAAAAATACAACAGTTCATTGTTAGTTAATGTTAGCTCAGGTCCATTAAATAATACAAACAGACAACTTTTTATTTTAAAAATGAATTACTAAAAGTTGAAAGATTAATAAATGCTTTAGAAGTATTGTTCCTTGTTATGTTAACTAGTGCAGTTAAAGGATTAGTTCACTTTTAAAAACACTTTTGCTGATAATTCCCTCACCCCCATGTCATCCAAGATGTCCATGTCTTTCTTTTGTGGTGGCAATTTTATGATATTCATTGATCTTTAGTAAAATATAGATGATTCAAAGAATGTCACATGTGTGTCTCTCACTTGTAGTGAGAGAAGATTCTGTTTATGTACCTGGGGAGGCAGAAGGGGGAGACACTCCAGAGAACAGACGAACAAGGACCTCTGACCTAGATGTCAGAAGGCCATTTGGTGCAGGGAGGCTTAGTGGGCCAACTAGTGACGTCTATGGAAAACTACTGGGAGGAAGGCTCTGGGGGGAAGAAGGCCTTGAAACTAAGATAAAAGCTAGTTCAGTCTGTCTGGAGGTGTGTCACTCTTCTGCACAGGGTAACAACTGTGTATTAGACTGCTCCTATTCTTGCAAGAATAAATACTTCTATTTCTATAATTTGACTATGAGTGTCCCTTACGCAGTGATGTTTGTTTAATGAATTTTCGCCACAACAGTTTCTTCAGTCGAAAAGAAATGAAGGTTTTTGATGAAAACATTCCAGGATTTTTCTCCATATAATGGACTTCAACAGGACCCAAACGGTTCAAGGTCCAAATGACAGTTTCAGTGCAGCTTCAAAGGGCTTTAAACGACACCAGACGATGAATAAGGGTCTTATCTAGACAAACCATCGGCATTTCACAAATAAATACAAAAGTCTAAATACGCAATTACGTTGAAAAGGTCACGCTTCTTCCTCACATTCGTAAACACTGACTCGGTACTTCTGCCGACGCGTGACCTTTTCAACGTAATTGAGTATTACGTGAGTCACGAACGCGCATCACAGAACAGAGCAAGGCCAGCATTTGTGCTTATAAAACTTAAACTGTTTTATTTATTTGTGAAATGCCGATGGTTTGTCTAGATAAGACCCTTATTCATCGTCTGGTGTCGTTTAAAGCCCTTTGAAGCTGCACTGAAACTGTCATTTGGACCTTGAACCGTTTGGGTCCTGTTGAAGTCCATTATATGGAGAAAAATCCTGGAATGTTTTCATCAAAAACCTTCATTTCTTTTCGACTGAAGAAAGAAAGACATGGACATCTTGGATGACATGGGGGGAGTAAATTATCAGCAAAAGTGTTTTTTAAAAGTGAACTAATCCTTTAACTGATGTTAACTAATGGAACCTCGCTGTAAAGTGTTACCACAATTTGGTGTTGTACGAATGAAAAACATGAGGGTGAGTAAATGATGACATTTTTGCATGAACTATTCCTCCACAGAACATTGGTTTTGTCTGGGTCCGGGCAGACAGTTTGCTCTATGGTACAGGTAGCCCCTCTTGTTAGGACTGGAGAGGCAGACAGGAAGCAACTGCGAGTGGGACGTGTGGCTGTGAAGTGGTCCTTACCCTGATACGGCATGCCAGGCAAACCCCACGGGAAGTGGAGTGGTAAGGCAGGCATCCCCATGGGATGTAGAGGCATGCCGGCCATGTTAATCATGCCATCGACAGGCCCCTGAAAGGGCAGCATGGGTGGCCTGTAACTACCCAGCATGCCTTTTCCTTGGAAGAGGAAGGTGGCGACACAACATATGCATGCATCAGTATATCATGCAGTTATGAGAATGAATTCATGCACTACATGTAAAACGAAAATGAAAACTACAATTAGAGCATGTAAGCTGATTTATCATTCATGATGAAACGTGAAACCCAACACACACACACACACACACACACACACACACACACACACACACACACACACACACCCCTTTTCCACGATATTGAAAAAAAGCGATATGCAATAACTCATTGAATAATGCGATATTCGATATATACGATACGATAATGCTCAAAGTGCGTAAAATAAACTTAAATGATCTATTATGTAATCTACATACGTGTTTCACATTCTTTTTGTGACAAGAAAACATCCTTACAGCTTCTGAAAGTGAACATCAGTGTTTTACTGTTGCATAAGAAGTGTTATTTTAACATCAGTGTAAACCACAGGGTTCAGGTTATTATTCCACATTAGGTTTATTTAACAGAAACTGAAGAATCAAATGTAAAAATAAAACACTGCTTAGTTTTCACTGTATGAATTAAATACAGATTCTTATCAAAGCTAGAAAAGTTATTCAGCCAAGAGCAGTGAGTGATTTTCTCTGTCTTTTGTTCATGACCCCAGTTATTGCAAGCCGTTGCGATATGCATATTGCGATATATACATTTGCGATATTTCTGCTAATTTCGATATATTGTGCAGCCCTATTCTAGGCCTGAAAGCCAGAACCTTACCATGTAAAGTACACTTCGTTCTTCTTCAGTTAAGTTGATCTGCAAAGCTACTCCAGCAGCTATTTTAGTATTTATTAATATTTTGAATTATCTTTTACTTTCATATTTTCACCTCATATTTAAGTAATTTATGTTTTTGTTATTTTTAAAAAATATAAATAATTTCTATTTAACTTCAATTTTAATTCAGTTTGATTAATTTTACTACTTCAATTCAAACATATTTTATTTCAGTTTTTAACGTACATTTTTTAAATGGGAAGTGTTTTCATCTAATATTTATATTTTCATTTATTTATGCTTTAATTTGGTTATCTAGCACTTTTTAAAATAGTTTAAAATGAACAAAAACAACACTAGCCTTTTTTATTTTTGTTATCCATCTGATAGGGTTACACCAAAATTTTAATTTAGGCTGATATTAAAATACTATACTATTCTATATAAATTAATTCAATTGAAACTGAAATCATTTTAAATGCTACAAGTGAATTTAGGCAAATATTTTGGGATAAACACGTCATTATTAAACTCTCAAGTCCGTGGAAACGGATCATTTCTGAGAAAAGTCCTCTGAACACATGACTGAGCACCATCGAATGAAAAAGGGGAAGTAAAGTTCATGCAGTAACTCTGATGGAAGATAACAGACGTTAGTTTTGAAATTGCAGACAGCACAACATGGCAGCTTTGCGAAAGGAATGAACTGGCTGAAGATGGCACTGGAGATGAGTGTGTTAGCAGTTAGGCTTCGTATTGCAGCTCTGTGTGTCCACCACACCTGAGAGGGGTTACCTGCCATAGGCGTCATGCTGTGGCTAAGCATCCCCATGGGGGTCGGGGGGGGGACTACCCCCATGAGCGCCCCTATTGGGGTACCTGCTCTCGGGGAGTTCTGCGCCGCTCTCTCGCGCTCCTGCTGCTCCGCCACCTTAGCCGCCCGCTCTGGATCCACCACAAAAGATAGAGACAATTTGATGTTTCATGGAAAACCTGAAGACATTGTATCTAGGGCTGTCACTTTACGTTCTAATATCGATTGCGCAATCGATCGGACTAACCAACACAAGTTTCGAAAACGAAAATAGGGAATTGATTTTAAAGGATTAGTTCACTTTTAAAAAAACTTTTGCTGATAATTTACTCCCCCCATGTCATCCAAGATGTCCATGTCTTTCTTTCTTCAGTCGAAAAGAAATGAAGGTTTTTGTTGAAAACATTCCAGGATTTTTCTCCATATAATGGACTTCAACAGGACCCAAACGGTTCAAGGTCCAAATGACAGTTTCAGTGCAGCTTCAAAGGGCTTTAAACGACACCAGACGATGAATAAGGGTCTTATCTAGACAAACCATCGGCATTTCACAAATAAATAAAACAGTTCCAGTTTTAAAAGCACAAATGCTGGCCTTGCTCTGTTCTGTGATGCGCGTTCGTGACTCACGTAATACACAATTACGTTGAAAAGATCACGGTTCTGTCCTGACAAAAATTTTCTTTTAGCCTTTTTAATATTAAAACCCCCAGGATACGCACACGAAATGGGCATTTAAACGATAAACAATAATCAAAGACATTTGAATATGTGTATATGGTCCTCCTTCCTCACATTCGTAAACACTGACTCGGTACTTCCGCCTACGTGTGACCTTTTCAACGCAATTGCGTAAACTGTTTAATTTATTTGTGAAATGCCGATGGTTTGTCTAGATAAGACCCTTATTCATCGTCTGGTGTCGTTTAAAGCCCTTTGAAGCTGCACTGAAACTGTCATTTGGACCTTGAACCGTTTGGGTCCTGTTGAAGTCCATTATATGGAGAAAATGTCATGATTCTGCCATCAGGTCTGTGAGTTCTAGTATTGTGGCAGGATCATGACAGACCCATGTTCTGTGTGCAAGCACATGGCCTTGTGTTTTGGTCATGTGCATGTGTTGTCTCGTCTCGTCACCCCGCCCCCTTGTTATCCTGATTCTGTCATTAGTGTTTCACCCGTGTCACCTGTTATGTTTGATTAGTCTTCCTATTTAATCCCCTTGTGTTTGCTGTCTTGGGTCGGTTCATTGTTATACGTTGATCGTGAGTACCCTGTGTACATCTAGTCATTGTTAGCATCTCTTGAAGTCTTGTTTGTTTTCTTGTTCATTCGTTTCCCAGTTTAGTCTAGTCAGTCTGGTATTCTGTGTTCCATCTGTTTTGCCCCCTCATGGGTTTTGTTTTCCTGTTTTTGTCATTAAACCGTGTCTTATTTTATACTGTCTGCGTTTGGGTTCATCTCCGTGTCTCACCGTGACAGAAAAATCCTGGAATGTTTTCATCAAAAACCTAAATTTCTTTTCGACTGAAGAAAGAAAGACATGGACATCTTGGATGACATGGGGGGAGTCAATTATCAGCAAAAGTTTTTTTAAAAGTGAACTAATTCTGTAACGTCCTTCTCCCGCAGCGAACGCGCGTCACACAGCGACTGCACTGACAAACACAGCAAATTATACTTCAGCATAATGTCTCTTTTTCACAAAAATGTGAATTCTGCCAGTATTTCAGACAGTCTCATGCATACAGCTACCGATTCGGGCTACGAGCTACAAACGTCTACGTAAGCGAAATTTGTTTGACATTTCTAATCGTAAACATCCATGTTGAAGCCCGCAGTAATGTTTGTCATTGATGTTATGGCAGTCCACTCTGATTATTGTTTGTCTCTAATATTGCACTCCTGTTTGTCATTGTGCACGAAACTTCACGCCAATAAATCATCAGAAATATTGCTGACTTGAGCATTGGTCTACTCAAGTGCCCTCTTTACGCTGCTCGTCCTAATGCCTTATAGGTGTTCGTGGATTTGCCTATATTTGGCGTTGATAATGGAAACGTCTTTAGACATGGAAAATCGATTTTTACAAACGCTTATGTCTCAGAAATCGAACAGAATTTTTTCACCAAAGTGACAGCCCTAATTGTATCCCATGCATAAGTGTCCATATATGATGTCCAGGCACTTTACCTTCGTACTCCGCTTTCTTGGTGGCCTCAAGGTTCCTCCACTCTGTGCCCACCAGTCGACTGAGCTCTCCAAAAGAGAAGTCAGGGTGCTGGGCCTTGATGACAGCTCTCATTTCACTGCTGAAGAGGATGTACCCACTCATGTTGATCTTCCTCTTTGCCCCCTCCTTCTTCGACAAACCCTTAATGGACTTTGGTGTGGACTGTGGGAAAATGAGATGCTGATAATCATAGTCTCGTCCTTAGACATGATGCGTAAGGCTATTCGTGCTACTTTAGATTCAAATCACGCGCTTCAATATGATTGGCAGGATTCTGTGTAACGGGACAGCTTTACTTTATAGCAATTTGCTAACTGTACGTTCACACCGCTGCAAAGAAGCTCTGGCCGCCCCGTCAAGGCGCTTGTCAAAAAACACGGGGAAGCTTGTTGACGCGTTGGCCGCTCTGACGTAGGAGCATTCTGTGTTCGATCATGAGAGAAGAGTAGTGTCACAACATGAAATGTAAACAGAAAAAACAAGCAATACATTGACAATAGACACCTTTTATAATGACTGCATTTTTATAACTGTTTTGGTCACATTTGGTCGAAAAAAAAAAGAATAATTAGCTATTATTTGCATCTAGTGTGATTGGTCAAATCGGTGTTAACGAGAGCAAATTAATTGCATTCCCGCTTAAAACGAGCGTTCGTAAATATTTCCAATTAAAGTTGCACATCCTCAAATGATAATCACCGGATCATTATGGATCATCGCGAAGTATATTTATTTAGCGCTTTTCACAATACAGATTGTATCAAAGCAGCTTCACAACATCAATCAAAACAACATAACAATGTTCATTTCTTAGTGGAAAAAACATCCACGTTTGGTAGGGCTGATCAATGGTATTAATGATCGGTTAATTAATTTGAGTATCCCCAACTGAGCAAGCCAAAGACAACAGTGGCAAGGAACCGAAAAACTCCAGTTGTTTGGCGCTGCTGTATTGTATTTGCGGAGGAGACGTTGGATTCGGAACTAATGTTTTGGTAGGAACGAAAGTTTACATCGTATGTTTCTCCGGAATCAGCCAGCGCGAAGGACGTCTATGTTCCGATTGGTTGCTGGCGTTTTGCTGCTGAACCGCATCATAGCTCATTACCATAAAGGTGAGCTTCTTTCAACTTTCTGATTGACGCTCAAAACGCCCAAACCGCGACGCCGATGGATTTGACGCTCCTTGAGCTGAGAGAAGCCAGCTTCCATTGAAAATGAAGGACTTCCAGTAACTTGGAAGCTCAAGTCGGCGGCGGTGTGAACGTACAGTAACTTTATACGGAACTTCTGCCCTGTTTAGTAAATCTGACCCTAAATCTAATAATGACCAGTTTACATGTTCCAAGTTGGCAGTTTTTGACCAGAATAAGTTAAATAGTGAATACTCTCGCTCTCGAGACTACTGATTATCAGACAATACAGTGATGACAACTTCGATGAAAAGCCCCTTCTGAGATCAGTGGTTTAAATCATTGAGGTTCACCTACTGCTATTCCTATTGCTCTTGCACAAGCACAAACAATGGTTTTTATTCAATGACAGAGACTGCAGACCTGCGGGGGGGCATAATGCAGCATGTCCATGTCACCGGTCAGCTGAGTCTGAAGCTGAGGCATGCAGTGAGCGTCAGAACCGTCTCCATCATCATCACCCAAATCCTCCAGCTCTTCATCCGTCATGTCCGCAAACTTGGCCTCCAACTCTTCGATCTTCTTATCAAGCAGTGGAGACGGCTCCTTCTGAGGCACTATGAGCTTTCTGACAGATAACCAAAAACATGAGTGCAATTTTCAACGTTGGGACAGAAACGAGCAATCCCACCGCTATACACTAAAGTCTGCTTTCTAAAGGATTAGTTCACTTTTAAAAAAACTTTTGCTGATAATTTACTCTCCCCCATGTCATCCAAGATGTCCATGTCTTTCTTTCTTCAGTCGAAAAGAAATGAAGGTTTTTGATGAAAACATTCCAGGATTTTTCTCCATATAATGGACTTCAACAGGACCCAAACGGTTCAAGGTCCAAATGACAGTTTCAGTGCAGCTTCAAAGGGCTTTAAACGACACCAGACGATGAATAAGGGTTCGTGTTCGTGACTCACGTAATACGCAATTACGTTGAAAAGGTCACGCGTCGGCGGAAGTACCGAGTCAGTGTTTATGAATGTGAGGAAGGAGGACCATATACACATATTCAAATGTCTTTGTGTCAGTTTATCGTTTAAAATGCCCATTTCGTGTGCGTATCCTGGGGGTTTTAATATTAAAAAGGCTAAAAGAACATTTTGGTCAGGACAGAAGCGTGACCTTTTCAACGTAATTGTGTATTACGTGAGTCACGAACGCGCATCACAGAACAGAGTAAGGCCAGCATTTGTGCTTATAAAACTTCAACTGTTTTATTTATTTGTGAAATGCCGATGGTTTGTCTAGATAAGACCCTTATTCATCGTCTGGTGTCGTTTAAAGCCCTTTGAAGCTGCACTGAAACTGTCATTTGGACCTTGAACCGTTTGGGTCCTGTTGAAGTCCATTATATGGAGAAAAATCCTGGAATGTTTTCATCAAAAACCTTCATTTCTTTTCGACTGAAGAAAGAAAGACATGGACATCTGGGATGACATGGGGGGAGTAAATTATCAGCAAAAGTTTTTTTTTAAAGTGAACTAATCCTTTAAGTAAATCAAGTTTTATTTTTCTTTGTATTACTGAAGCAACTGACCGAAAGTAATAGATTTCATCCTCAACTACTTTGGCAGACAGAGAGAAGCGCTTCAGCCCTTTAAACTTCTTCATTTGCTTCTCACTCTCGATGTAGCGGCTCTCGCACAGCAACACATCCTCCTCCGGCATTTCAGTTGGCCGGCATGACAGGAAATCTTTGAAAGAAGACACTGTACACTTCCCTGAGGACAGAAAACACTCCAGATGAGGGAGAAGACATGTTGATAAGATTTAATCAGGGAAACTAACAAATCACTTCATGTCATCCTTTCAATGTGAATATCTCAGAGTCAATGTATTTCAGTCAATGTTCTTGAAACCACTCAGTAATACAACTGTAATGATGGAACTTAACTTAAATACTGTTACCTCCAACACAGGTCATAGGGCAGGATTCCTCCAGGTTACTGAGGAATACTTCCTTCTTGTAGAACATCTTAGTGGGTTCATGCTCGGTCTCCTCGGGGTGGATGAAGATGGGCCCAAAAAAATAGGCAGCTCCATCTCGCACCCACATCTTCTCTATCCTATTACAAGACAAAATCATTTACATATCAGGAGACACTGTCATGAATCCAAGTTTGCTGGTCTTGTTTTTATTGACATCTTAGGAAGCAGCAGGAGAGATGTAGAATCTATACGACAATTCACCATGACGTCACAACAGTAATAGACGTTCTTCCGGGTGGCAAAAGCCGAAGCGTTCCTATGGCAATGCTAGTAAATTGCTTGGAAGGGAGACCCACCATCGACAGTAAATAAAATAAAATAAAATATAATTCGTTTTTTTATCATTATGACAACTGTGTTTAATGATATATTGTGAAAATGAAAATGAAATATTTAAAATTATTCAATTCAATTTTTAATTCACATTTATTTGTATAGCGCATTGTTTCAAAGCAGCTTTACAGAAAGTGCATTTCAGAAACGTACATAGAAAAAAATACAGTTAGTTAATCATGTATTAATTTAGGGCATAACACATCGTCGGCGTTGAGTCGTCTCTTCTAGACATAAATATAATACATATGTTATATAGTAGGGATACACATATTTAGCAAAATACTCACTAGCTCTTTTTTCTAGCCAAAATAGCGTGCTATAGCCTATCATGGTCATTAAATGGCTTTCCTGAGGTAAATGTTATGTGACATAATTGTTCTCCAGCAGTTATATTGACCTCTTTGAGCAGTTGAAAAACACTGATTGTTCGATATTATGTATGAGGAATATACATTTCGGTAAGTGGCGTGAGAAAATGGATGTGTGGCCTGAGAGTGTGTGAAAAGTGAGCAGCCCTCTTTACTTTACTAGTCTGATCTTCAAAAGAGACAAGTTTACTAATATTAGTCTTGAATTTCCCCGGCTGAAGATAAATGCTCCGCTATGAATTTGTAGATGGACCGTTTTGAGAATGCACAAAGCAGAGTTGACGGGCAAGCAGGATTGGCAGCAGAAATGTAAACGTTGGATGAATCATATAATTTAGGGGATCATTCATATTTCCTACTTTTGACGACCTCTTTGACTATCAAATTACTGACTCGAGGTTGCCAGATAGGCTGCAGGATCCGATTACGACACGTTATTAGCTGCAGCTGTGAGAACTACAGCAGAGCTGGCAACCCGGACGCCCCAACACTACTGACTCCGTGATTGGTGGATCGGTGGAGGGTGGAGCAACACTACTGACTCCGTGATTGGTGGATCGGTGGAGGGTGGAGCAACACTACTGACTCCGTGATTGGTGGATCTGTGGAGGGTGGAGCAACACTACTGACTCCGTGATTGGTGGATCGGTGGAGGGTGGAGCAACACTACTGACTCCGTGATTGGTGGATCGGTGGAGGGTGGAGCAACACTACTGACTTCGTGATTGGTGGATCGGTGGAGGGTGGAGCAACACTACTGACTCCGTGATTGGTGGATCGGTGGAGGGTGGAGCAACACTACTGACTCCGTGATTGGTGGATCGGTGGAGGGTGGAGCAACACTACTGACTCCGTGATTGGTGGATCTGTGGAGGGTGGAGCAACACTACTGACTCCGTGATTGGTGGATCGGTGGAGGGTGGAGCAACACTACTGACTCCGTGATTGGTGGATCGGTGGAGGGTGGAGCAACACTACTGACTCCGTGATTGGTGGATCGGTGGAGGGTGGAGCAACACTACTGACTCCGTGATTGGTGGATCGGTGGAGGGTGGAGCAACACTACTGACTCCGTGATTGGTGGATCGGTGGAGGGTGGAGCAACACTACTGACTTCGTGATTGGTGGATCGGTGGAGGGTGGACCAACACTACTGACTCCGTGATTGGTGGATCGGTGGAGGGTGGAGCAACACTACTGACTTCGTGATTGGTGGATCGGTGGAGGGTGGAGCAACACTACTGACTCCGTGATTGGTGGATCGGTGGAGGGTGGAGCAACACTACTGACTTCGTGATTGGTGGATCGGTGGAGGGTGGAGCAACACTACTGACTCCGTGATTGGTGGATCGGTGGAGGGTGGAGCAACACTACTGACTCCGTGATTGGTGGATCGGTGGAGGGTGGAGCAACACTACTGACTCCGTGATTGGTGGATCGGTGGAGGGTGGAGCAACACTACTGACTCCGTGATTGGTGGATCGGTGGAGGGTGGAGCAACACTACTGACTCCGTGATTGGTGGATCGGTGGAGGGTGGAGCAACACTACTGACTTCGTGATTGGTGGATCGGTGGAGGGTGGAGCAACACTACTGACTCCGTGATTGGTGGATCGGTGGAGGGTGGAGCAACACTACTGACTCCGTGATTGGTGGATCGGTGGAGGGTGGAGCAACACTACTGACTCCGTGATTGGTGGATCGGTGGAGGGTGGAGCAACACTACTGACTTCGTGATTGGTGGATCGGTGGAGGGTGGAGCAACACTACTGACTCCGTGATTGGTGGATCGGTGGAGGGTGGAGCAACACTACTAACTCCGTGATTGGTGGATCGGTGGAGGGTGGAGCAACACTACTGACTCCGTGATTGGTGGATCGGTGGAGGGTGGAGCAACACTACTAACTTCGTGATTGGTGGATCGGTGGAGGGTGGAGCAACACTACTGACTCCGTGATTGGTGGATCGGTGGAGGGTGGAGCAACACTACTGACTTCGTGATTGGTGGATCGGTGGAGGGTGGAGCAACACTACTGACTTCGTGATTGGTGGATCGGTGGAGGGTGGAGCAACACTACTGACTCCGTGATTGGTGGATCGGTGGAGGGTGGAGCAACACTACTGACTTCGTGATTGGTGGATCGGTGGAGGGTGGAGCAACACTACTGACTTCATGATTGGTGGATCGGTGGAGGGTGGAGCAACACTACTGACTCCGTGATTGGTGGATCGGTGGAGGGTGGAGCAACACTACTGACTCCGTGATTGGTGGATTGTCAGCGATATAAGTATTTGAAATGAACATGATTTCTTAATGTCTAGTGACATATCAGGGAAAATGTATGATTAATTGAAATACATTTCTTACATACAGCTCCTTTAACTGTAACTGTTACAGCAGCCGGCTGGATCTCTTCAGATCCAGTATCGGATTGCCAGAAAAGTGCACTCGGTACTCTAAATATAAAGACATAATATATACATTTAAAGATGTTTACTTAAAAAAATGAAGTGAAATCATTCACTTGGCTACCTGGTGACTCGATGAGGTACGAGTAAATGTCCGGGTAAGACACTTCTGGCCGCTGGGGTGGGGTTGTTACACCAATTTGACGCTGGTAGAATGAATAAGGGACATGTTTTTAAATTGACCAAATTACGTTTGTGGATGTATCTTTCACGCTCTAAAGTGATTTCTGAAGTTAAAGACGTCTGCCGGCTGTGTACGGACGTTGTTTTGTGCCGTTATTTTGTATTGAAGTCTATGGGAAGTCTAGTTTGTTTTCCCCCAAAATGGGGCGGGGACAAAATTGACAGTTAAGTTCCCGGATGTGCGTATAGCTACAATAAACACAGACAGAAATAAAATAACCAAGAAGGATTGCTATGCAACATTAAACAGTCAGTTTACCCAAAACACTATTATGATGTTAACATCAATGACACCGAATGCAGTTGGCTCCCTTCGTATCGTATATTCGCATCTTTTAACCAAATGCGACATCCAAGGCCTCAGAAGACAGGCCAGATTTACTAAACAGGGCAATTACAAAAAAAGCACAGATGGGAGTGGGAAGTTCTGCGCGTGATCTACTGACGACATGCAAATGAAAAAACACAGACGCAGCCGGATCATTTACATAATGATGAACACAATCTCCCTAGAGCGGCGCACATTAGCGTCTGGTTTAAGTAAAATAAATAATGGTAAATAATGGCACAAACACCAGTCAATTGATGAGCGCAAACCTTAGTAAATCACCTTGCATGATTTATTTAAATACTGTCCTCCTATAAATTTTGCGTCTGAAAGGGAAACTCCTACAAATGCATATGCAATAAGGTCAGCCGTAAAAAAAACCTGTGATCGCCTTTTCAACGTTAACTGTGTGTCTTTAGTAAATCCTGACAGTAGTTTAACACCAAAAGAGGGTTTACACTGCCGCAAGCTGTTAGTTAATCTGGCCCTTGGAATATATCACACAAGTCATATCAGAGGGATACATATCAATATACTGTATATATATATATATATATATATATAGTTCTGTCACCAATTACTCATCGTTATGTCGTTCCAAATCCATAAACTTATAAAAATTTTAATGAAATCAGAGAGATTTCTGTCCATTCCACCAAATCTTTCACATTTCAAAAAGTTTATAAAGACATTTTAAGCAGTTTAATCCAAGTCTTCTGAATCGATCAATATTTATATAATAATAAAAGCCTAAATTAATCTGTTGATCATATGAATCCATTGTGTGTCTTCAGTAGACTTAGATTAAATCAATCAATTTATATTAATTACTTTTGTCTTTATGAACTTCCTGAAGTGTCAAAGTTTTGATCAATGGACCTTCAATGGAGGGACAGAAATATCTCAGGTTTCCTTAAAAATACCTTCATTTGTGTTTCAAAGAACAACAAAGTCTTCTGAGCTTGGAATGATATAACTGTGAGTACTTGTTGACAGAACCCTTTTATAGTTCCTTTTTGTTATTTTCAAAGCTCTACATTGTCCGTTCCCATTTGATTTCATTGTATGGAAAAGAGCAGCATGAAAATTCTGCTAAATATCTCCTTTTTTGTTCCACAAAAGAAATTACGGCATATAGTTTGGAAGAACATGAGCGTCTCGTTGTTGGTACCCTTGTTACAAAGTGCCTTGTATTTAGCACTTTAGTTACGATGTGACGTCATTGAAGCAACGGCTTCAATTATCTAACTAAAGTTAGATAAGACGACAAAAGTGAATAATATGACTTCTGGATATGTTCTAATGCCTTTCTAACTATTGAAATGTCTTTGTTATTGATCAACAATTATTTATGAATGTTAAGTACTGAACCGATATATTTCTATTTGTTTTATAGAACCACACACCCACAAGTACACCCAATAAATCCTCAACGAAACCTATGTGCATCTTCATTGCGTCATGACCAGACGTACCACAGTGATTTATTTAACCCGAGTTAATACATAACAAGCCTACCTGCCCACGCGGTTGCGAACGAGCCCGTGAGAGCGGATGTAGACGCAGTCTCCCACTTTCAGCCACATGTCGTTGTAGCAGAGCTGCTCGTAGTACTGGCAGCCCGGCTCGCCGTTACTGACCTCCAAGGTCACATCCTCCCTCTCCTGAGGACAGATGTTCAATATCAATATCAGTATATATGTGTCAAAGATACCACTACCAACAAAGTTGCTGCTTGGATTTAAAGCAACACCAAGTAACTTTTCCTCTGCGGTCGCCCTACTGGTTGAAAGTGGAATTGTCCATTACCGCTGTCGTAAATAATTTAGCCAAGCGTCGCACGCACGCTCGCTGTTTATCAGCACCGGCTTTAGAATGAACGATGTCCACAGACAAGGTAGAGTATGTTACATGATTTCATGAAAGTATGATGTATTGCGACATCAGAAACGAAGAAAAACAAAATAATGACTATTGTAACGCTTGACGTAAGGCAAGTCAAATTTGTAGATGTCTTATGTCTCATTCGGACTACAGAAACACAACCCGATCTGGCAAACTTACATAGCGTGGTTATAGCAGATATAGGACCACAAAGCGGAGACATAAGTGCCTTTCACCCTGTTACGACTTGATGAACCACTGAAACGATTTTGGAAACATTATTTTAAGGTAAAAAAATCTTACTTAGTGTTGCTTTAAATAGGCAAATTGACAGATCTTCTAACCCTAATTGATGGAGTGTGTAGCTTTTCATTTCTTAAACAACCATGTAGGAAGACACATCATGGCCATATTCCAGGATGACAATGTCAAGATTCATCAGGCTCAAATTGTGAAAGAATAGTTGTGAGGAAATCATTTTCACACATGAATCGGCTCCTCCTCAAATTAAATGATAAGAAAACCGAGATATTAGTGATCGGCTCTATTGCCTCAGTCAAAAGGATGGGCCAGTCCTGTGACATTGATGGACTTCACGTCAAGCCTTCGTCGTCGATTCGTAACCTCGGTGTCTTATTCGACCCAACTCTATCTTTTGGCTCTCATGTTTCTTCTCTTGTTAAAAACTCTTTTTTCCATCTTTGCAATATTGCTCGTCTACGATCTTCTCTCACTTTAGCTGATGCTGAAACCTTAATTCATGCATTAATCACATCACGCCTGGACTATTGCAATGCTTTATTTCTTGGTCTTCCCAAACAACTTATAGCAAGATTACAGTATGTTCAAAGCTCATCAGCAAGAGTCTCTCCTCCATTAGGCGTTCTGCTCACATTACTCCTCTGCTTCATGACCTTCACTGATACCCGTGGCATCACGTATCCACTTTAAGGTATTACTTCTAACGTTTAAGGCATTAATATGATCTTGCTCCCCAATATCTGTCTGATCTACTTTACTCTTACCACCCTGTCCAGTCCCTTAGATCAGCTGAACTTTTGTCCATCCCTCGTTTCTGGTTGTCTAGTCTACTGTAGGTGGAAGGTCCTTTAGTGTTAAAAGGGTCATGACATGTTTTTTTGTTTTGTTTTATTATGTTCCCTTAGGTGCAATTATAGGATTACTATAGTTTTTGGACAATTTTTTTTTAAAAATGTAGTGATTTATGACCTTTTCCCACCCTGTTTCTCATCATCTGATTCAAACAGTCTGTTTTGGGGGTGTTTCCCCTTTAAGAGTTCAGTGTTAACGCCCACTGTTATGATTGGCTAACGTCAGTGCTTATGCATAATTATTATCGCCCCCTAGTTAGAACATGTGCGGATTCCACGGAACTGTTTATAGTAGCGGTGCTGCCGATTGGTGCGAGCGAGGCGATGGCTCCTATATGTATCCTATGTGACTGTAATGTATGTGTGGATGTCTAAATGTATTGTAATGTACAATGTAAAGCGACCTTGAACTATGGAAAGGCGCTATATAAATAAAACTTGAGTCCAGAGCTCAAATTCATTGAAAGTCTTTGGGATGTCCTGGAGGAGACTTTACAGAGTGCTGGACTCTTGCATTGTCAACACAAGATCTTGACCAAAAATTGATGCACATTTATTTCCATCAAGAGGTGCATTCATTTTTGGTCAAGATCTTGAATTCTTTATTCAATTAATGTATTTTTTCGGCTGGGCAGTGTGTGTCTTACCTTATCAATGATAGATGGTACAGCTTTACCATCTTCTACCACCTCAGGAGGCTTTTCACTGTCCTGTTTGGGTGCGAACATGGAAGCCACCCGAACCACAGGCAAGGTCACGTCACGAATGACGAACTTCACTGAGCTCAGGGGCATCGTCCACATCTTGATCTTTTTGAAGGACTTGGTTTTAGCAGAATAACGAGACTCGCAGACAAAAACGTCTTCGGGTCGGAAGCTGTCAGGCTGAAGCTTGAAATACTCCTGAAATTTCATCAGAGCAGTTTTTAAAACGCAGTATAAATGTAAAAATGTATTGGGAATGTTTTGGACTCGTCGCTGAATGATATTACCTTCACAAACATGACGACACATTTGCCCATTATTTTATTGACAGGAATTTTGTTGTAATAGTCGCTTTTGAAAACTTCTTTCTCCAGAAATTTGCGTGTTGCAAGATGAAATGTTTCGTTGGGTCTGTAGAACCAGCAGCCGTAAAGCCAGTTCTCTCCTTCAGGAAAAGACACATACACATCGTTTAATAGCTGCACTACTGTTCAAAAGTTTGGGGTTGGTACATTTTTGAAGGCTACATTTAAAAATAAGTAAAACAATAATATTGTGAAATATTACAACTTCAAATAACACTTTCAATTTCAAAATATTTTTTTAGATGAAATGTATTCATGTAATGGCAAAGCTGAAGCATCTTTACTCCAGTCTTCAGTGTCACATGATCCTTCAGAAATCAGTCTAATATGTTGATGTGCTGCTCAAGAAACATGTCTTATCATTATCATTATCGTGCTGCTTTTTTATTTTTCTTTTCAAGATTCCTTGATGAATAGAAAAGAACAGCATATATTTGAATCTTTGAATTATATGGGCCCTATCTTGCACTCAGCGCACGATCTGAAACGCAAGTGTCAAAGCGCAAAGCGCAAGTAACTTTGTGGGCGGGTCTCGGCGCTGTTGCTATTTTACCGGCGGGAAAAACGACTCTTGCGCCTGGCGCAAATCTAAAAGGGGTTGGTCTGAAGTAGCTTCATTATTCATAGGTGTGGTTTGGGCGTAACGTGAAATAAACCAATCAGAGCGTCATATCACATTCCCTTTAAGAGCATGATGAACGAGGTGCGCTTGTTCCATGGCGCAATACTATTATAACGGCGCATTTACCAGGAGCGCTTCAGAATCGGTTCACAGCCGAGGAGATCGATGTTCTCGTCAGGGCCGTAAAAGAAAGAGAAGTGACATTGGAGATGGGACAAACACACCCAAATTAGCTTCGGTTATACATGCATATAATAATTTGGGTAAATATGTAGGCCTAAGCTTTATGCCTATTTTTCCGATCGTCATGGACACAGCATATTAATACTGTGAAGCTGCTTTGATACAATCTGTATTGTGAAAAGCACTATATAAATATACTTGACTTGACTGGACAACAATGACTTCCCTCGTGTTTTAATATTTTTCCTTATAATAATGTATCATTTGCAAAAAGGAAAATGCATCTGTGTAGATGAGAGAATCATCTACAGCAGTGATTCTCAACCGGTGGGCCGCAGCCCTCTAGTGGGCCTCGAAGCGCCATCTGGTGGGCCGTGTATAGGCAGTGGTAGACTACACGCAAATTAATAAAATAAAAAAAAATTATTGACAAATCTTGTTATTTTCTAATTATCTGATTGTTCTTATGACTTTATTAGACCAAAAACACTCAAGTTAAGTCAATATGCATTATCTAAAAGCTAATTTATGTTTATATTACAAAAGGGGGTTGCACACCGGAGGAGAAGCGCAGCGCTGCGTCGCCTCTAGGACAACTCGAGGTATCGCACACAAGGACAAGTCGAGGAATCGCACACCGGACGCGCTTTCTCAGTTTATGGCCAGTAATATATTAAAGTCGTGGTGCTGCGCTTCTCGTTTGGTGTGCAATCCCCTTAAGCCGAAAGCGCAGTATGTGTGTTGAATGCGGAGAAATGTTGTCAAGAGGCGCTAGAGATGGAGACTGAACGGCCGGTCTGACATATGGTGATTTTATAGCCTACCGGTCAAATGCTTTCGGGCGCCGCATGATTAAGATCGTGCAATGTCAGCATCACACGTGCACACGGAACGCACATGTGAATTACGGTCGTTTCACACTGCAAGCGTGAGCGGCGCGTATTTTTTCCGGCGTACATGTTCATCAATGAGTGCATTCACACCGGGAGCAGTGCGTGAGCGTCAAGCAGGAGAGTCGCGTGAGCAGCAGTGAAGCGGGGTTTCTGCGCTGCTCACGCTCAACTAAAGTGAAAGCACACTTTTGATGGACAAAATAAATATGATTTCACACAAAAAGTGCCCAAAATCCACATAATTTGCATGTCTAGTGTGTTTTAACAAGAACTGGAGTAGGCTATGTCAGAAAAGAAAATGAAGACTCAAATTCAATTTTTACTTAACTCAGATTAAAATTACCCAAATTAAATGTACCCATTTAAACTTGTTTTAATTATTCAGTTTGGGTGAAAATATATGGTGTTTTATAAAAATATATATATATAGAAAATAAATATTTGTGTGTGTAAAGTGGTTAGAAAAAATGAAATCGCAATCGGCTAAAATCGGTAACGGCAGGTCAAACTCAATGAAAAATCGGAAATAGGAATCGGCCTAGAAAATTGTAACCGGTGCATCTCTAGCTAAAACCATCAAGGCTGCAGAGACATTTGAACTCAAAACACCCGGGCTGTTTTGGGAAGCTAAAAGAATATTGTTTTAAACAGTCATGTTAATATCGCTATTTGTATTTGATAAATTATAGGCTACTTATAGTATGCAAATTGGGGTGAATGAACTTTGTTGAACTAAGTTGAACTGCTAATGAATAGAGAGAATGTTCCCCTCTTGTGTGTCTGGCCGGTTGTTATAAGTATGTTAGCCTGTTATTGTTACTGAGTAAACCTGCCAAGTCTTTTTCATACAAGGACAGTTTTCATCTATAGCTGACTTGACTAGTCTGCTACAATGGCATAACAGATTAACAGCAGAGTATGTCATTGTAATTTTTTTATTCTCTGTTATTCTGTGTTCATAATATCATATTTGGAAAGGTGGTCCTCGGAATGTTTTTAAACAGTCATTGGTGGGCCATGAGTTGCAAAAGGTTGAGAACCCCTGATCTACAGTGTATGCGCGTTGTTCACACTCTGTATTATGACCAAGCACGCGCGCTTAAAATAGCATCTGAATGTACGCTCACTGCACCACTGACTTTAGACTAGGTTTTTTCTGGACAGTGGCGCAATTGTTTTCTGGAACTGCAAAATAGCATGAGGGAAAGTTTGCGCCGGAACACGCCTCGTCTTTGGCTGAACCGCCCCGGGGAGCGCAAGTGTATTTCTTAGTTAACCGACGTGTGTCTGTGGAGGGAAAAGTCCGCTTTGTGCGGGTGCAAAATAGGAATGATACATGCGTCGGTGTACAAAGTCAATTGCGCCGGGTGCAAGATAGGGCCCTATATCTTTTCTGGTCACTTTTGATGTATCCTTGCTGAAAAAAAGTATCAATTACTTACGGTACATTAAAAAAAAAAAAATCGTACTGTTCCCCAAATCTTACCAGTAATGTATATTCTCAATCAAGTGTTATGAAACAACATATATGCATAGCACATGTTGACAGCATCTATCTGATGATTGTGGATGTAATACCTGCATCGTCCTGCCACAGGCGCTCTATGCAGACGATGTGCGGCTGCAGGTTCGGCTCTGTGGGCTCCACATAAACGTAGTCTCCCACATGGTACATGTTGTCCTTGAAGCTGCAGTCCTGGCTGTAGTTGCGCTGAAGGACTCCCTGCCATCCGCCTCCGGCCGTGTCCTCACTCTTCTCAGCCTCTGGAGATCGATGTCAAAACATTAATAAGGCCATCTGCACCACAGTGGAGAGTTTAGGGAGCAAAAACTGTGTTTGAACCAAGCGCAACATCCTAATCTGAGAAATGAAGCCTACCCGGAAGTGCACAAAACTGCAATACATCTAACGTCCTCTAGGGGCCGGTCCCAGAAGGAGCAAATGTCCATAGACCCCCATGTTAAAATGTCCATTTTCACAGCATAAATTCATGTTTTTACAGGTTGGTCCCATGGACTTTTATTGTATTTTTCAATAGGTTCTGAGTGCCTGACAACTGTGAGGGGGTGAATTTTTTCTAACTCGTTAGTTTAGATCGTATTTAGATATAAAATGCATGACAAATAAGGGCATGGTTAACTTTGATTGACAGCTGATAACGGGCTGCGCCGAGTGGAATTCCTGAAATTGGACGTCTCGGCCATGATCTAACACAACACATCAGACCAGCTCTGGATCCTTTATGAACATTTATATTTTGGATTTCCCAAGATTTTCTAAGATGGCGCCGCCCATACCCCCCATAAATGGCCTCAAAACCGTTCTTCAGAAAGTCTATGGGTGACGTCACAGACGCTTTGTCCATATTTTTTACAGTCTATGGTTTGAACACAGGACAGAATTCCCCTAAATGATTGTTTTGTGTGTATGGAATAAAGGAGTCACTACCAAAATTGTGATGGTTCATAAAGGCTAAATATTTATCCTGTTTGATTATGGTTTGTGGTTACAATACGTTTGTCACTTCTGTAAATAGGTCAATGGTAAATAAGGGTTTCTAAGATAAAGATTTTTATTTATTTAATCCATTTTAATACAAGCTCTTAGAAACGTACTCTTTTTTTGTAGGTTTGATTTTGATTTTGATTTTGAAGATTTGATCAAAGTGACAAAAAATGTGGTGTAACCATCAAGTATCAATTAATTACTATTAAAATTAATTATTATTTTTCAAGCTAATTTTTTTTTAATATGAAATATTAATTCATAAATATTTCCCTTGAATTCAATGATTTCACTTGAATTCAAAATATTTATTTGAATTAAGAAATTAAAAACATGTTTATTTTTTCTTCCAAAAAAGAAATATTAATTCATAAATATTTCTGAATTAAAAGATATGATAAAAAAAAGTGGGATCATTTTTATCTAATATTTTATTGACCTTGATTTGGCAGATTATACATAATATTATAAATAACCAATATATATATAAATGTAAATGTACTTATTTATATACACTCACCGGCCACTTTATTAGGTACCCCATGCTAGTAACGGGTTGGACCCCCTTTTGCCTTCAGAACTGCCTCAATTCTTCGTGGCATAGATTCAACAAGGTGCTGGAAGCATTCCTCAGGGAGTTTGGTCCATATTGACATGATGGCATCACACAGTTGCCGCAGATTTGTCGGCTGCACATCCATGATGCGAATCTCCCGTTCCACCACATCCCAAAGATGCTCTATTGGATTGAGATCTGGTGACTGTGGAGGCCATTTGAGTACAGCGAACTCATTGTCATGTTCAAGAAACCAGTCTGAGATGATTCCAGCTTTATGACATGGCGCATTATCCTGCTGAAAGTAGCCATCAGAAGTTGGGTACATTGTGGTCATAAAGGGATGGACATGTTCAGCAACAATACTCAGGTAGGCTGTGGCGTTGCAACGATGCTCAATTGGTACCAAGGGGCCCAAAGAGTGCCAAGAAAATATTCCCCACACCATGACACCACCACCACCAGCCTGAACCGTTGATACAAGGCAGGATGGATCCATGCTTTCATGTTGTAGACGCCAAATTCTGACCCTACCATCCGAATGTCGCAGCAGAAATCGAGACTCATCAGACCAGGCAACGTTTTTCCAATCTTCTATTGTCCAATTTCGATGAGCTTGTGCAAATTGTAGCCTCAGTTTCCTGTTCTTAGCTGAAAGGAGTGGCACCCGGTGTGGTCTTCTGCTGCTGTAGCCCATCTGCCTCAAAGTTCGACGTACTGTGCGTTCAGAGATGCTCTTCTGCCCACCTTGGTTGTAACGGGTGGTTATTTGAGTCACTGTTGCCCTTCTATCAGCTCGAACCAGTCTGGCCATTCTCCTCTGACCTCTGGCATCAACAAGGCATTTCCGCCCACAGAACTGCCGCTCACTGGATGTTTTTTCTTTTTCGGACCATTCTCTGTAAACCCTAGAGATGGCTGTGCGTGAAAATCCCAGTAGATTAGCAGTTTCTGAGATACTCAGACCAGCCCTTCTGGCACCAACAATCATGCCACGTTCAAAGTCACTCAAATCACCTTTCTTCCCCATACTGATGCTCGGTTTGAACTGCAGGAGATTGTCTTGACCATGTCTACATGCCTAAATGCACTGAGTTGCCGCCATGTGATTGGCTGCTTAGAAATTAAGTGTTAACGAGCAGTTGGACAGGTGTACCTAATAAAGTGGCCGGTGAGTGTAAATGCTAGCACTATATACTAACAAAAAGTACTATTATAAGTATTTTACTTAATTAAAAAAATTAACTTGAATTCATAAATTAAAGCATGTTTATCACAGAAGAGGTATGTTCAGGTAATTGTACGTATGAGTTGCATTTTATGATGTGTTTCTGAATACATAAACCAATTGAAAAACAACTGTAAACAGTACCTTTTTTCTCTTCTTCCCTCTTGAGTTTATCCTCTTCATATTCTTTCGGCAGCTTCTCTTTCTTCTCCTTCTCCACGTCGCTGTGCAGGTGTTTAGTGGTGTAACTGAGGGCGGGCGTCAGCAGGATCTCTCCGTTCTTACACAGCTCGTCTCTGATCCGGATGAAGAACTGCTGGAGCTCCACAGAGTCCTCGAAGATCTCAGAGTCCGTCCTACGACACAATTTAAACATTTGATATCGTGCAAACCAACTCTTTGGCTCAATCCCAATTCACCCCTTGTTTTCGAGTGTACCCCTTGGCCCTTAGAACAGAGTTACAATGAAATATTCCCTTCATGAACCCGATCCGTCATCAGTCGTCGACGATTGCTCTGACGTTACGGAAGCGACGAGTTTTTACAGGATTTCTCCACGACAACGACTGACCATGAGCGCTGCTGCTCTTAACTTTGATTAAACGTGATGATTATAACGTTCCTTGAAATGGATGTCTTTTTTTGTTTCAGAAAGGTAATTTATTATACAATTTCTTAATTTAAATGACTATATTATTATTATCAGAGTAAATAAAGTGCATGGTGGTGTCATCTGGGGCAAAATTTAAATATTTAACCATTTGCGAAGCCATCTCGCTGATGATTCGCGATGCATTCTGTGAACTTTCTCGTAGCCCTCCGGTCGGAGTGTGCCTCTGAAAAATCTCAGTTTCGAGGGCTATGTAGCCCTACCCCTCTATCGCAACAAGAATCGGCACACCCTACCCCTAGACATGAACGTGCAAAACGGAGAGGAAGGGCCAAGGGGTGAATTGGGATTGAGCCTTTACCTCTCCAGGTACAAAAACCCCAAGACAAAACGAATACATGAAGAGCATCACCTGTGCAGACGTCTGGCTTTCTCCAAAACTTCAAACATATGGTCCTGGAACACATCTAGCCTCCTATACCGGCCCTTATCCACGTTAGCTCTGATGATCTCAAAGTTCAGCGGAGTCTTATCGGAGTTGTTAGGATCAACAGCTGGAATCTCCGCCAGCGAGTCACTATAGCAGCGGCCCTCATCATCCTGGTGGCCGAGCACTGAGACGAAAAGATTGCGGATGAGCTCCTGGATGAGCCGTGCGACATCTGGGACATGCGCGTCGTCGCCGCCCTCCAAGTCCCTCCTAGTCTCCAAAAGCACTTTGTGAAGCACCAATGCATCTTTGTAGATCAGCGATTCAGGTTCGTTGTAAGTGCAAGCGTTGTTGAACATCAAGACTAGGTCTTCCACCAGAGCGTCAACATCCTGGTACTTGTTGGCCAGCATGTGGCTCTTGACCTTCTCCATGTCTATGGGTTTCTTGATGGCCACATAGTAGTCTGGAAGCTCAGCGCGGGACGGGAGGCGGAGGAAGATTGTGCTGAGGCGCCGTCCACGCTTGTCAGTGTAGTTCTTCACCGCTTCGTAGAGCTCGTTGAGCTTCTGTTGGAGAGGGGTCAGGTACTTGGACTTTTTAGGAGAGACACCACTCTTCCCTGGAAAGACAGTGGCACATGGTCAGTCACAGCTTTTCCTAAGAGGACTGGTGAAATCCATAACTCCTGAGACTTCACTCCAAAAATAAGATTTTTTTTTTAATGTTAAAGACCCCCTGTGGTGAAAATCAAGCTATAAAGGTTGTATCAGTCATTTCAGCCCCAAAAAAGGCCGAAACATAAATGATCACATTCATCTAATCTTTCCTAACGATCCGCTAGCTGCCCGCCCCATAAGCATACCGTCCAAAAACCGCGTCTCTGTACGCAGCCTAGGCTCTGAGATCTGCACACAAAAACAAATGGGTACACCACCACTCAAAACCAAAACAAACAGTGTTTCAACCAATCACCGACAGGGGCGGGTGTTGTGAGGTTTTGCGCTCGTGCACGGCTGGACGCGAAGTCGGAGCAACACCCTGGACGGTATGCTTATGGGGCGGGCAGCTAGCGGATCGTTAGGAAAGATTAGGTAATTGTTTTTGGGCCTGAAATGACAGATACAACCTTTAAATGTTATGTGGTTAAACACCTATGTGGTGTTTTTAATATGCTTTAAGAAAAACCATGTGCAAATTCAAATTCTCAAAAACGCGGTTTGAAATCGCTGGTGTTTCTGACGCCACAAACTACCTTGTAACCAATCAGATCAACGTGTGATCGTCAATGAGTGGATCTCTGAGTGAGTGAGTGAGTGAGTGAGTAGAGGCGGGGCTCATTTGCATATTCATAGAACCGCGTATACCAAATGAGGCAAGGGTGTAGAGTTATAATCAAGATATTTTAAGGCATGAATATAATTTTTTAAAGGGATAAAATTATTGACTAGAGAGGGACTTTAAAATGACACTGTGTACCACAATGATTATTGGCTCTGTGATGAATGCTTTGTTCTTTTTCTGTAGGTCTACAAAAAAATGTTGTTGCAAATGATGGATAAAGTAGGAAAGTTTGAGAATTTAGTTTTGGGAATATTATTGTTTTACAATTGCAAGTGGTGTAAAAATTACACACTTCCAATGTAAATAGGATCATACTGCATTTTCAGATTCATTAATGCGGTCGAATTTATGAAAAACTGTCAAACAAAGAGTGTCTGACAAACATGTATGTAAGTTTAAAACTGAACAACAAACACCAAAGTAGGGCTGCATGATTTGGGGGAAAAAATCGAATTGCGATTTAATTGATAAAATATAGCTGATCATAAACATACTAATTTTCAGCTTGGGTGAAACGATGTCCTCGTCATCTGGCGGTGGTCCAAGTTCCCTTCGTTTTTCTCTTAATATCTTCTCCAGAACGTTGGCGTCATTGTAAACCTAGAGTCAAACCAAATAACAAGCTCATGACACGACTGAGCAGTTATTATAATCCCTACAACAGTGAAATTATTCAGAAAGCTCATTTTCATGCTCATTTACTCGATACCAGTGGTGCCCAATCCTGTTCCTGGAGATCTACTGCTGTCTTCCACATTTTTCCCACCTCGTTCTTAGATATAATGTCGGGAACGCCACTCAAAGTCGGCGTACATCGCTCAACCTTAGCGACACATGTCATCTGACGTCACTTCTAAGATGTCAGCAAGTCCTGCTTCCAGTGAGCATAAACGTAAAAACAAACTTTAACATTAGACATTAAGTTTATGTAATAATACCTTCGTTTTTGCTTTCGAAAGCAATTTTATGTTGTTTTTATTCTGTTTTTGCCACAATATGCTCTTGGTGTGTCGTGGCGACATCATGTGGTCAACACGTGAACCTGATTGCCTGGAACTCACTGAGGACTGAAGTGGGACATTTAATTTGGGATATTCCAAGCATACCTACCCTCCAGCCCTACTCAACACTGACTGTAATTATCAAGTGCTCCGGAAGATCTTCAGGTTCTGCTTTGATCAGGGTTGGATCTGTAATTTGCAGGAAGGTAGATCTCCAGGCACAGGATTGGACACCCATGCTCTATACCAGGGCTATTCAATTATTTTGGAATTGGGGGTCAGTTCATGAAACTGAGGCAAAATAAGGGGCCGGAGAATATGAGTAATTATGGTAACAAATAAAATAATTACAACAACATACTGAAGGAATCAATATATTCTATTTTGTAAATGCAGAACAACATATGCAGATTGTGATGGACTAAGACACATAGGCCCAAGGCAATGTTAGATCAGAGACACAGACAATTAGAGAAACGCAATTAACCAACAGAAAACATCCACTTAATTGCACATAACTGTACCAACACAACTTTACAGCTCGTTATCCTCAATTGACAATGAGGAGATAAATTTCCGTGTTAAAACTAAAGTAAAGGGAAATAATTCTCAGAAACATCAAACTGTCCCTTTTCTCCACTGGCTAAAAACTGAAATTGCTAACACAATGCAAAATCATGAATCAGATGTATGTACAATAACATTACGATGTCCAGCAATCGATTTAAATAGTACACTGGGTTTAATTTGTCGTTTAATGAGATCCGACTGCTTTAAGCGTGTATTTAAATGGTCCAGTGGCAGAACTTTTGCCCACCGTGTCAGAGGTTCTGGGTTCTAATCCGCACTTGAATAGGGTTTTTTTGTTCTCTCATCAAAACCGATTATGTTTATCAGTGGTTGAATATAGGCAGGGACACGTTTGTGTGCAGTTTGTTTAGTAATTTCACCGGAATGAATAGAGTCTCCACAACGGATTGAAGCGCGTGTCCGAGTGAAGACTGTGCACGAGCCACAATAGTCCAGTCATTTTATGAAAAAAGGTGACTTGACTTGATATCTAAAGGTTAAAATTTTTACCCTATTCACATGAGAAAAAGAATGAATAGGCGTATGAATAGGCTATATTTGGGTCTTTTTCGATACTTTCCCCTAATGAGATTCTTCTTTTTTTTTCTTACTCAGGACATATTGAGGATACAAAATCAGTTGAGTTTGCTTCTGTAGCAATTTGTTCAATGTTGACCCCCATTTTGGTTAAAAGCAGCACTATGCAGTTTTTTAGCTTAACAGAACCGCTTCAGAGTTATTGCAATGGTTATATGACTATTTTCGGGTTGAACGGTGGGCATCTCGCCCCCCCGTTGCCTGTGAGCGGAAAAACCACACTTGCAACTTTGAGCCGGCGGGCCGCCGGCCGTAGCATCAGGAGGTGTCGCGTGATATCAGGTCTCGCGATGTAACGAATTGCTTTACGGTAAGAAAGATCTGCTAAAATGAGCATCAAACAGAAATAACCCGGCGCCGTATACATGTGGTGTTCGAGCCGCACATACAATACAGACTGCCGACAGTTCAACAGGGCGCGCGCAGCTCTTAAAGGGGCCACGCCTTATTTCCACTCGTTACAGCTTCCATCCACTGAACAGGGACCGGTGTACAGGGGAGGATCAGGCCGTGAGTGCAGAGACATCTCTGTGTGAGTGCTATTTACGACAGTACAAGTACTCCACAGCGACTCTAGGGGTCACTGTTTGACAAAAACGGAAATCCTGCATAGTGCTGCTTTAAAATGACTGGACTACAAGAGAACACAGTATCCGCACCACTGATCGCAGCGGCAATGAGCGCTTTAATCACTTGATTTCAAAAACAACACATTTCAGCGCTAGAGCGCCTCTTATTTTACAAACGAACGAAATGAATGCTCTCCTAGTTAACTGGAGATTTTTTATTTATTTGTATTGGTACATTCGTGCAGAGAGATGTTTCAAAAGTGGTGGGGACATGTCCCACCCGCAAATTACAGCTAAAAGGCCGGTACAAAATCCCAATTGAATAGCCCGGCTCTATACAGTCTTTCCAAGCTTATTAGTAACCCTTAAACTCACTTGAGAGCCTTCTTCATTGTAGTGACGTGCATTACGGAACATCATCTTCATGTCCTCCATCATGGAGTCCTCGCTGGGGTATCTGTCAGAGCGGATGTTGTGGTCGATGGTCCTCAGGTCCATTGGTTCCAGTATAATCTTGTAGTAGTCTGGGTAGTCTTTTTTTGAGGGCTTGACCATGAAGAGGTCGCAGAGTCTCCGTCCCGTGCCCATCTCCCGAGCCTCGGCCACAGCAGCGTACAGCGCCTTCATGCGGTTTTTCTTTGTGTTCTTCTTATGGCTGCAAGAGGTGATGCGTTAGGGTCTAAAACAGGGGTCGGGAACCTATGGCTCTTTTCAGGATTTTATATGGCTCTCCGATTTTCAAATGTTGACTGAAAAAGTCGCTCAAAAAGTCAAATATTAAGAGACATTTTGAGACTCACCATGCAGCACTTGTTAATCACTTGTTTATGATGTTTATGTCTTAAGGGCGTCGCACACCGGACGAGAAGCGCTGTGTCGCGTCTGGGACAACTGGAGGTATCGCACACCGGACACGCAGTTTCTCAGTTTATGGCCAGCAATATTGTTATGTTTAAGGACATTATGGAATTAAGATAATGTCGGTACTATGTTATGATTGTAGGCTACTGTACAATTAAATACACTCGTTGCTGAGTCTGCAGTCTGAACACTTTACCTCAGAGCGTCCGTTAACTGAATGACTGAGAATATAACCTGAAAATCTGATAACATCAGCAATTTCCATTTAAGCAGCTGATTTCTGTAAATTAATGTAAAACTAAATGTATATTGCAGCACATGGTGAAGTCAGTATGTACATTAACGACGATTTGAGACAAATAAATGTAAATTGTATATAAAACTATGTAAATGGCGCTCTGTGGCGCGGCAGGATTTTGAACACGGTCCTGAGCCGCTGCTGGACAGACGCTGAATGTGTGTGTGTGTGTGTATACACACATTGAGAATAATGAGTTTGAATTTTAAACATGTGGCGCTGTGCTTCTCGTCCAGTGTGCGACCCCCTTTAGGAGTGCTAGAAACCAGCATCAGTGAACACGTATGAAGTAGCATTAGCTTGGGTGTCAATGAGTGAAAAAAAACAGCGTTATTGCCACTGTTGTTGTAGCCTATAACTACCAGAACTACTACCAGTGCAAGTCGTATATTACTACTGTTGTTATTAAAGGAGCCGTATGTAAGATTGTGGCCAAAACTGGTACTGCAATCACTTTCAAATTACTGACTCAAGGTTGCCAGATAGGCTGCAGGATCCGATTACGACACGTTATTATCTGCAGCTGTGGGAACTAGAGCAGAGCTGGCAACCCGGACGCCCCAACACTACTGACTCCGTGATTGGTGGATCGGTGGAGGGTGGAGCAACACTACTGACTCCGTGATTGGTGGATCGGTGGAGGGTGGAGCAACACTGCTGACTCCGTGATTGGTGGATCGGTGGAGGGTGGAGCAACACTGCTGACTCCGTGATTGGTGGATCGGTGGAGGGCGGAGCAACACTACTGACTCCGTGATTGGTGGATCGGTGGAGGGCGGAGCTCAGACCAAAACACAACATGACAACATCAACATCAGTTGAGGGCTGCAACTTCACTTTTTAAATGACAATATCCTGGCTGGACTACTGTTGTCAGTGATATTGTATTTGAAATGAACATGATTTCTTAATGTCTAGTGACATATCAGGGAAAATGTATGATTAATTGAAATAGATTTCTTACATACAGCTCCTTTAAATAAAAATTCGCAAATATTTCTAATACACGAGTGTAAACTTTGCTGTGGTTCTTTTGAAAAATGTCTCTAATTTTTGTTTGTTTGTTTGTTTGGCTCTTCTTGGTAAAAAGGTTCCCGACCCCTGGTCTAAAACAACTGCCACTCTTGCAAAGCGTGAATGTCCCAAATGATGCCCTGTACACTATATATACTCAACTATGTAGTGCCATAAGTGCCAAACATATACTACCAGTGGTTTACTAATGCTGTAAATCAGGGATTCCCAAAGTGTGGTGCGCGCACCCCCAGGGGTACGCGAGCTGCCACCAGGGGGTGCGCGAGAGGAAAAATGTAATGGCGGTCTGTTTTTTTTAAGTGGGATTTTTCCATACAATAAAATTAAAAAACATGAACAGTAAACGTTTCCTTTGTAATCGCTTTTATTTTAAATAAAAAATATATATAATTTATTCGTTTTTGATAGAAACGTAGAAGACGACAGCTGCTGTCTTCTTCTACGCACTGCTCTTCTTATATGCACTGCAGCCGCTAGGCTATATGCGTGCCAACTCGTTTAATAAATAATGACACCAACATATTTTACTGATCATTCAACACATGTGTGAAACGAACAATGATGGATTTTGGTGTAATTTGTTTCGAATTGGGACTAGGAAATTCCCGGGTCGGTAAGTGAACATGCTTTTGCGTGCAAAACAGTAAAAACGTTGAACTTGAGACAGAAAATATCGCTATGGAGTCATCGTCAAATTACACAATAGTGGCTTTCAAAAGCGAAAATGAAAAGAGGAATTCGAGAAATGATTGACTAAATTGCCAAAAATAGGAAGCTTCTTTAAAAAGATAGCACAGGAGGGGGAGATCGAGTGAAGGACCTGAAGCGACCGTGTGTTTTCATGTGTTATGGTGCGCATTCGCCAGTGGTGTTTTTTTTTTCTTTTTTTTTCGCGTAGGCTACTCCTGATTTTGTCAGTCATCTCTTATGCTGTGTCTCTATGATCCTATCCTGTCCTATTCATGGTAGCCTACTCGTGGATATTGCTTCATCACGTGCTGTATCCTGCATAAGGGTCCGGTGTTGGCTCGTTACCACTGCTATTCTCTTTAATGTTGTGGATCGTTTGTAACTTCATTGCAATTTTATTCCTGTCGTTCTAATTTCCATAACCGTTGTGTTATGATGATGATGATGATGATGCTAGCTCCACGGTCATTTAATAGGCCTAGCCTTGCTGCAATGTTTCTTTTACGCGGCTGAAAATAACCGTGCTTTCTGTTACTGAGCCTGTCTGTCACTAAAAGTGGAAGCTTGTGCGTAGCTTTGTTGCATTATATTGAAACTTTGTTGATGTTGTTATTGTCATGCGTGTTCTGGTTATTTGCGCATGATTAAACATGAGTCTTTATATGGCGATAAAACAAAGCTTTGTTGCGTTTTTATTTTAAGTGGGGAGTGGGGGTGCGCCAACCCGGTTGGGACATAGAAGGGGGTGCGCAGGAAAAAAAGTTTGGGAACCGCTGCTGTAAATGTACCTTTTGCGCTTGATGCTGCCACCATCAGACAGCGTGGATGAGAGCATACTGTCCCCATCTTCATCGTCTCTCCTCATCAGTTCTTTCCTCTTCATCTGAAGACACATAAACATAAACATCAAGTGAAGACAGAACGGATTCTTTCTGGATGTTTAATAATTAATCTGACGAACTGTACATGATAACATGATAATCATGATTTAGGAGAGTGTCAACTCATATGCATGGCTTCATTTTCTTCATCTAGTTTCCTGGTTTATTATATTTAGTCTATCATATAAATAAACACATTCTACATCATGAAAACTTGCTTCCCTCAAAATCTAAACCTGTGAAATTCCATAAATTACTGTAACTTCAACAATTTCCAATGATGTTAATGTTTTTCTATTAAACTACAAAAAAGACCTGCAAAGAGCCAAGATTTATTTTAGATTTATCACAGAGAAGGTAAAAAAAAAAAAAATAATAACAAATATTATTACATTATAAATTAATATTATATTTAATAATACAATATGTGTATATATTAGGGCTGTCAAATGATTAATCACGATTAATCGCATCCAAAATAAAAGTTTGTGTTTACATAATAAATGTGTGTGTACTGTGTATAATTATTTTATATATATAAATACATACACGTGCTTCTATATATCCCACACATGACATTATAGGGAAAAAGCAAGATATTGTTTAAGACCGTGGCCACATTATACTAATTAATTTCTCTAATTTTAGTAAATTGTGGTCATTTCAAGGGAGCGAATTCTTAATTAATGGCTACAATATATATTTTTTATTCTGCATGTCATGTGCGGGGCAAAGCACAAATCCTTCATTTCTAACTGCACTGCCTATCGAGTCACTGTAATTCCCAGTAATTCATAACACGTGGATTTACAGTGAAGAAAATAAGTATTTGAACACCCTGCTATTTTGCAAGTTCTCCCAGTTAGAAATCATGGAGGGGTCTGAAATTGTCATCGTAGGTGCATGTCCACTGTGAGAGACATAATCAAAACAAAAAAAATCCAGAAATCACAATGTATGATTTTTTAACTATTTATTTGTAAGATACAGCTGCAAGTAAGTATTTGAACACCTGAGAAAATCAATGTTAATATATGGTACAGTAGCCTTTGTTTGCAAATACAGAGGTCAAACGTTTCCTGTAGTTTTTCACCAGGTTTGCACACACTGCAGGAGGGATTTTGGCCCACTCCTCCACACAGATCTTCTCTAGATCAGTCAGGTTTCTGGGCTGTCGCTTTAGGTCTGGAGACTGGCTAGGCCACGCCAGAACCTTGATATGCTTCTTACAGAGCCACTCCTTGGTTATCCTGGCTGTGTGCTTCTGGTCATTGTCATGTTGGAAGACCCAGCCTCGACCCATCTTCAATGCTCTAACTGAGGGAAGGAGGTTGTTCCCAAAAATCTCGCAAAACATGGCCCCGGTCATCCTCTCCTTAATACAGTGCAGTCGCCCTGTCCCATGTGCAGAAAAACACCCCCAAAGCATGATGCTACCACCCCCATGCTTCACAGTAGGGATGGTGTTCTTAGGATGGTACTCATCATTCTTCTTCCTCCAAACACGGTTAGTGGAATTATGACCAAAAAGTTATATTTTGGTCTCATCTGACCACATGACTTTCTCCCATGAGTCCTCTGGATCATCCAAAGGGTCATTGGCAAACTTAAGACGGGCCTTGACATGTGCTGGTTTAATAGGGGAACCTTCTGTGCCATGCATGATTTCAAACCATGACGTCTTAGTGTATTACCAACAGTAACCTTGGAAACGGTGGTCCCAGCTCTTTTCAGGTCATTGACCAGCTCCTCCCGTGTAGTTCTGGGCTGATTTCTCAGCTTTCTTAGGATCATTGAGACCCCACGAGGTGAGATCTTGCATGGAGCCCCAGTCCGAGGGAGATTGACAGTCATGTTTAGCTTCTTCCATTTTCTAATGATTGCTCCAACAGTGGACCTTTTTTCACCAAGCTGCTTGGCAATTTCCCCGTAGCCCTTTCCAGCCTTGTGGAGGTGTACAATTTTGTCTCTAGTGTCTTTGGACAGCTCTTTGGTCTTGGCCATGTTAGTAGTTGGATTCTTACTGATTGTATGGGGTGGACAGGGGTCTTTATGCAGCTAACGACCTCAAACAGGTGCATCTAATTTAGGATAATAAATGGAGTGGAGGTGGACATTTTAAAGGCAGACTAACAGGTCTTTGAGGGTCAGAATTCTAGCTGATAGACAGGTGTTCAAATACTTATTTGCAGCTGTATCTTACAAATAAATAGTTAAAAAATCATGCATTGTGATTTCTGGATTTTTTTTTCCGATGATGTCTCTCACAGTGGACATGCACCTACGATGCCAATTTCAGACCCCTCCATGATTTCTAAGTGGGAGAACTTGCAAAATAGCAGGGTGTTCAAATACTTATTTTCTTCACTGTATATTACCTGCAATATTTGCTGCAACTTCAGCACGCGCTTGTAGATTTGAGAGTTGGGAGCGTTGTAGCGTTTCGCGTTCTCAAACATCAGGTTGAGGTCTGTGTCTATCTGTTCCACACTTTCATATTCGTTGTTCTTCATCTTACTCCTGAGGAGAGATAAAATACATGTCATCCTCTGCCCAGAAGCGAGGAACGTGCAGCGGCGCGGCGGTCCTACGGCACCTGATCTGCTGGAGGGAGATGGGATGGCTGATCTGGTGGAAGTAGTTGGGCACGTCCTTCCTGGAGGGCAGTTGAAAGAAGGGCTCGGCCAGGAGCTGCCCCTGGTTGTTTCTGCCGCCCCGCACTGCCTCGTACATCTGGAAGATGGGGTTGCACATGTCCATGCTGGAGTTCAGGCTCTCGGCCTCTGACTCGCCCTCATCATAATGAACAGAGCCTTGAGGACATGGAAACACTCATCTGGTTTAGTTTATAGTAGGGATGCACCGAAATGAAAATTCTGGGTTGAAACCGAAAATTCTGGACGGACTTGACCAAAAAAAAAACAAAAAAAAAGTATTTCTAATTTTAAATGAGCTTTTTGTATTCATTAAATTCAATCATTTCATTTGAATTTAAAAAAAGATTTAAGCCAATAAAATAAAATAATCCCACTTTTATTTCAAGTAACAAAAATTGGACAGAAAATAGGCCTATATTCAAATAATATTGGTAACACTTTACAATAAGGTTCGTTAGTTAACTTAACATGAACTAACAATGAACAGCTGTATTTTTATTAACTAACATTAACAAAGATTAACAAATACAGTGACAAATGGATTGCTCATAGTTATTTCATGTTAGTTTAGGGCTGTCAAATGATTAATCACGATTAATCGCATCCAAAATAAAAGTTTGTGTTTACATAATAAATGTGTTTGTACTGTGTACAATTATTTTGTATATATAAGTACACACACGTGCATTTATATATTTAAGAAAAATTTGTTATTTATATATAAAATATTTATATTTATATATAATGTAGCCTAAATTATATATAAATCTATATATAGTATATACATGCAAATATTTCTTAAATATATACAAGCATGTGTATGTATTTATATACATAAGATAATTATACACAGTACACACACATTTATTATGTAAACACAAACTTTGTTTTGGATGCGATTAATCGTGATTAATCATTTGACAGCCCTAGTTAATACATTAGCTAATGAACCTTATTGTAAAGTGTTACCATAATATTAAATATCAATATATTATTCTTTTTATATTATTCTTATTCTATATATTCTATATATATTCTATATATTCTTATTATTCTAACACATTATATTCTTCATTCAGTTCTATGCGCAGCATATTTTCGGCCTTTTATCTCTTTCGGCCAAAAAACTAAAATGCCGATGAAATTTCGGTGCATCCCTAGTATATAGTATATAAGACAAATTCTGCCATAATATATTGATGTTACATCTCTGTCTTCAACAGTGCTATTACCAGTGAGCATGGCATCCTCTTCACTCTCTGAGCCGTACTGTAGAGCCGTGGTGATGGACGACAGTCTGTCTCCTTGTGCAAACCTTCTGTTCCTGTTCACAAACCAGTGGAGAACAATCACAATTCACAGAATATAAATGTTTTAGTTTGTAGATACAAATTATTTATTACTTTAAAACCTACACATTAGAGTGGGTCCATAACAAAATGTAATCCATAATTTACCTCATCTTGGTGCTGAAAACTAATATATTTAATACAATTCTATAATTCTATTCTATATACTTAAAGGTGCAGTGTGTTTTAGCGGCATCTAGTGGTGAGGTTATGAATTGCAACCAACAAAAGTTACGATGGCCGACAGATAATGTCATCTGACACAGCAGAGAAGCCAGTTAAGCCATGAGGTTTCTTTATAAAGATAAATTAAGAAATGATGCTTACTTAAAGGGTTAGTTCACCCAAAAATGAAAATTCTGTCAGTAATTCCTCTCCCTCATGTAAGACTTTCGTTCATCTTCGGAACACAAATTAAGATATTTGTGAGTAAATCTGAGAGCTGGATCACTCTTCCATAGGCTTCTAAAGGACTGAAACTTGTTCCCTGAAAAGTTATTAAAGACATCGTTAACATTGTCCAAGTGACTACAGTGGCTCAATCTTCAGTTTATCAAGCGACGAGTATACTTTTTGTGCACAAAAACAAACAAAAATAACGACTTTATTTCAACTATTCATTTCCTTCTCAGAGGGCCTCGTCAGTTAACGTAGAGTGATAGCGTAGCGTGATAGCGTAGCGTGATAGCGTTGTGTGATAGCGTAGCGTGATAGTGTACTGTGATAGCGTTGCGTGATAGTGTAGCGTGATAGCGTAGCGTGATAGCGTAGCGTGATAGCATAGTGTGAGATAGCGTAGTGTGATAGCGTAGTGTGATAGCGTAGCGTGATAGCGTAGAGTGATAGCGTTGCGTGATAGTGTAGCGTGATAGCGTAGCGTGATAGCGTAGCGTGATAGCGTACTGTGATAGCGTTGCGTGATAGCGTAGCGTGATAGCGTAGCGTGATAGCGTAGTGTGATAGCGTAGCGTGATAGCGTAGCGTGATAGCGTAGCGTGATAGCGTAGTGTGATAGCGTAGTGTGATAGTGTAGCGTAATAGCGTAGCGTGATAGCGTACTGTGATAGCGTTGCGTAATAGTGTAGCGTGATAGCGTAGCGTGATAGCGTAGTGTGATAGCAGCGTAGCGTAATAGCATAGCGTGATAGCGTACTGTGATAGCGTTGCGTGATAGTGTAGCGTGATAGTGTAGCGTGATAGCGTAGTGTAATAGCGTAGCGTGATACCGTAGCGTGATAGCGTAGGGCTACGTCACACGCAGGGTCACTATTGGCCGACGCTGGTCGTGTGTGATGCGTGTGACGTACGACACAGAAGCGATACGCAGTTTCGAACTCACTCGAGGCCCACTGAGAAGGAAATTAATAGTTGAATAAAGTCGTTATTTTTGTTTGTTTTTGCGCACAAAAAGTATTCTCGTCGCTTAATAAACTGAAGATTGAGCCACTGTAGTCACTTGGACTATTTTAACGATGTCTTTAATAACTTTTCGGGGGAACAAGTTTCAGTCCCTTAGAAGCCTATGGAGGAGTGATCCAGCTCTCAGATTTACTCACAAATATCTTAATTCCTGTTCCGAAGATGAACGAAAGTCTTACGGGGTTGGAACAACATGAGGGAGAGCAATTACTGACAGAATTTAAATTTTTGGGTGAACTAACCCTTTAATTATTCAGTAAAATCATATGTTATTGCGAATATTATTGCTACTTGTTCATCATTGTGTCAGAGTTTATTCGCTGACTTTAGCTTCTTTAATGATACTTTAGCTCTAATAATGATACAATTCAATCATTCTATTCTGTTTTATTTTATATACTTAAGCTAAAATAACTAACTAATAAAATGTGTTATAATATGTAATCCATAACATAATTTACCTGATCCTGATGCTACTTTTAACAGGTTCTGCGTGTTCAAGCTCCAGTTTTCTCTGTGCAAAGACCTTTTTGATGGTGTTTGCATCCTGGAAATTCATGACTTTACATTATATATACATATATATCACACACACAACATGGCATTATAGATGTATTAAAATATTACAAAATGCTAATCAGTGCAAGTCTAAGATTATATAAATTGTATAAAAATGTAAACAGAATTTCAGTGACATTACTTTAAACACTTGTGATCCGGGTTCATTGTAGGCTTTGGCATTTTTGACTAACAAGTCAATGTCTTTAGCCATATGGTTTACACTTTTATAGTAGCACATCTAGAGGAAAAAAGACACAAACTTCAGTGTAAATCGATAATAAATGGTGATAAGCTGTGATAGACCATGATCATAAAAATAAGATACCTGTATTCGGTGTGCTACGATCTTCAGATCTATTGGTTCTTTAATAATAGCATAATAATCTGGATATTGCTGAAAAATAATGGTTTGAATGTTTTATTAATATTAATATAATATGTTTGTGTATGTACTCAAATGAAACTAGGACAACTACCACTTTAGAGGGAAGTCTCTGGAAAAGTTCACTGATGAGACGGCCGTGTTCTGCGTACGACAGCACGGCATCCAGAAGCTGCCCGAGAACTTCCTTAAGGCTGGAGACAGACTGTACAAACAAAACACAGCAGAATTAATTCAACTCTGTCCAATCTAGGGCTGTCACGTTACGTTCGAAAATCGATTGCACAATCGATCGGACCAACCAACACAAGTTTCGAAAACAAAAATAGGGAATCGATTTTAATGGCCTTTTTTCTTTTTTTTTTACCAAAAATGTGTTTTAGGTGGACAGACCAATACAGTACACAGAACATGTAGGATGTTGGAAAATAACAATGTCTTTTCTGGTACCCAAATGCTTTTTAATATTCGCTATTACTTCAATGCAAGTGAACAAGCGCGCCGTTATTTATGGCGTAGTGACGTGTGTGTTCAAGCAAGCCAGAAATGTGCAGATTCTGTGCAATACGCTGTATTTAACATATCATGATGAGTTGCGTATTTGCGCTAAATCCGCGCAGCTTTGGCTACACGAACTTCCCCAGCAAAGTGAGTAAACATAGAAACACGACAAATCGGCTCGTGATTTGACAGCGTTTCCCGCCAAAGTTCATTTTTACCCGCATTTGGCGGGTTGGCGGATGTTAATTTCAATCCCTGAATGTTGCACTCCTGTTTGTCATTGTGCACGAAACTTCATGCCAATTAATCATCATCATATTGTTGACTTGTGCGCGTTTTAAGCGCCCTCGTTACGCTCGTCCTAACGCCTGTTAGTTGTCCGTGGATTTGCATATATTTGGTGTTGAAAATGGAAACGTCTTAAGACATGGAAAATCGATTCAACGAACACTTATGTCTCAAAAATCGACAGCCCTAGTCCAAACACATCAAAAACTCATCTGAATATGTCCAAATCATCCCTGGTGACGGACACGATCTGCGACCTCTGACCTCCTCCTCTGTGGCCCCTCCAGGGGTTTCCTGTGTGTCGTCATCATCATCATCTTCATCATAGTCTCCTCGCTGCACAAACTCGTTTTTGGTGCGAATGTACAGATCCCACAGTTTGCAGGCCGCTCTGCACTCCGCAGTTTCTGGCTGCACAGGAAAAGAGGCTTTAGCATATTTTGATTTGTATTCATTTATTTTTTGGCATTTGTGAATTTCTTATTTAAAGGGGTCATGACATGGTTTTTGTTTTTTGCTTTATTATGTTCCCTTAGGTGCAATTATAGTATTACTATAGTTTGTTTTGGACAAATACCTTTTCAAATGTAGTGATTTATTACCTTTTCCCACCCTGTTTCTCATCCTCTGAATCGAACAGTCTGTTTTGGGAGTGTTTCCCCTTTAAGAGTTCAGCGTTACGCCCACTGTTATGATTGGCTAACGTCAGTGCTGCTTATGCATAAACAGTAGTTTTAATATGAAATACATTACTTACAGTTTGCGGCATCGTTGTTGGGCCCAGAATAGTGGGAACGGCCTGATCTTTAAGCAAAGGTTTTCTGGCAAAGCCAGCATCATACTGCGATTTGTTCTCAAAATAGTCATCCTTGAAATGTAGAGAACACATGCATATATTAAAGGAGAACTCCGGTCAATTTTAACATTGAGCTAATTTTTTTGTAAATTTGGAGTGCTGTCAGTACAGAGAACAATGACAAAAATCGGATAATCCAAAGTAGTCGATTATCGAGTTCGCGTGCGCGGCCAGGCTGTATGAGATCCCATTCTCCCAACTCGATAATCGACTACTTTGGACTTCGACCGAAAACAGGAAGAAAATACAGGTATGTGAGCTGGCTGAATTAACATCATTTTTATTAATATCTTTCACATCTACAGCAGTCAGATTGACAGTGTTCACTCTTAATAACACCACTCACATGGCTGTGCACTTGTAATGACATATCAAGGATGTTAAGAGGCTAAAAGCAGGTTTAAAACTTGCCCCATTGAAGTCAACAGGGTGCACATTTTAAAAAGAAGATAACACAGTGTAGGCAACACCGATTTTTGTCGTTGTTCTCTGTACTGACAGCACTCCAAATTGACCAAAAAATTAGCTCAATGTTAAAATTGACTGGAGTTCTCCTTTAACACTGGCGTGACTGGGACGTCCATTTCTCCCTGCCGTCAGCGTATTCAAACATGTTGTTTGTCCACAGCAGGAACAGCACATCTGCGTGGCATCGCAGTCTTCTTGTAAACAGACCCACTCGCTGCCCGTCGACTGAACGCCTGTGGGCGCGAGCCGCGCGACAACGATGCGATGATGCGTAATGAGGCGTAGTTGTCCTGCGCTGGAGGCGGTCACATGCACACGACTGGTACGTCACTTCGTACCATGGATCCACAACGAGCGGTATTTAGAGCTTGATTAAATAAATTGTTTGTTTATAATGGGGAGGATGTCTTAAGCTGTGAAACTTGCAGGAAGTTTTAATGGTACAAAGACCTCTTATATACTAAAAGATCAAGGCAAATTTGGTTTCTCATGTCATGACCCCTTTAAATTATTTGGTAGATCTAAAGCAGTAATACAAGGAACATCAATATCTCATATTCTCAAACCTATTCATGGCACAATAATTCAAACGATATACAAATATATTTTATATATACACTACTGGTCAAAAGTTTAGAATGATTAAGATGGTTTAATGTCACTTACACTCACCACTTCTGCATTTATTTGAATTAAAAAAAAATTACAGTAAACTGTAATTTATTCCTGTGCTCAAAGCTGAATGTTCAGCATTCATATATCCAACTCCAGTCTTCAGTGTCACATGATCCTTCAGAAATCACTCTAATATGATGATTTGCTGCTCAAGAAACAATTTTATAAAGGTCAATGTTTCTTATTATCAATATTTTTGTGGAAACCTGTAAGTTTGACCTGTAAGTTTTCTTTTTTAAGAAAGTCATATTTTTATTAAATTGATCAAAAGTGACAGTAAAGATATTCATAATGTTACAAAAGCTTTCTATTTCAAATAAATGCTGTTCTTTTGAACTTTCTATTCAACAAAGAATCTTAAAACATATAATCACAGTTTCCACAAAAATATGAAGCAACTGTTTTCAACATTGATATTAAGAACTGTTATAATAATAACAATGCACCAATAATAATTAGGCATCAAATCAGCATCATTCTGAAGGATCATGTGACACTGAAGAAATTATGCTGAAAACGTCCAGGAATAAATTACATTTTAGAATATATTAAAACAGTTATTTTAAGTTGTAATAATATTACAGGTTTGGTGAGCATGAGAGACTTAAAAAAAAATTCTGGTCCCACTTTATATTAAGTGGCTTTAAGTACTATGTACTTACATTGAAATTAATAATTTGATACAATGGACTTATTGTGTACATACATGTTTTTACATTGTACTTATATTTAAAAATACCAGCATGTAATTACAGCTGTAATTAATTCATGCACCGAGTCTATTTTTGCTGTGCTGCAAATGCTTTTAAAGTGACAGCGCATGTTTCGTGGTCAAAATTAACACAAATTGACATGAAAATGTAGTAATTTCATCATAAATGCATTTAAATTAAAGTAAAAAGATGACTGTAGAAAAGAATAGTAGTATTTAATTAAATGTTAATTAATTAGATTAATCTCACCATAAATGCATTTAATTAAATACTATTATTCTTTTCTACAGTCATCTTTTTACTTTAAGACCGGGGTAAAGCAAGGAAATTACAATTTACTTAAACAAGGCGACTAATGAACGACACTCGTCTCATTCGTGGAGGTGAAAGTATTTTGTGACATGCAAGATTTATTGTGAAAAGGTATGAGTCTGCTGTTTTTGTCATTTTTAAGTTTTAATTTAAAATGTTTGCGATTTTAATATAAGGACATGGTTAAATATGTTACCACTTGGTTAAGCAACTTTATATAATCTATGTATTAGTAATGCATTAAATAATACAATGTTAAAAAAGTGTGTTTTAACGTGAATACGTGTATTAAAGAGTGTATATGTGTACAAAGAGAATCGCACTCGTGACAACTTTTTTTTTAAAATAAAAGTTGCTGATAACTTCTGGATTTGAAATACAAATAGTGAGTAAATGTGTTTGTGGTACAGCCGCGGATCACCACGCACCCTGTCCCTAACCTTACCCGTATCACACACACCTGTCCCTAATATCACACACACCTGTCCCTAACCTTACCCGTATCACACACACCTGTCCCTAACCTTACCCGTATCACACACACCTGTCCCTAACCTTACCCGTATCACACACACCTGTCCCTAACCTTACCCGTATCACACACACCTGTCCCTAACCTTACCCGTATCACTAACCTTACCCGTATCACACACCCCTGTCCCTAACCTTACCCGTATCACACACACCTGTCCCTAACCTTACCCGTATCACACACACCTGTCCCTAACCTTACCCGTATCACTAACCTTACCCGTATCACACACCCCTGTCCCTAATCTTACCCGTATCACACACACCTGTCCCTAATCTTACCCGTATCACACACACCTGTCCCTAACCTTACCCGTATCACACACACTTGTCCCTAACCTTACCCGTATCACACACACCTGTCCCTAACCTTACCCGTATCACACACACCTGTCCCTAACCTTACCCGTATCACACACACCTGTCCCTAACCTTACCCGTATCACTAATCTTACCCGTATCACACACACCTGTCCCTAATCTTACCCGTATCACACACACCTGTCCCTAACCTTACCCGTATCACACACACCTGTCCCTAACCTTACCCGTATCACACACACTTGTCCCTAACCTTACCCGTATCACTAACCTTACCCGTATCACACACCCCTGTCCCTAATCTTACCCGTATCACATCTCAATAGCAGCAAAAGTGTTTGACAATACAACATGAACACACATGAAGTACATTGTACTTATTTTCCGATGTAAGTACATAGTACTTAAAGCCACTTAAAGGTGGGGTATGTGATTCTCTTTTTTTGTCCATTTTTTCTAAATCACTTGAAATCCTATTCATAACCCATTTACAGCCACTGAGTTAGAAGCACTGAAATGAAAATTAAGCAATTTAATCATCCGTGGAACGGCCAGGACTCGAAAAACTCCAGCCAATCATTTCCCAGACCACCTAGAATCATTGGACAGTAAGTCCGTCAATCAAACGGTCGCACCCCCCCCCCATCCCCCCCATCCCTCCCTCCCTAGGGCCCTATAAAATCTGTTTTATTTTTTCCCAAATTCCATTTTATTTTTTCCCAAATTCCGTTTTTTCCGTTTTTAATTTTTGCAAAAACCCATTTTAATTTTGGGGATTCAGTTTTTTTTACCCTTTACTGTTATTTTAGTCGTAAAAAGAGTGTGCTTTTAATGTTAATGACTAAAATGCACACAAATAAAATAGGAATTACCTTAAATTTATTGAGCAGACATTTACTCTTACTTTTCAGCACAAATACTGCATGATGGAACATAACACTGCACTCTTAAGTACTTCAAGTAACAACAAAATACGGTTATGAGCTTTAAACTGTCCAGTAAAATAAATTATATTAGTTTATATAAGTTTAAATAAAAGTCACACTCTGTCTCTCTCTCTCTCGCGCACTGTCGAGCGCGCTCTCGGACACACTCGGTCTCGCGCTGACGCTTCGCTTTTGTCCAGTCCGGCGCCTCATAGACAGACGCGTGTGTGTGTGTGTGTGTGTGTGAGAGAGAGACGTGTGAGTGACAGAGAAGGAGGGAGAGCAGGGAAAGGAAATGCAACTGAAAGAATATGCTGCGTGTTTTAAATAGCTTTTAAAAAAAATTACGAAACGCAATATGTGGCCACAATTTAGTCTAACGTTATGTGTGGGAAACACTTCATAAAAGTTACGTGCTCTGCTCGGCTCGGCACTGAGGGCTTAGCGTTGAGTTTCTTAACTTTCTCGCCGACGAAAGCAGAGGGCTGAGTCTCGTGCATCTGAGTTCTCGCTCTGCATGATTGCGCGTCCATGTTCTTCGAATGGGTCAGGGCCAGCGTTGGAGGAAAGAAGGGAGGACCTTTTGAGTCGTGTATTTTCAAAATCTGCAGGCCATTTTGGAAATCACATACCCCACCTTTAATATAAAGTGGGACCAAAATTCAAAATGATTTCAAACATTTGACTGCTAGTGTAAGATATATACACACTTTGTAGTACGTCTTGGCATTGTTGAATAAGAGCTGAAAGTCGGCTGTGAGCTGCTCTACATCATCGTACTCCTCCATCTTCAGCTTCTGCTGGATCTTCATCATGTCGATGGGCTGCGACACCACATCATAGTAATCCGGCTGGTTCCTGCAGGGACGCATGTCATATCCACTGTGATGTTTAACTGTTTAAGTGTTAGATATTGAGATGATGACTGGCTCGATCTGACCTTCTCTTTGGTGCTCTGATGAAGAGTTCACACAGCATCCGGCCCTGATCGTCCTTATAGTCTCTGATAGTGTTGTACAACTCATGACACACAGCGATCTGTGAGGAACACACACACCAGACCATGAGCAGTGCTGGAGGGAGCACTGAATCTCAGTACTTCAGTAAAATAACCAGAGACATATTTACTTTAGTAGAAGTAGAAGTACCACAATGACAACCCTACTTAAGTAAAAAGTACCTGATTTTAAACGTACTTTAACCCTTTAAGTGTCACCCCTCTTTTTTGAATAGACATGAAAATGCGATCTGGGAAAACCCGTCGGAGGTCTAAAAATAGATAGAATGTCAGTTTTTTGTCAAAATTGTGTTTTTATTAAATTATTATTCTATAACATCTTGTTTATCATCTCTGAATATACACTACCGGTCAAAAGTTTTAGATCAGTAAGATTTTTAATGTTTTTAAATGAAGTCTCTTCTGCTCACCAAGGCTGCTTTATTTGATGAAAAAAAAAATGACAAACAGTAATATTGTGAAATATTATGACATATAAATGACTGTTTTCTATTTTAATATATTTTTAAAATGTAATTTGAAAGCTGAATTTTTAACATCATTACTCCAGTTTTCAGTGTCACATGATCCTTCAGAAATCATTATAATATGCTGATTTGATGCTCAAAAAACATAAATTATTATTTTCAATGTTGAAAACAGTTGTGTACCATTTTTCCCCCCAAAATTCTATGATGAATAGAAAGTTCAAAAGAACAGCATTTATTTAAAATATAATCTTTTCTAACATTATAAATGTCTTTACTGTAACTTTTGATCAATTTAACTCATCCTTGATGAATAAAAGTATTTTCTAATTTCTTTCCCCCAAAAATAAAAAATAAATTCTTACTGACCCCAAACTTTTGAATGGTAGTGATTAATGTTACAAAAGCTTTACATTTCAGATCAATGCTGTTCTTTTGAACTTTCTATTCATCAAAGAATCCTGAAATAAAAATGTAAAAAACTGTTTTCAACATGGATAATAATCATAAATGTTTCTTGAGCATCATATTATAATAATTTCTGTAGGATCATGTGACACTGAAGACTGGAGTAATGATGCTGTAAATTCAGCTTTGATCACAGGAATAAATTACACTTCACTATATATTCACATAGAAAACCGCTGTTTTAAATTGTAATAATATTTCACAATATTACTGTTTTTTTGGTATTTTTTATCAAATAATTGCAGCCTTGGTGAGCAGAAGAGACTTCTTTTAAAAACATAAAAAATCTTACTGATCTAAAACTTTTGACCGGTAGTGTATATTGGGAAAATTCACTAGTTTAGTGCAGAAAAATAGCGATGTATAGTGGCCAGCTGAAAAGACTGTTTCTCTTTAAGAACACGCACGGCGGAGCGGAGGGGCAAAACACAATATCTCCTGTTTATCTCTCCTTCTCTTAACACTACAAATACTGTTCACCTATCAAAATAAACCACATACCAGAATAAAGTCCAGTCCTGGGTGAACTACAACCACACGCAAGTTTTTATTGATTTATTTTTATCCAGCGTTATCGTGTGGTGTGATGCGGAGCACAAGAGAATAACAGAGTCTGAAGCTGCTCGCTTAAAGGTTGTATCAGTGATTTCAGGCCCAAAAATAAATGTCTAATCTTTCCTAACGATCCGCTAGCTGCCCGTCCCATAAGCATGCCTCCAAAAACTGCGTGACCTTGCTCACCTCTCAATCGTCCGATTTCGGGATGAATTGTGAGTTCGTAAGCTTTCGAATGATACCTAATCTTAATCTATGATGATTACTAAAATATGTGATATGAAAAAAAGGCAATTAAAAAAGAGCCCATTTCGTGTGCGTATCCTGGGTGTTTTAATATTAAAAAGGCTAAAAGAACATTTTCATCAGGACAGAAGCGTGACCTTTTCAACGTAATTGTGTATTACGTGAGTCACGAACGCGCATCACAGAACAGAGCAAGGCGAGCATTTGTGCTTATAAAACTGAAACTGTTTTATTTATTTGTGAAATGCCGATGGTTTGTCTAGATAAGACCCTTATTCATCGTCTGGTGTCGTTTAAAGCCCTTTGAAGCTGCACTGAAACTGTCATTTGGACCTTGAACCGTTTGGGTCCTGTTGAAGTCCATTATATGGAGAAAAATCCTGGAATGTTTTCATTTCTTTTCGACTGAAGAAAGAAAGACATGGACATCTTGGATGACATGGGGGGAGTAAATTATCAGCAAAAGTTTTTTTAAAAGTGAACTAATCCTTTAAGTAAAGTACAGATACGTGAAAAATGTACTTAAGTAAAGTAACAAAGTATTTGTGACACACTAGACTAGAACATGCAACATTCCTAAAGCAGATTGTGAACTCACTTGATCCGTGAGAGATGGATCACATAAACCGTGACAGCTGAGGGATCATCAATATGCACTGCAGTTATGATGATGTCAGAGATATTAAAGACATGAACTCACAGGGTCAACGGTGGGGATGTTGGTGGTTCTTCTCCTCTTCCGACTGGTTGAAGGGATGGATGATGTCTGGCTGTCCTCGAAGTCTCCTCCGCTCACACTGCTGGATGGAGACGTGGCTCTCCGGCGCTTCGAGCCCATTGTAAACGCTGGGAAAAAGATGTAATCGGTCAAATAGTTAGCTTATAGCTTATTTAAGATCAAACTGAATGCTCCTTTAATATATATTTTTATAAATGACTGCAGTTGAAGTAAAGTTGTTGCACAATAATACTACTGATGTAATACCGGGGTACTAACAGAACTATGTGAGCAAGAGCAAAACACTGATTACACCAAAACGTTACAGTCACACAGTTACTAATAATCAGATACGCATGTGGTCAGTTGCTATATACCAACACTGTTATCAAAATCAAAATAAATCAAATGAAAAAGATTCTGGAAACTTCAGAAATATTTCATAATAGTAACAATAATTGTAGTGACTGATATTTTGGTGGAAACAATGGTTATCATGGTACAGTAAAATAACATTTTTAAATCACATTTAATAATTTATTTATCAACAATATCCATAAATTTCATTGGCTTCGTCATGAATTAACAGTAATCCCACAATACAGTAATACTAGTTAGTGCCATTTGCTGTCTAGACATCCATTTACCAGTGTTGTGTTTCTAAAAATGGTAGCCATAGTTTAAAAAAAAGTTATTGCTAAAAAGAAAAGAAAATGGCAACTTTTTATATTTTTTAGAAAATATAAAAAATAAGCAAAATGCCAGAAAGATTCTTAAAGTTTCTAACACTGATTGATGGACATTCCTTACTTACTTATAAATATGTTACAGTATTTAATTCATCTTTATAACATATATATATATTCAGGAAATTGTTTTCAAATCAGTGCATGAATAACAAGCTGTAAAATCGATGTGTGTGTGTGTGTATATATATATATATATATATATATTATATTTCTGTGTGTGTATACAGTATACATACACACACACACATAGGCTACAGTATAATTATAAATATATTATGTAAACACAGACTTTTGTTAAGATGATTTTACAGCCCTAATTAAATCATTGTTGGTGTAGTAGAAAATTAGCAGTCATCCTAAAGTACAGTAATGCTTGTTAATACCAGCTTACAAACAGAGTTAGTGGCAGCTGATAGTCTAAACATTCACGTGCCATTTCAGGAAAGATGTCCACACTTTTGAAAGTATGCAGACATTCAGTCTTCTGCACAACCCGGATTTTTATTATGCTGTTATTACAATAGCATCTCCTACATGAGTGATGTGAGCTATGAGACAATGCGTGAACCTGTGATCAGATGCATTTATTATCACGTCTGATGATCACAGCCACTTCAGCAGTGCGATGATGATGATGATGATGATGATGGTGATGGTGGGACCGTTATGTGTCTGCAGACACAAGCTGTGTGACACATGCATCAGCACAGGCGGATAAAAACAAAGACACACACACACATAAACACACACACGCACGCACGCACGCACTGGGCCATGCAACACTCTGCGTGATGATGCTCGCGCTTTATTATAGCACGAACGGCAGATATTGCAAACAATACACAGAGCGCGCGAGGTGCAGGCCTTACCGTCCGTGTCTGATCAGCTGTCTCTGAGAGCTGTCTGAGGACTGACACACATTCAACAAGGAGGCTGAGTGATTTATTAAGATTCTGAGGGAAAAAAATTAACCCTTTACAGCGCCAGAGCGGAAGCGGAAGTGAGGAGTAGACACGTGCTGCCGCGTCGTGTACGAGAGGAGCGCGTGCTGGAGCAGCTACAGACATGAAGAGGCCGAGTGAGTATATACTCTCAAAAATATGATTATTATTAACGTACTTTCAGTATACCAAAGCGACGTAAATCATTATATTTACCTGTTGTTTGCTAAAAGGATGTAGTATAACCCATCAGAAGTAAGTAGTCAAACACTGACGAAACTCACGTGTCTTTTGTAGAGTTGAAGAAGGCAAGCAAACGCGTATCATGCGCCAAACGCTTCAAAATTCAAAAGAAGGTAAGAGATTTCAACTGTACATAACATAAGTTAATATGGGCTTTGGTACAGCCATATATATGTGTGTATATGGATGGATATATGGGTCAATGACATGACGTGCTTATTTTTGTGTCCAAGTGCATTATTTCCTTTTGAAATATATTGATAAATTCTCTGCTTTATTCTATTAACCGATTTAGTTTGAATTCATTTTTAGTACATTTAAATAATACTTATTGTTTTATTATCTTAAATCCCCCAAAATGTGAGGTAAAATGGTGTCTTATTAATAAAAATAAAAAAAATACTATGGCGTAATGTTAGGTTTAAAATAGTTCATATAAACATTTTAGAAATATCAGAAGTTTAAAGCTGTTGAGATAATTGAAACCTTTTGTTCAGCAGTTTATATATTTTTAATGTCAGGGTGGCACAACTACAAACATGGCTCTTTTATTATGAATTGGCAAGGTCATAAGAGTAAACATGTTAATGCATCATCCAGAGGAGCCTGACTGGAAATCGCCCTGGAAATCAATTATTATATTTACTTATTATTTTGATTTAATGATTGTTTAAGCAAGTAAAAGCTGATGAGAATTGTTTCTTTCTAGATAAGTAAACTATTCAATTGAGTGTCCAGTTTACTTGTCCAAAGGACAAACAAATGACAAGGCTTAATGTTGTTTATTATTTTTCTATATGTTATTATTACACATTTGGACACTTGCCTTTTTTTCTTTTTTATCTTTCTCCATTGCTAGGTTCGGGAGCATAACCGTAAATTAAAGAAAGCGGCAAAGAAGACGGGGATAAGCCGAAAGCCAAAGCAAGATGTCGGTGTACCAAACAGTGCACCTTTTAAAGAGGAAGTGCTTCGAGAAGCTGAGCAGAGAAAACAGGAGGTAAGATCATTATTAAAGGAAATCAAATTAAATTTTTCCAAACTAAGAGTGTTTTGTACATCTCAATTGCTGAAGCATATGTCTTTGCACTTAAAGGATTAGTTCACTTAAAAAAAAAACTGTTGCTGATAATTTACTCACCCCCGTGTCATCCAAGATGTCCATGTCTTTCTTTCTTCAGTCGAAAAGAAATGAAGGTTTTTGATGAAAACATTCCAGGATTTTTCTCCATATAATGGACTTCAACAGGACCCAAACGGTTCAAGGTCCAAATGACAGTTTCAGTGCAGCTTCAAAGGGCTTTAAACGACACCAGACGATGAATAAGGGTCTTATCTAGACAAACCATCGGCATTTCACAAATAAATAAAACAGTTTAAGTTTTATAAGCACAAATGCTGGCCTTGCTCTGTTCTGTGATGCGCGTTCGTGACTCACGTAATACGCAATTACGTTGAAAAGGTCACGCTTCTGTCCTGACGAAAATGTTCTTTTAGCCTTTTTAATATTAAACCCCCAGGATACGCACACGAAATGGGCATTTAAACGATAAACTGACACAAAGACATTTGAATATGTGTATATGGTCCTCCTTCCTCACATTCATAAACACTGACTCGGTACTTCCGCCGACGCGTGACCTTTTCAACGTAATTGCGTATTACGTGAGTCACGAACGCGCATCACAGAACAGAGCAAGGCGAGCATTTGTGCTTATAAAACTTAAACTTTTTTATTTATTTGTGAAATGCCGATGGTTTGTCTAGATAAGACCCTTATTCATCGTCTGGTGTCGTTTAAAGCCCTTTGAAGCTGCACTGAAACTGTCATTTGGACCTTGAACCGTTTGGGTCCTGTTGAAGTCCATTATATGGAGAAAAATCCTGGAATGTTTTCATCAAAAACCTTCATTTCTTTTCGACTGAAGAAAGAAAGACATGGACATCTTGGATGACATGGGGGGAGTAAATTATCAGCAAAAGTTTTTTTTTAAAGTGAACTAATCCTTTTTAACTGATGTGTATTAATTATTATGTTGTTCTTGAAGCTTGAAGCTCTGAAAGAGCAAAACAAGATTGTAAAGAAGCAAGAAAGAGCTGCAAAGAGGAAAGAGGGGAAAGAAGCTGCCAGTGCAGGAGTCGAACCTGCAGCCAAGAAAGCTAAAAAGGTAAGAACGGTGTAGAAACGTTTACTAAAGAAGTAAATCGCTGACTCTAGCTTCACTTCTAACTTTATTGATTGTTTGCAGGGGACGAAAGTTAGGGAAGCGAGGGCTGCGGTGGCTAAAGAGAAAAGCGCTAAAACATTCAAATGCTGCGAGCTGAACAAGGCAAGTTGACAAACTGATATCCAGCATAACACACTGACATTAATATGTTCCTGAATGTGTGTGAGGGTCTCCAACATGGCCGTAATGGTCATTCACAAGGCTGATCTTACATGGGAGTGAATTCTTGTGCAGGTTATTGAGGCGTCTGACGTGATCGTGGAGGTTTTGGATGCTAGAGATCCTCTGGGCTGCCGCTGTCCTCAACTGGAGGAAACCGTCCTGAAACACGAGGGAAAGAAAAAACTCTTGTTCATATTGAACAAAATAGGTAGAGCGCGGTCTGTATTGGCATAAGTCACCCAGTTATCATGATGGAAACTGGTTACTGAAGTCTCTTTTTACTTTTTAGATCTTGTTCCTAAAGATAACCTAGAGAAATGGCTTGGGTATCTTGAAGCCGAGTGTCCAACTTTTCTCTTCAAAGCATCCATGCAACTAAAGGACAGAACTGTGGTATGTGGTTCCATAATGCAAAACATTCTTTAAAAGTTTCCTAATGTTGTTTTGGAGTCTTCTACAACAGGTTTACATGCATCAAAGGTCAAAAAACTGTTTCATTTTATCATAATATACAATTGCACATCACCACATTTTTCAATGATTCTCAAATGACTCGTCAGATAAATCAATCTCTCGAAATCCCTCCTTTCCGCGAGCTACTCTGCTCTGATTGGCCAGACAGCTCAGTCTGTTGTGATTGGTCGACCGCGTACAGCACGCGTGTCGAAAACAAAAACGCCCGTTGCCATTACACCGTCAGGTCTGTGTCCTGAGGCTTCCTACACTGTAAACTATACACAGTAACGAACAATGACGTCGATTTTACCACATCGCGAGTCTGATGATTAAACACTAGAAGAACTAGTTATTCGACCCGAACCTCCGTCGTAAGGACGACTTGAGCAGGACGTTTCTCAGTTTGAGCCAGTGTTCATTTCGTTCGCAAAAACTATGACAAATTTTTCGTTGATGACCTTTTTTTCCCTGACTAAGTCAAGATGGTGAGAGACATCATTACATCATTAAACGATAACTGACTATCAACACATGCTAATCGTTTTTTTTAAATAAGTATCTTATACTCACCAAGGCTGTATTTATTTAATTTAAAATATGGTAAAAGCAGTCATATTGTGAAAAAATATTACATTTGAAAACAAATGTTTTCCACTTTCGCCTACTTCCAGAGGTAGTTAAACACATTTGACCAGATTGCTTTCGTTTCGATGTGTTCGATCTAATACTCATCTAATGCGTCAACGTTATGGGAAGCACGCTAGCCAGGCTTTAGGATTTAAACTATTTCGGCTGGAGACTAGAGATGCACCGATTACAATTTTCTAGGCCGATTCCGATTTTCATTGAGTTTGACCTGCCGACACCGATTTTAGCCGATTCCGATTTCATTTTTTCTAACCACTTTACAGCACACATAAATATTTATTTTCTATCTTTTCTTTAATAGAACATTTTACAATTTGCATAGAACAGATAATCGCTATCAAATAGAACTATATAAATTACCCCTGGTGTGGGAAATTCACACACATCTAAAGTGCAGTGTTATGGAAGAACCATTTCCTTTTCACATCCAATATCCAATATTTTTTTAAAGATATATATTTAGCAAACTAAACGAAAACAGGTAATGCAATAAAGTAATATATAAATATATTTTTTTATAAATATAGCCTTGCAGTGTAAAGATATTTCTCAAAACACACACACACAGGCCTATTGCAATCACTTGTACAATCTGAATAATGGTTTTAAAGTTTAAATGGGTTCATCATGTTCTATAAATATTTTTGAGTCTTACGTTTTCTTTTCTGACATAGCCTACTCCAGTTCTTGATAAAACACGTAAATTTTGTGCACTTTTTGTGTGAAATCATAGGCTATTTTGTCCATCAAAAGTGTGCTTTCACTTTAATTGAGCGTGAGCTGCAGCAAATAGACTCGGTGCAGAAACGTTTCACTGCTGCTCACGCGACGCTTCTGCTTGACGCTCACGCGCTGCTGTCGCCCCCGGTGTGAATGCACTCATTGATTAACATGCACGCCGACAAAAAAATACGCGCTTGCGGTCTGAACGGCCGTAATTCACGAGGTTTCCTACATGTGCGTTCCGTGTGCACGTGTGATGCTGATGTTGCGCAAATGTTAATCATGCGGCGCCCGAGTGCATTTGACCGGCATAAAATCGGCATATGTCAGACTGACCGGCCGATCGCCGGTCATGGCCGATCACGTGAAAATCGGCCGGTTCCGGTCACGCGCCGGTCAATCGGTGCATCTCTACTTGAGACCTAAATTTGGTTTGAAGACAAAAAGTGTACCAAGCACAATGTTCTCACCATTCCTGAAATAAATAATTTAAATAACCTGTTTTCCGGGTTTACATGCAAACCAATAACCCGACAACGCAAGGAAAACGTGTTTACAAGACTTTATTAAATAAATAAGGATATTTCCCGGTAGTGACGTCAAAATTAAATAATGTACAAATCTGACTACGGGCATTTTATTATGTCAGTTGGGATGTTAAATAAAGCATTAAAAAACAAAGAACTGTTTTTCAACATATTAGTGGGAAACTTGCGGTTCATATATTATCCTCACTTTTATCATTTTTAGGGTCTAGAAAGAGTGAGTTTGCGATATATTTTCTCCTCTCTTACTGCTGTTTATGACCGTACTCGTGTCTGGATGCGTTTAGATCCACAGCAAGGGCACGTTCCTGTCACGTATCACACATGCACACTTCAGTAGGCCGACTGAAATCATGTTAATGCGTTTGCGTGCTGCGCGAAATCGGCCTAAAGTGCAAACATCCAGCTGTGACCATCAGTTTATGCTTATACGTTTATGACCTTACTCCGATAAAGGAAAATGGGTTAACGCGTTTACATGACCACATCATTGTTTGCTTAAGCGCACTCATTGTCACTTTACAGGTGAAACTCGAAAAATTAAACAATTTGAATATCGTGCAAAAGTTATAATTTTGATGATTATGGCTTACGAAAACCCCAAATTCAAAATCTCAGAAAATTTTAATATTACATGAAATCAATTAAAAAAAGGATTTTAAATGAAAATCGGCCCTCTCAAAAGTATAATCATGCATATGTATATAGTTATATATACTAAATATATTGCTGCTCTTATTTCTATTTGATTGTACTTGCACTGTCATTTAATGCTCCGTCCATGTCTGTTATTGTCATTATTAGTATGAGCCTCGTCACAAGCATTTCAATGCACAGTTCTCCCAGTGTTAACTATGCAAATGATAAATAAATGCCTCTTGACCTCTCTATATTAGTTTTACGTTTTTCGAGTTTCACCCGTATATTCTCCTTTTACAGTCACAGAAGAAGCAGAGAGGAACTAATGCAGTTCTGGATCACAGCAGAGCGGCTTCATGTTTTGGACGTGACTGTCTCCTACAGACGCTCACTCACTTGGCTGACCAGAAAGATGGCGAGACCATGCTTAAAGTTGGCGTTGTCGGTAAGACGACTTGTCACTTGTATGCATCTCATTTTGTCATCATGAAATTATTTCTTAACTGCTTAGTAGGGCTTTGACTCCAGCTTCTTTAATCATTTTGACATCGATGAGCAAGACCACTGAACTTTTAACTTGGTCATCATGATAACAAACAGAGAGCGGTGTGTAATGGAGTGCATCAGAGCCGCATCAAGAATATCAAATACATTGCAGAGAATCTCTTATTTGCATCATAAGTTTATTGCCAATAATAATGACAGGTTTGTGAAAAGCGTAGAACTCGTTGAGCTCGCGCAAAACACATCTTCAGCACAGCGACTCATTTAAATGCATCTGATTGGCTGATGCGTTCAACAGACATGTCTGTGATTGGCTACAATGCTCAACACTGCAAAAGCACGTTGCAAGTACCTTTAATGCAAAGGTAAAAATATAAATAAAACTGTAGGCAAAAGTCAAAGCCCTACTGCTTGGTGTGTTTAAAATGGTTTGATATTGAACGTTGTACTGTTGCCTTCAGGTTTCCCTAACGTGGGAAAGAGCAGCATCATCAATAGTCTGAAAGAAATCCGAGCCTGTCATGTCGGCTTACAGAGAGGATTGACCAGGTAAATCTTCTTTATTTTAGTGTCCTAGTATATGTGAAATATGAAGCATGATGAGCTGTATTGCACTGACCACCACATGAAGTCTTCAATCAATCCAACACTGAGCTTCATTTCCCAAAATGCATTTCTGCTGCAAGGCATTGAGTCTCAATAACTCAATAACAACCTCAATGATATTCTTCCCCTCTTATATAGATGTATGCAAGAAGTGCATATTACTAAAAGTGTGAAGATGATTGACAGCCCGGGGATAGTGGCGTCCCCCAGTAACCCAGGAGATGTGATGGCCCTCAGGAGCCTCCAGGTGGAGGAGGAGGAGGAGAGTCCCCTGGAGGCCGTCAGGACTTTACTCAAACAGTGCAATCAGCAGCATGTAAGGAACACCTTAACAGTCACAATAATCAGTCCCTATAGAAAAACACGATTATGCGATCGCATAATTCAATGCATAATCAGCCAAAGTCCGCATATTTTTTAAATTTTCGATTTCCGCGCAAAATATGCGGGGCTTGCGTTTCATAATCCCTGCGTTTTCGTTGGAAAAAAAGTCACATATATCTTAGCAGAAAGTTGAAAAATGTTGTGTTTACTTCCCACATGATGCCATGGGAACTTATGAAGTGACGTGATTACACGACGTGATCATCATCGAAAAGCTAAAAAAAACCTGTGATGAAGCCGCAAATCTTCTCATTTGCCAACATGACATCATGACTTTGCGTAAACATACACGCCACTTTCAAATCAAGTGGCGTGTTATCTATACGCATTTTCAGCTATCCGCGTGTATGTCCACGCCGCGTGTATGTGTACGCCGTTAAATTTCCGAGCGAAACTAAGCTAAATCAATATCTACATCTGGGGAGCGATATTTTTTTCCTAGGATGGTAAGGGAAGAGTCATAAATGCTAATAACCCAAGTGACGGGTAGGTTTAGGGACGTCGTTGGGGTAGGTCATATATTTATATATAGTAATGTAACGTTAAGTCAATGGCGTTGATAAACACGCTGAAAAGCGATTATGCGTGTTGATAGCACGCCAAAAATGGAAATACGAATTGGCGTGTCATACATACGCTATTTCATGAGATCAGTCTGCATTTGCCAACAAAAATAAGCGCAAAAGACCGCGCAGAGCAGTTTCCCGGTGTGTCACATGATGTACGTTTACGTTACAGTAAGAGATTGCACTTTGCATTGGAAGCACTGGTTTTAACTGTAAAAAAGCACACATTTTACTTTTTTTATTTTATTCATTTTTACAGAAGCATATTCCTTTTGTAAAGCTACAGAACTTGTTTGACTCATCAATGTTTTGTAAGTTTGAGCAGTGTGTTTATTAAATAAAACAAGATGAGAACTGAAATATTCCAGCACTCTCTGTGATGTAGTGCTTACTTATCATAGGAGTAATAAGAAATGACTCTTTACAGTAAGGCCGAGCCTAGTGAGAACAGGTGTTGGGGAATCACTTTTTTCTCTTTTTCATCAAACTGCAGTTTTTGCAAGTTCCTGCAATTTCATCGCATAAAATTGCATAAATATCTTGCATATTCCATTGCATTTTTTAAGAAAACATGCCGCATAATCAAGGATTTTTGCCTGCAACAATCACAAAAAAAACAATTTTTCTGGAAGGACTGGATAGGAGCTTTGTGGCTTTTAGATCAAATATTGATGACTCATTTGCACAGAATTTTAGAACGAGAATGTATCTCTTAAGCTGTGTTCACACTGACAATTGTGTATATATACGTGTGTGTGTGTGTGTATATATATATATATATATATATATATATATATATATATATATATATATATATATATATATATATATATATATATATATATATACACTCACCGGCCACTTTATTAGGTACCCCATGCTAGTAACGGGTTGGACCCCCTATTGCCTTCAGAACTGCCTCAATTCTTCGTGGCATAGATTCAACAAGGTGCTGGAAGCATTCCTCAGGGAGTTTGGTCCATATTGACATGATGGCATCACACAGTTGCCGCAGATTTGTCGGCTGCACATCCATGATGCGAATCTCCTGTTCCACCACATCCCAAAGATGCTCTATTGGATTGAGATCTGGTGACTGTGGAGGCCATGAGTACAGCGAACTCATTGTCATGTTCAAGAAACCAGTCTGAGATGATTCCAGCTTTATGACATGGCGCATTATCCTGCTGAAAGTAGCCATCAGAAGTTGGGTACATTGTGGTCATAAAGGGATGGACATGGTCAGCAACAATACTCAGGTAGGCTGTGGCGTTGCAACGATGCTCAATTGGTACCAAGGGGCCCAAAGAGTGCCAAGAAAATATTCCCCACACCATGACACCACCACCACCAGCCTGAACCGTTGATACAAGGCAGGATGGATCCATGCTTTCATGTTGTAGACGCCAAATTCTGACCCTACCATCCGAATGTCGCAGCAGAAATCGAGACTCATCAGACCAGGCAACGTTTTTCCAATCTTCTATTGTCCAATTTCGATGAGCTTGTGCAAATTGTAGCCTCAGTTTCCTGTTCTTAGCTGAAAGGAGTGGCACCCGGTGTGGTCTTCTGCTGCTGTAGCCCATCTGCCTCAAAGTTCGACGTACTGTGCGTTCAGAGATGCTCTTCTGCCCACCTTGGTTGTAACGGGTGGTTATTTGAGTCACTGTTGCCCTTCTATCAGCTCGAACCAGTCTGACCATTCTCCTCTGACCTCTGGCATCAACAAGGCATTTCCGCCCACAGAACTGCCGCTCACTGGATGTTTTTTCTTTTTCGGACCATTCTCTGTAAACCCTAGAGATGGTTGTGCGTGAAAATCCCAGTAGATTAGCAGTTTCTGAAATACTCAGACCAGCCCTTCTGGCACCAACAATCATGCCACGTTCAAAGTCACTCAAATCACCTTTCTTCCCCATACTGATGCTCGGTTTGAACTGCAGGAGATTGTCTTGACCATGTCTACATGCCTAAATGCACTGAGTTGCCGCCATGTGATTGGCTGCTTAGAAATTAAGTGTTAAGGAGCAGTTGGACAGGTGTACCTAATAAAGTGGCCGGTGAGTGTATATATATATATATAATTTTTTTAATTTATTTATTTTTTAACAAATTTAACTTTCATTGTTTCCAAAGGTTTTTCTTAATAGAATGTAGGTATTAAAACCTTTTCAGACAAATGAAAAACTTTTAACAGTGGAAATCCTTTTTGAGGGGTTAATTACTGTATTTTTCTTTTTAACCTCACACGGTATTGCAAACTTTTTGTTTCATGTGTCTCTTTCAGATAATGCTACAGTATAATGTCCCAAACTACAGAAACTCCTTAGAGTTCTTGACCACCTTAGCCAAGAAACGAGGTTTCCTGCAGAAAGGTGGCGTTCCTGACACACAGCTGGCAGCCGTCACATTCCTCAACGACTGGACTGGGTTAGTTTCAGAGTTTATTCATCGTGCGTAATTCTTAAATAACTTTTTCTTTCTAACGCCGGTGACACACTGGCTGCGTGGCGCTTTCCGACAGACCATTCTTACATTTGGCCTATACTTCATGTTAAAGGTGCATTGCGCAACTTTTCATGTTAAAAATACCTGTTTTTCTATCCTATACATGCTTAAAGAACTGCCTGATGGGCTGAATGAGCCCTTCTCTGCTCACTGAGATCGCCTCTATAATCCTGTACAGTAAAATATATAAGAGGGATTCGGGCTCGAATTTGAGACTGGGCGTGACGTCATGCGCGTTCACGCTCACCAGGCTATGTCTCGCAGGTTTGTGTATAAGCGTCAAAGGTAGAAGATGGATTCAAAGAGACCGGCTTGTAGTCCATTCCAAACCCCAACGCAAACTCCACATAAAGAAAAGAACAATTTTGTCTCGTGCCACCACTCTGGTTGCAGTTTCGCTTGTCGCCAGAGGGGGCGTAGTTCTGCAAAAACTCAGAGACTTGCGTTTTGCACCTTTAAGCATAAATATATAGCCAAATGATAAAAACACTGTCAGCAGTATTGATGGCAAAATATTTTGATTTCGTTCTGAATTGACAAATGCAATATTTGAAAATCGATTATTTATTTTTTAAATTACATTTATATCTGAATTTGTCAAAACCTAGACTTTCAAACATCAAAATGTAATTTATTAATATGTATTCATGTACAAAATGACATATAGACATCTTTTCCTATTCTATTTTGCCTGGAAACGCTTGCAACACGCTTGCGTGTCGCGTGAAAAATAGGCGTCGGTTCTATTTCTAGCACGCACGCGTTTTACGGCATAATAATAATTAAAGCTGCAAGCAGCGTTTATCGGTGTTCAAGCAGTTAAGCTCAAAAGACATTAAGTTTTATTTAGCATACATTTATCCTGACATAATAGATGGAAAAGACCATTTACAGCCAACACAGACAATTTACCATAGGAAATATATGGTTTTAAAGCGCCAGTCTGCAAGCTCTAACCCGTTAACATGGGAGCCGCCACGCAGTCAGTGTGTCACCGGCCTAAGTCGAATCAGCGGTCTCTTCCTAAGCAGTGTGTTGTGTGTTTTAGAGCTAAACTGAGTTACCACAGCAGAGCTCCAGAGCGCCAGGCCCTGCCCTCGTACCTGTCCGATGCCACCGTGACTGAACTGCGGTCAGGGCTGAATATGGACATGGTGAGGGAGGGCAACCAGAATGTTATCAGAGGTACATCAGTACATTGAACAAATCAGAATATAACACTTGATATTTTATGATGCAAAATATCAATGCAACGTACTTGTCCTTAGGTGTGCGGTCCCCAAATCTAGCGAGCAGTATAAACTTTAGCTCCAAAGGCCCGACGGCTGGTGTGCTGAGTGTCAGCGAGCTGCCCAACGAGACGATAACGGCGACGGTGACGACAGAAGCAGACGAGACGACCGCCGCCACAGACGAGGTACTTCACATGAGCCACTTCCCTCTGGAGCACTTCTGTCATCAGGGAGCATGAGAAATGATGAGTTTATTCTTCACATAAGTCCTTGATGACCTTCTAATCCAACTCTGATCTCTCTCTGACAGCAACTCCAGTAGATCCGATATTCACAAATAGGGGTGTAGCGATACACGTATTCGTATTGAACCGTTCGGTTCACATTACAAATCGAACGGTTCGTTGAACCATTTTTCCTGCCAAACAAAATTATTTCAAATGTCGCTGGCGTGACCACAATATTGCCCAACTTCAAATGGCAAACGTAATGAAAGCGGAACGAAACTGCGCTACTCGTTATTTTGTGTTTCACGGACCGTTGATCAGTTTGGACCAATGCAGCGCGAGCCGATCTGGATCAAGCGACACTGTCACACAGCGCTGAGAGATCCAGTAAAGAAAGCATTTGTATTCGCCACTGAGTAACATCGCTGCGAGATCGAGTGAGAAGCGTTCACATGTCTCCGTTATTAACAGATCAAACCGCGCTGACGTGGAAACCAGGAGAAACATTGTGGCATGAATGAACCATCCAGAGTCCACAGATCAGCAACATCACCATGGGTTTACTGCAGGAACACTGGCAGGGTTCCCACGCGTCCTGGAAAATGAAAGACCAATTTTCCAGTCCTGGAAAACACATGGAAAATGGGGGGAAAAAGTAAAATGTCCTGGAAATGTTTGCGTTGTCCTGGAAAATAATATTTTTCCCTAGTTTGTCAGAATATTTTAGATCCATAAGATCCATTTCATACACCAGTAGGCTAAATGGATTTTGCATTTAAACACATTTAGCTTTACAAAAGGTCTCTCCATTTCAGCAATATAATTGACAAAAACGGTTTCAAAGTTTTGATAAAAATAATTTAGTCAAAAACACATAACTCATCAGTTGATGCCATTATGTATACCAGATGCGTAATGTGCCTTGGTGCGAGCAGATGCAATTAATTTAGAAGTCCGATAATAGTTAATATTTTCTAACGTTAGTGACTGATACAGCTTGACTGAGAGTTTGGACTTTTAAACTGATATCAGCAAGTAAAATATCAGCGTATGAACTAAATTAGAGAATAACTTCTGTTTTAGTAGTGTGGCCAGGGCCGGAGTGGGGCCACTTTTCAGCCCGGGAGTTTCAGGCCCAAGACCGGCCCACTTTTTCCATGGTAGTGGAAATTGGATAAATGAAGCAACAGTTCAGCTCTTATATTGTGTAGTTTTTATTAGGCTAATACCATGGTTCAACAAATACTGTAAGATCAAGCTTGAGTTTTGTTTTCAATATTTGCGAAATCTATGAATCACCATATATTGGGTGATACAAAAAGGATAATATTTTAATTAAATTAAATATTAATAATAATGCTCACTATTAACTAGTTTCATTACCATGCAATGGCAGGGTTTTATAATCAGTGTTGTCCCGAAATTGAAGCAAGTTAGTTAAGGGGGTTCGGGGTATCCCCGAGAAATGTTTTATGTCTTTGATCTACATATGTGCATTTTAAGGCCAAAAAAAATGGATAACAACAGCTTTAAACCATGTCAGTGGGCAGCTGATTGTTTCTCTCCTCAGCATCACACTCTTTTTCTCTTTGTTTGTATTCCCCTCCTAGAGTTGAGCTTTGACTTATAGGCTTTTAATTTTTGTCTGTCAGTGAAGAAAGGTCAGGGTCAACTGATTATTTTGCCTATGAATCATTTTCTCAGACGCGTTCAATAGCTACTTACATCTCATCTCGCACTCGACCGTACACTGAAGCGTCGAGACGCGCTGCTAAAATTCGCGCTCAGGAGCGTCTATGAACATAAAGCCCGCCTACTTTGATTTGATTGGTCATCTCAAATATTCTGACATTGACGAGTAGTGACAGACCAATGAGGCTCAGATGAAACACACAGACACACACCCTGTCCTCTGTTTCTGACGTTCTCTGCTCGGCGCCGCTGTGGATTGAAGAATCTGAAGCGAACACGAATTTGTGTAGCCTACATTGTTTAGGGGGGCTAGGCAGAAGTTTAGGGGCTGAACTCCCCCTAAAAAGGTACCGTTAATACGGCAGGGCCGGCCCAGCTATTGGTAGCCTACCACCAGAGAAAACGTTTTGGAAAAGAGGGGCTATAGACTCAACCAACTCTATTTGGGAGGGGAGAACTCCCTCACAGTACATGCAGAGGCTGCGCGCTGCGGTGTCAGAATGCGGAACGTGTGTAGCCTAATTTAAGAGAAGATAGACTAACGTGACAAAATGTAAAATAATAAAAAGAAAGAAATAAAAAAAATACTCGACCGGCCCAAAAGTGACGCGGCCCACCGGGAATTCTCCCGATTACCCACTCCGGGCCAGAGTGTGGCATTGTGAAAGACAACTATCTTTTGCACAACTATAATACAGATATAACGGTATAGGTACAATATCACATCTGTTTCAAAATATATCTCGATATGATAATCGCCCAGCCTTAGTTGGGATAACTTGATTCGCCCTGTAGCAGCTGAAAAAGTCTTGAAAATGTCCTGGAAAATCATTTCAAGAAAAGTGTAACCATGGAGGTTTGGCAGGAATAGTAAGTTATAGCTACAATGCTTTCAAGTAACGTTACGTTGGTTTTATTTTGACATTATGAATAAAATTGCTGCCCTCAAATGTTAATCTGAAATAGAAAAATAAACCTTTGTTTTATAACTACTACAATATTCCTTTTTTTTTTTTTTTAAGGAGCTGTTTCTGTTTTATATGCTCCTAAGAAGAGTCAAGTATAACTCCATCATTGCTCAAAGTAAAAAATTATCATACTTTATGATGTTAGTTTTAATAAAAAAAGAAAATTAATTACTTTTTGTTGTATCGAAAGCGTACCGAAGCGTGACACCAGTGTATCGTATCGAACAATGAATTTTGTGAACCGTTACACCCCTATTCACAAACCATATATGAGATGAATGTTATTGTTTCTCAGAATGCATATAGAAGTGTCTTGTTTAATGCATCTTAAGATCTTTTTTAATTTTTAAATCAAGTCAGCTGTTTATTTTTGTTCTGGTACACAGCTGGTGTCCACATTGAAGCCTGAGGCTGAAATCCCCATTCCAGAGATGGAGACACAGATTCAGGAATCAACACAAAAGACAGAAGGTGTGTTTTGTACTTTACACCAATACACTTCCTCTTCCTCTTTGATGTCTTCTGTCTATCCGTTGTTTTGTCTTCTATCTTCTGTAGACAAGCCAACTAAAGAAACTAAAGTGAAGTTTGTCAACGTCGACCTGACTTCAATGCAGCACAACCACAACGATGACGACGCGTATGATTTCAACACAGATTTTGTGTAAAATTTCATGGACAGAGGAATCCGATTGTGAAATGGCACTCGGTTGGAGTGCATCTGTATGTATTCATTCATAATAAAATGTGCATTATAGCTTGACTAAATAAAGGGTTAATACTCTTACATTGCATACAAAACTTATAGAGCTTTATTCAATACTTTGTTATAACACTTTTTTCCTTTCTGTATGAATTAGCATGATTTCCCCTTCATGCAAAAACATGGGAAAAAAACATGCACCCACAGAAATATAACTGAACACGTAACAGAAGGAAAAGTGGTGTGTAGTGTCAAAGAAAATCTGAAATGTTAATTGTCACAGGTTTATTTCGTAAGCCCTGAAACAGATTAAAATTGATAATGAAATGGAAATTTTGCAACAAAAAAACAAGTGGGTCCACAATTGCACCTCAAAATATTCAGGATTATACGACGTAAACAAATCTAACAACTTGCGTGGTTGTAGTGTACAAAAATGAAAATGTAAAAACTCTGCCATAAATGTTTTAGTGTTATTACTTTATAATTAGACAATGGATGCTGAGGTAGTGCACTGAATGGTGTTGAATGTTGCTCTGTTCCAATAGGTTTCTTGAAAGGCCTAGAAAGAACATTAAGGCCCCATATTTTGCATCCAGAAATCCACTGAACAAAGACAAATGTCTGACAAAGTCCCTCCACAAAGCACTCTTTTCTTGTATGTATGTATAGTCCAAACCACAGTCTTATTTTTCCTCAGTGTGTCTCCGGATAGTGTGGAATTTTCCTGTGGGATCTGGAATGTACCATTTGTCCCAAATGTTAGAAAAAGAGGAGGTTCTTCCCCACGGTTTATAATGTCCGTTCCAGTGGAGGAGTTTAGCAGCGCTCACAAACTGAGCTGAATACCGGTTCCCCGCTCCTGTCGCCCCTAGAAGAGGAAAGATCAAGATGAACAACTATTGGCCATTAAAGGATTAGTTCACTTTTAAAAACTTTTGCTGATAATTTCCTCCCCCCATGTCATCCAAGATGTCCATGTCTTTCTTTCTTCAGTCGAAAAGAAATGAAGATTTTTGATGAAAAAATCCTGGAATGTTTCTCCATATAATGGACTTCAACAGGACCCAAACGGTTCAAGGTCCAAATGACAGTTTCAGTGCAGCTTCAAAGGGCTTTAAACGACACCAGACGATGAATAAGGGTCTTATCTAGACAAACCATCCGCATTTCACAAATAAATAAAAAAGTTTAAGTTTTATAAGCACAAATGCTGGCCTTGCTCTGTTCTGTGATGCGCGTTCGTGACTCACGTAATACGCAATTACGTTGAAAAGGTCACGCTTCTGTTCTGACGAAAATTTTCTTTTAGCCTTTTTAATATTAAAACACCCAGGATACGCACACGAAATGGGCATTTAAACGATAAACTGACAAAGACATTTGAATATGTGTATATGGTCCTCCTTCCTCACATTCGTAAACACTGACTGCCGAAGCGTGACCTTTTCAACGTAATTGTGTATTACGTGAGTCACGAACGCGCATCACAGAACAGAGCAAGGCCAGCATTTGTGCTTATAACACTTAAACTGTTTTATTTATTTGTGAAATGCGGATGGTTTGTCTAGATAAGACCCTTATTCATCGTCTGGTGTCGTTTAAAGCCCTTTGAAGCTGCACTGAAACTGTCATTTGGACCTTGAACCGTTTGGGTCCTGTTGAAGTCCATTATATGGAGAAAAATCCTGGAATGTTTTCATCAAAAACCTTCATTTCTTTTCGCCTGAAGAAAGAAAGACATGGACATCTTGGATGACATGGGGTGAGGAAATTATCAGCAAAAGTTTTTTTTAAAAGTGAACTAATCCTTTAAGAGATTCAGAAAGCTGCTTTACGGTGATGAACCAGAGGCTCTGACTCCCTTACCGAGGTGTCGGACGTGCCACATGGGGTCGATGTTGGAGTGGTGCTTGTAGAACACGATGAGCATGGGTGGCGTCGTGATGCTGTCCGCTAAAGTCTTACTGTAAAGGTCCTCTCTAAAGCAAAACCACCACACAAAACATTAACAGCCCTGGACCTCCAAATGTACGACTCACTACTCTCGTACGACTCAATCACAGTTTAGTGTATTATACAGAGGGTCAAAGGTACGGAACGGTCTTCCCACATCACTTATTGAGGTTTCTAAAAAACAGTGTAAACAGAGTAAAATTGTTGCTACTAAGTTGTCTGAATTTTCCATACGGGTTTGTGCTCTAAATCCAATTTTAAATTGTTTTATAAATGTTTTTAATTTGTTAAATATTATTGTTTCTATGGAGTTTGCCACTAATTAAAGGGGCTATATGTAGTTTTTAGCGGCCTCAAGCGGTGAAGTTTCAGATTGCAACCAATTTTTACAAGAGCGCTCGTGCTCAGACAATACCGTCTATTACGCAAATATCTCGGTGAATACTCGACGGATTCGGTGAGCACCGAGCTCGTTGGAACCGTCTAGTCGAGCTGAACAGAACCATATAAGTTTGGTGGTGTTTTAGCCGAAAACCATCAGGTGCGCTGCAAAATTGCGGACGCCGGTGACGTCACGATCTCAGAAGAAAATCGCTCGTATCTCTGGAACGCGAAGACCCAGAGAGCTCATACTCGGGGGAGGAGGTCCCAGGGGGAGCCTTGCCCGAACGCTGGAGTGGCGGGCCCCGGGGACGCTCCCTACCGGATCGCCGTTCACTGGGACCCCTGATTTCGAACGACTATAACTCGGGGACCCGGGCGAGTTGGACCTCAGGGGTGGGCTCGTTCAAAAGGCCCCGTCCAGCACTACGAACGATTTGAGTCTTGGGAATATTGATCAAAGATTGACCGAGATATAAGCCGAAACACGTGCGCCTTTGACCGGACGTAACTCCCTGACCGTCTACAATAGACTGTATATAAAGGAGAGGCTCGGGAGCGCACGCACGGCACATACGATGGATCTCGCGGTAAATCCGACCCGGAGCCTCCACATAGAAACAGGAATACTGGCCTTCAGAGGTAATAGCAAAACCTGACAAGTGGATCATTGTAATGTGTGATTACGGTACACATGAGGCAATAAAAAGGATTAATTTTAGTAGAAAAGTTACATATAGCACCTTTAAGCCCCATGAGGGTTTTTCGGCAATTGTCCATCACATCTTTTTGTGAAACAAATAACACTGTTTTTAATGTTTGTTGTGAAAATAAAAAAAATAATGTCTTCGATGATTTGAACAGATTAAACACTGGAAACAGATTTTACTCCAGTTCTTTGCCTTGTAACATACAACAGCTGTCCTTAACCTTTTATGAACGAATGAAAGATATAATAAAGCAGAACACAACACACAAGTAATAAAACATGAAACTAACTTGGCGTTGTGCTCCATCCAGAACTCCAGCTGGCTGGTGATGTTCTGCTGCCTCCACTCGGTCAGATTGGCCACGAACACGCCAGGATTGAACGAGCAAGTGTTCGCTCTCATTCCCAGCTTCTTGATCGCCTCTTTTTTGAAGTCCAGAAAACCAATATAGCTGTTCTGCACACAAAACATGAGCAAATCCATGTAAATATATGGAATATGTGTTCTGCAAACCTTTTTTGAATTGGGTCTGGATGGTAGTGATGTTACATATGACACTGAAGCTTCAAAGCGTGTATCGAGATCGCAGCGAAATTTCTGATGGATCTCCGTGTCGGAGCGCGTACTGTTTTCAGAGAAACACGTGATCAACGAAAAACGAAGCCTCACTTTCTGTCCAGTCACGTGAATGCTTCACTTTGCGTGTCGAAATGTTTGAACCCAGACCGCTACTCTAAGTCCATTTACTTTTTTTTTTTTTTTTAAATAAATAAGCCTATGTTACATGATCATATATTCTGTCATATAATAAACAGCATAGAAACCATACAATAATTAGACCACCATTTACTTGCATCAAGCTACTCTTTTGGTATTTTTGTAATTAGTTTGATAAAAACTGAAGATTTAGCGTTGTCAGGTTTTTCTTTGTGCTTAATAGATAAAACAACAGCGCAGCGCACTCGGGTTTATGGCTGCTATAAGTTTCACCTGCCACAAGGTGCCGCTGTTTTCGACACTTTTGATGTTTTGAATCTTTTCCTGGAACAATCAGGGGAAAGTCTTCATGAGGCTTCATTTGCCCATCCCTACTGGATGGTATGAATCATCTCCACAATATAGAAAATAAATGCTTTTTGAATATATAAACCATGTGTCTATATTTGGATGAACAAGTTAATGGTTCTGATTAAACATCCTGTAGTTTCATATTCCTCCGCGTGTCTGTCATCCCACTCAGTGGCGTAACTTTGTTTTAAAAAGTAAATGTGTGTGAGAGTGAATCACGTGAATATATACATATATCCGACTGTTTGACGTGTGTCCTTTAATGGTCCAGTGGTACAACTTTTGCCGATCATGTCAGATGTTCTGGGTTCTGGTTCTAATCCGCACTCGTATCGGTTTTTGTTTTGTTTTGTTTTTTTCATCAAAACCGAATATGTTCATCAGTGGTTGTATTATATAGAGCAGGGACACGTTTGTGTGCATTTTTGTTTTGTGATTTCACCGGAACGAACAGTCTCCGAAACGGATTGAAGCGTGCGGGATGTGAAGACTGTGTGTGAGCCACGAGATAACACTGTAAGCGCGCCACCGATCGCAGGCGGCAACGAGCACTTCACTTGATTTAAAAAACAACAACACGTATTTCAGCGCTAGATCGCCTCTTATTTAACAAACGAACGGAATGAATGCTCTGCCAGCTGGAGATGTTTTATTTATTTCTATCGGTGCATCCGTGCCGCGAGAGGTGGTGGGGACAATATCGACCCACCAACAAATTACGCCCCTGATCCCACTGCGAATATTCGGACAGTTCTGTGTGAATTCGGGAATCCAGGCAGTTTCGATGAGCACAGAATAATCAAACCTGATTCCCAGCTCCTCGGACCAGGCCTTTCGAGGAGGAAGAGTCGCAGTCCTCGGAGAACGCTGCCGCATGTCCAAACTTAAGACTGGTGTCAAAAAGCTCCCGAATGTCCCCTGAACCATAGAAAAGAATACAATTAGCACTTATTGCTGTATTTAAATCAAATTCACTTAGTACCATACCACTGCAGTGTATATATTATATATATTATATATATATATATATATATATATATATACAGTACTGTGCAAAAGTTTTAGATCGGTAAGATTTTTTATGTTTTTAAAAGAAGTCTCTTCTGCTCACCAAGGCTGCAATTATTTGATAAAATTTTTTTAAAAAAACAGTAATATTGTGAAATATTATTACAATTTAAAACAGCGGTTTTCTATGTGAATATATAGTGAAGTGTAATTTATTCCTGTGATCAAAGCTGAATTTATCATCATCATTACTCCAGTCTTCAGTGTCACATGATCCTTCAAAAATCATTCTAATATGATGATTTGATGCTCAAAAAACATTCATTATTATTTTCAATGTTGAAACAGTTGTGTACATTTTTTTTTTCTAAATTCTTTGATGAAGAGAAAGTTAAAAAGAACAGCGTTTATTTAAAATAGAATATTTTCTAACATTATAAATGTCTTTACTGTAACTTTTGATCAGTTTAACTCATCCTTGATGAATAAAAGTATTGATTTATTATATTTCTTTCCCCCAAAAATACAATTTAAATTCTTACTGACCCCAAACTTTTGAAGGGTAGAGTTTAATGTTACAAAAGCTTTAGATTTCAGATAAATGCTGTTCTTTTTTAGTTTCTATTCATCATAGCATCATGAAATAAAAATGTAAAAAACTGTTTTCAACACTGATAATAATCATAAATGTTTCTTGAGCATCAAATCATCATATTGGAATGATTTTTGAACGATCATGTGACACTGAAGACTGGAGTTATGATGCTGAAAATTCAGCTTTGATCACAGGAATAAATTACACTTCACTATATATTCACATAGAAAACCGCTGTTTTAAATTGTAATAATATTTCACAATATTACAGTTTTTTTGTATTTTTTATCAAATAATTGCAGCCTTGGTGAGCAGAAGAGACTTCTTTTAAAAACATAAAAAATCTTACCGATCTAAAACTTTTGCACAGTACTGTATATATATATATCAACATTACTTAGCTTTAAAATAAGATAAATCGACAAAAAAAGAGAAAAGAATCTAGATTTTTTTTTTTAATACCACCTTCAAATTTTTTGAAATCTTTAAATTTAATACATTTTACTTATAATTATTTTAGTTGCATATTTTAATCTATGAGCACTCCTGATTTCTGTAAATTTTGCAGGGGGAGCCTTCACATTTTGTTGTGGACATATCTACTAATTCAATTGATATATATATTATATATATATACACAGGTGAAACTCTAAATATTAGAATATCGTGCAAAAGTTCATGTATTTCAGTAATTCAAATTAAAAGGTGAAACTACTATATTTAGTATATATAACTAATATACATATGCATGATTATACTTTTCAGAGGGCCGACATTTCTTTATTTAAAATCCTTTTTTTTTTTGTAATTGATTTCATGTAATATTCTAATTTTCTAAGATTTTGAATTTGGGGTTTTCATAAGCTGTAAGCCATAATCATCAAAATTATAACTTTTGCAGGATATTCTATTTTTTTTTGAGTTTCACCTGTATATATGAGATATATATAGAGGTAATGACAGGCGATATTCTCATTCTAACTGATGTGATTGGACAGATATTTGGATGTTCTGGATATATCTGTGGCAATATGTGAATTCTGGGGTCTTTAATAATGATAAAACTGTGCACTTCACCTTGTACAATTACATCATCATCTAGGTAAATTGCTTTCTCTGCATCTGGCAAGAAAACTGGCATGTAGAATCTGGCGAAGGTCAACTGAAATATAAAATACACATACAGTTATGATATATAACTGGCATTTACACTTCTATTGGAACAGAAACACTGGCACTTGATTACCGGCTTCACTGCCTCCACCCTCTGAGGATCTGTCGAAACTTTCCCTGCCAGGATCTTCGGATCAAAAATGATAATTTTATGTTTCAAGTCAGTCTTACTCAACCATGTTCTGGAATGAGAAATAATTATGTGTACAAATGATCACAGCACAGGTAATGAAACACAATATACAGGTGAAACTCGAAAAATTGGAATATCGTGCAAAAGTTTGTGTAACTAAAAGGTGAAACTAATATTTAGTAGGGCTGTCAAATGATTAATCACGATTATCGCATCCAAAATAAAAGTTTGTGTTTACATAATAAATGTGTGTGTACTGTGTATATTATATTATATATATATATATATATATATATATATATATATATATATATATATATATATATATATATATATACACACATGCTTGTATATATTTAAGAAATATTTGCATGTATATACTATATATAGATTTATATATAATTTATATTATATATAAATATAAATGTTATATATATATAAATAACACATTTTTCTTAAATATATAAATGCATGTGTGTGTACTTATATACAAAATAATTTTACACAGTACACACACATTTATTAAGTAAACACAAACTTTTATTTTGGATGCGATTAATCGTGATTAATCATTTGACAGCCCTAAGTGTATATATATATATATATATATAAATAACTATATACATATGCATGATTATGCTTTTCAGACGAACGACATTTCTGTGTTTAAAATCTTTTTTTTGATTGAGTGATTTCATGTAATATTCAAATTTTCTGAGATTTTGAACGTGGGGTTTTCATAAGCTGTAAGCCATAATCATCACAATTATAACTTTTGCACGATAATCAATTTTTTCGAGTTTCACCTGTAGTTTTATACAGGGGTTTTCAATCTCTTTACGCCTGGTATTAAGATTTGGTGTTTTGGTCAATCCGATCATTAGTGGGTAAATGGGTCTAAAACATACTGACCACTTTCAGAGGTAATCTCGGTTATTATCAAAGTTGGAAACGGTTATATTTTCTATATTTTTTTGGGAACCTGTGATCATTTTACAGGATTCATTGATGAATAAACAGTTAAAAAGATTTTTAAAAAATGTAAATATTAAGAAGCATTTCCAACATTGATAATAAACCAGCATATTAGAAAGATTTCCAAACTATCATGTCACTGAAGAGTCCGCGTTGCATCACAGAAATACATTTTAAAGTATATTAAAATAGAAAACCAGTATTTTAAATCGTAATAACATTACACAAATGTAACAGTTTTTTCTGTATTTTTGATGCTTCATGAGCATAAGAGACTTCTTTCAAAAAATATTAAAATAGTAATGTTTCCAAACTTCTGACCAGTACTGTATATATCATTTTTCTCTAAACGTTTTCATGGACCCCCAATCCCTCCCTCGCGGACCCTTGAAAACCCCTGGTTTAATAAACCGTAGTAATGCGATATAAGGTGTACCTGAGATGAACCACAGACTCATTTAGAGTCACGATGTTGAACACGACATTAGCTTTGCTGTTGCGGTAGATGCTGTTCATGGCGGTGACCGCGGCTCCCAGTCTGTCCTCTGGCGCGGTGATGACCACTGGGATCTCCTCTCCGGTCCTGATGACCTTATGACCCGACAGGAGGTCAGTCTCAAAGGGCAGGACCATCCCGGCCACTGTGTCTGCAAACACCAGGATAGATCAGTGAGATGCTGCGTTTAAGGGTGCCAAAAACTGTTCAACTACACCAACATCAGCATCTTCATACCTGGATTCTCTTGCTTCAGGAAATCATTGAGATTTAGCAGATTTCGATGCAAAATAATCAAAAAGGCGATGGCAAGCAGCACAAGAATAACCACATTCACTGGAAAACAGAGGTTATATGTTAAATGGTAAAGTTTGAAGAATGCAATGCTTAAAACCTCAGGGCTCTCAAGTGTCACGCATTGAGCGTGACAGTCACTCATTTCGGTCTTTTGTCACGCCCTCCCGCCACACATTGTATTTCTCACACGGAAAAACTATTTATAATATATTTAATATGCCGCAATGCCCAAAATTTCTCTGGCCGCGCCGCTCTCACTGTGGAACCGGCAGGAATCAAGCGCGTGACGCGCGTCTCCCCTGGAGTTCTTTAGTCGAGCCTGCCACTTACCAGCCAATCAAAAAAAAAAGAAAAGCCCTACACAATAGCCAATCAGAAAATAGCACTATTGTATCTGGGTAAGATTTAAAGCAACAACCAATGAAAAAAAGCATATCCTGGAATTGTTCACGTGATTCTGCAAAACATCTTCCGAGAGTTTAAAGCTGCAGTCCGTAACTTTTTTTAAGTTAAAAATAATCCAAAATAATTATTTAAAAAAAAAACATCTTCAGCCAGTGTTCAAAACTCTCTGCTTGCCGTAGCTAGATTCAAAAGGATTAGCTTGTAATAATGATTTTAATTCCAGTGGTACTGGTGGGTTTCCGCGGGAAATTCGAGCATGTCTTTGCGTCATTACGTCACACCCGTACACATAAAGAAGGAGTTTCGGCTAGCCGGCTATACTAGGAGGAGATGTAGAGATAGGCTTTTCTCACAGCACTTTACATAATTAAACTTATGGCAGATCCAGAAAGATCCAAACAACAATCATCAGTGTCAACTGGAGATTCACCAGTTATAAAACCCAAAAGACTTCGTACTTCGGATTTAAGGCGGCTGGAGAAACAGAAAGAAACCGTCTCATGCGAACACAAGGATAATCATCGGCGGGGCTTTTGAACGGTGTGTGAACTGTGTGTTTTGAAGGGGTTCGAAACGGAAGAAGAGACGGCTTTTTTCTGTTGAACAAGTAAGACATTTCAATAGTTCAATCGTGTAACACGTTTTCTTAATTCACACAGTTATGGAGTTTCCTTTGTTGTGCCTTTCTCGTTTAGCTATTATGGAGAATATGAATTCTGAACTAAACAGATAAAACACATTAAATGTAACGTTAGTCACACAATGCTGATGTTGTTAACATGAACAATTTGAGAACAAAGTATAATTTGCACGGTTCGACATAATCGATCGTTAGATTTAATCAGCACTATTTACAGCAATGCCTTTTCCCCCTTAGTTGATCAGAACAAAAATGGATGTTACTTACTTGTTCAGATTACAGTATCCGGTGACAATTCTTATGTTGGTCAAACTTTCAAAAGGTGAATCTGTGATTCTGAATGCCAGTATCCACAGCACGGTGACTGACAGCAGCACTCGCCTCAAAACACCGTGTTCATCCGCGCTGTTTCATGCCGATGTACAACCCACGTAAAGATGATAATTCCGCGAATAACTGCAATTGCAGATTTTCAAACAAAGATGGCGACAAAGAGGAAAAGCTGCGGACTGTAGCTTTAAATAGAGGAAACACTGGATCTCCGAGCTTCACTTTGAGCACAGAGTAAGTCATGATCTCCTGTTTTAATGTTACAACAAATTCACAACTTGTTTGACACAAACAATGACAACTTGACCGCTGTTAGAGAATGTTTCCCAGATAATTAGCATCAGTTTTTCATGAGTGTCTGTAATTTAGCCTTAACTTATCCTGGCCATGCATGCATTAATCAATGCATCTGTCTTTCAAAGATGTCAGGTAAAAAGCAATTATGAGCAAGAGATCAAAGTACATTGCACATTAAATCCCCAAAAGGTTGATTACAATGTTCATGAATACCAATTGTCCTAAATAATACAACCAAGTCTATGTTTATGGCATATATGAGACATTCATCCATGACATGGACAGAATACTGCTCCGCAATGTATTTTTATTGTTACTGAAATAGATTTTAAATGGACATACAGACATGGGTTAAATCAGTGTTAACATTCAAATTTGTATTTAGCAATTATTAATAACAACAACAAAAACACTAATAATAATATTAGTATTATTAGGGGGGGGGGGGGGGGGGGGGGGGGGGGGTTAGATGTCACTCTTGCCGGTCTTCAAAACTTGAGAGCCCTGCATTAGTTAATGTATTAACTAACATGAACTAACCACGAGCAATACATTTGTTATTGCATTTGTTAATCTTTGTTAACGTTAGTTAATAAGAATACAGTCATTCATTGTTTGTTCATGTTAGTTCACAGTGCATTAACTAAGGTTAACAAGATTTTAATAATGTATTAGTAAATGTTGCAATTAACATTAACAAAGATTAACAAATGCTGTATAAGTGCAGTTCATTATTAGTTCATGCTAATTAATGTAGTTAACTAATCTTAACTAATGAACCTTATTGTAAAGTGTTACCATATATATATATATATATATATATATATATATATATATATATATATATATATATATATATATATATATATATACTCGTATATACTCACCTCTGCGTACAGTCATGGCACTCGATCAAAAGCACTTGAGTTTAAATCCTGAATAAAAGCAAACACTAAAATGGGTGAGCAGAAAACGACAAAAATATGCATTTAACATCAGGTTGAAGCGGAAAATAACACAAGAAGGTTAAAAATTAAATCATACAAGTAAAAAAAAAAATCCCTGCATATACAAACAAAATGCATTTTAGCGAAGAAGTCCAAAACTGCTCAAACATAAAGCCTTTAAAACTGCAGGTGTGTAAGTTACTAAGCCTTACTTATTATGTCGTCTGGACTCTTCGGTTCTTCATCCAAAACGCCAACTCAACATCAACAAGTCCAGTTCCCCTTCAGTCCTGCAGTGAACACGCCAGAGCAGGGACGATATTTCACTGGTTATATAGCATCAGGATCGAGCGCAACAGCCTGAGTCGACTGGTGTTTTGAACGAATCTTTTAAGTGAACGAATCAGTCTCGCACACTTCGATGCACTGACTCCTCTGTAGCGAGAGCCAATAGCATTCGAATCCAGTCTGTAAAGAAGCATTTCATTGGCTTGACCCGTTGAACGAACACGCCCCCTTCAGGTCACAGAACGAGTCGATGGTTTGAGTCTGATCAGAGTGGTTTCCTTAAACTTTATTTCCTTTTTGAATTGTGTGTGTAAATGTGTATGTCTTTAATTTAATGTTATTAATGATTAGGCACCGTAAAGACTTTTTTTTTTCGCCACGCCAATAAAGCCATTTGAAACGGAATCTAAATCACTGAATTACATCTCCCATGAAACTGAATGAACTGATATTGTATCGTTTAATACAAGATATGCAGCAGATGACAAAACGGAGTGGAATATTATGATAGATATGTTAATGCAAATCTTATTTAAACACTCGTTTCGGTCATGACTCTGTGAATGAATTAAAAAGTCATTGACTCGAAAACTTTTTGCCATCTTCTGGTGTAACTATGCAAAAGCAGATTTACAATTCACTACAAATCACTTACAAATGTTTTTGACCACTTACAAAATCAAAGAACAAACCAGAAGGAAATGAAATGATACCAAAGATTCGAGTCACTGAGATGAATCAAAATCCTTCCGTTCTCGAATATGAATTACAGATCTGATCGTTCCAGCGGCTGATGACGTACTTCAACACGCCCTTGACCATAAATGGTCTGGAATTTGCGTCTAGAATTCTGCCTGATTAAAAACATAAATTTTTCTTTAAATGTATAATTCCACTGAGACCGCGTTGAAAGCTTATCATCCTATTATTTGAGCCACATCTGCACCGAGAGATCACAAGAGGTGTTTTTCTGTGATCTCTGCAGAATGGGCGCATAAGGGGTCCTGCGGATCTCTACGTACACACTTTCAAACAGGAAACCAAACCATCACTCTCTTCTGAATAAAATTATCTAGCGGCTTTACTTTGTTATTTCAAAATGCTTTCAATGTTTAAATCCATTCCGACACACATGGTAAGCCTTCCTGTGATGGTAAGCATGCATGTGTTTATACTGTGAGTTCAGTGTGTGTTTAGAGCTGTTTTAAAACACTGACATATGTTAGCAGCTAACGCATTAGCGACGGTCCTGTGTAATATTAAATTATATAAAAGAAAACGTTGGTTTTGCTGCTGTAATCAGCACAATGACACCAACTAGCTAGTGCTGGTATTATAACGAAAGCTACCCATTAAATGTTTAAATCTAGCGTGCACTCAAGATCTTTGGGAGTGATGGAGAGTAACAGTGGATGTAACGTTTATGAAAAAAAGATTTCTTACTAGACAGTATTGATCCACATATTTATTACGTAATTTATTAAATATATATTGGGTGTATTTTGCGGTTGAAATGTGCCCAAGTATTTATTTACACTATAATATTTGAAATGTGTTGTTAGTAGCCTATTTATTGCACAACTTAACCTATTCCAAGAGAAAGTGTGTCTTATGCATGGTGATCTACAGTTATAACGCTTCTCATACAAATTGGAAAACATTCCCGATGGCTTGCTTGTGTATAATTATTCATCACATAAACATGAGTATTCATATATTCACACTGATTATTTGCAGGACTATAAGGGACAGAAACTTGCCGAGCAAATTTTCCAAGGAATCATTCTGGTGTCAGCGGTAAGTAACACTGGATGGCCATCACAACATGGTCATTTCTCCTCTGCCTCACGTCTTTTATCTTGCAGGTGATCGGCTTCATCTACGGCTTATTCATTCAGCAGTTTGGGTGGACGGTTTACATAATGTTGGCTGGATTCTCAGTATCCTGTCTGGTATGTCACAAGACTTGTGTTTGCTTGATGTGAAGTTTGAGAAGTGGTTTTGTGTAATTCTGTCCTGTTCTGCAGATCACGCTGCCTCCCTGGCCCATGTACAGGAGAAACCCTCTGAGCTGGCAGCCGGCCGTGCCCGAGACCTCCGGAGAGAGCCGTGACAAACCGCAGGAGAATCCCAGTCAGAAGAAGAAGAAGCACAAGTGATTCCCGGCTGTTTTTTAAGTTGGGATTTGGCACAGCAAAGCCATATATAGTACAAACAATCTACATGAAAACCCATCCATTTTTGTCACCGTTTCAACATTCAATATGTGTAATAAAGAACTGTGTTTGGTTTATTTGTGTGGAACTGTTTTTGTTGTATTAATGCAAAAAGAAAGCACAGCATTCCTGAAAATGTAATTTATTAAAAATCATTTTTTATTGATTTACATTATTCATCATATAAATATACAGTCTGGAAAATAGGAACACTATTAAACTATTTTCAACGTCTTGCTATTAAATTCAAGATTGCTATCTACATAGCACAGGTTCACATTTCCAATAGAAAATAATGCTTTTGTGAGATTTAAAGGTGCATAATAACATGGCTTTATTGCATATCTAGTGTCAAGCTCAGTTATATCACTATACATTTACAAAAGCATTAAAAAAGTAACAGTGATTGTTGACAGGAGGCTTCAGTGAAGTGTTTTCTGTGAAGAAGTCTGTGTACTGGGCGTGTTTCTGATCATGTGTTTCTGATCTGGCTCAATCTTTGAATGCGACGTCCTCGAAGAACTTCAGCTGTCGCACTTTCACTGCGTACCGCTTGTATTTGTCCTCCCCCATTTGCTCCTGCAGTAAATGCTGGATAGAAAAAATTGATAGAAATATCAGTCTAACTGCTATTTAGTATGTTTTCTAAAAATGCTTTCATGTTTTTTTTTTCATTTAGCGAACTGTTTTCTCTATAACTAGTCAAGTCACCTACATTACAGATTGTTTCAAAGCAGCTTTACAGGGATAAACAGGAACATAAAGGGTAACAAGTACTCTAAAATCGATGTGTCTCATGCACTATTTGCATTGATTATTTAGATTTATATGCACAAGAAATTTGTCTAATTCACAATATGTGCATTCTCACATCAATTAGTCCTTAACCTCTAATGTTCATGAATTTGGAGTATTCCCCAAACCACTTACACATACGCAAATCTTCATTTTTAAGAAGAGGAACCTTGCTTGCGACTTGAGCTATAATGCACCTTTATAAATATGATTAAATGTATTTAAGATCTATAAAATGGCCCCCCAGAGTATGTACGTGTGGTTTCAGTTGTCCCTGCACTGTATCATAAGTTTAGAATACATTTTACACAACAACAGTTAATGATGAATCATGATTTGTTTTGTAGACGTCATTTTCAATGGCCTATTGATTCTGAAGTCTTTCTAAAGTACAGTGAGCCAAAGGTCAGCTCAAGGACTTCAGCTAACTTGCCTCTCGCTCGACTTCATCGTCCTCCTGCATGATGTCCAGGACTCTGTCCAGCAGCTTCACACCGAGTCCTTTCACCACATCGGTCCGCAAGTGCTCGATCACTCTCCTGACCTTTGCTGGACCCGTGCTGTCATCTAAATACACAAAATTAGGAATATAACGATGGGTTCTGTCGCCAGACTAGTGTACTGTACTAAAAATGAAGAATTACTCACACTAACATGTGTTCATAAGTATGTAACATTTGCAATTTTCTGTTTTTAAAGGTGCTATATGTAACTTTTCTACTAAAATGCCTAAAATCCTTTTTTTATTGCCTGTGTGAAGGGGTTGTAATCACACATTACAATGATCCACTTGTCAGGTTTTGCTATTACATCTGAAGGCCAGTATTCCTGTTTCTATGTGGAGGCTCCGGGTCTATGGAGCTATTAATATGACAAAATGATTTGAATTTGAATTTGTAAATTTGAATTATTTGCAAGTGTAATCTAACAAAACTGAATTTTAAATAGTTCTGAATTAGAATTTTTTTGGAACGAATATTGAACACCTGAAATTTAACAAACTGAAAGGTTTTTATGGCTGAATTTTATAGACATGTATTGTCAAACAGCTAGTTTTTGTGTTCTGAATTCAAATACTGCAAATATTCAGTTTAAAAAAATACGGATTCAAATTCAGAACTATTTAAAATTCAGTTTTGTTAGATTACACTTGCAAATAATTCAAATGTACAAATTCAAATTCAAATCATTTTGTCATATTAATAGCTCCATACAGGTCGGATTTACCGCAAAATTGACCGCATCGTATGTGCCGTGCGTGCGCTCCCGAGCCTCTCCTTTATATACAGTCTATTGTAGACGGTCAGGGAGTTCCGTCCGGTCAAAGGCGCACGTGTTTCGGCTTATATCTCGGTCAATCTTTGATCAATATTCCCAAGACTCAAATCGTTCGTAGTGCTGGACGGGGCCTTTCGAACGAGCCCACCCCTGAGGTCCAACTCGCCCGGGTCCCCGAGTTATAGTCGTTTGAAATCAGGGGTCCCAGTGAACGGCGATCCGGTAGGGAGCGTCCCCGGGGCCCGCCACTCCAGCGTTCGGGCAAGGCTCCCCCTGGGACCTCCTCCCCCGAATTTGAGCTCTCTGGGTCTTCGCGTTCCAGAGATACGAGCGATTTTCTTCTGAGATCGTGACGTCACCGGCGTCCGCAATTTTGCAGCGCGCCCGATGGTTTTCGGCTAATATCTCTGTGAAAACACCAGCAAAAATTATGAAACTTATATACTTATATCCAACGAGCTCGGTGCTCGCCGAATCCGTCGAGTATTCGCTGAGATATTTGCGTAATAGACGGCATTGTCTATGAGTTCGTGCACGAGCGCTCTTGTAAAAATTGGTTGCAATCTGAAACTTCACCGCTGGAGGCCGCTAAAAACTACATATAGCCCCTTTAAGGATTTTGAAGATTTGTGTTGACCGTGAATGTTACTGAAAACAAAAAAATGAGTTCGGCGAGTTACCTAACGCGAAGCCACTGATTTGGAAATCCCCCTGTCCCTCTCTGGATTTCCCATGAAGCATCAGGGTGTCCCTGTACTTCCGGTTTAGTTTGAACTCAGGCAGTGACACATCTCTGGCATCCATGTGTAACGTCTGTGTCATCATTTGAACCAAGTCTTGCATCTCACTGGTCTCACACTTTCTGTAAAAAAATAAATAAGTAAAAAATTGGCCTTTAGTCACTGTTTTTGACAGTAAACAATGCGAATAACACATATATGCGTACATGACCCAATTCCATCATTATTCCGAATTTGTACATAGTATAAATGTAGCCAGTTATGCAAATTAGTGTGTGGTCTTACCGTTCTCTGTAGTCCCCCTCTGAGCGTTCAGTGGAGCTGGTGGAGGAACTACACTCGTCTTCATCAGACGGATGTATCTCCTGATTCACACAAGAACAACCAGAACAGTTCAGGTCAGATCCCTTTAGACCAACCAGCTGAGATCTTGGACTCTAGGTTATGATACATAACATTGAGTAGATGTCATAGAGCAGTGGTTCCCAAACTGTGGTGCGTAAGGTGACAGAAGGGTACGTGAAGAAACCTTAAAATAACATTAAACTGAGCATGTATTTATAGATTTATAAGGTCAAATACATGCCATCCAATCAAATGACCTCATGTTTTGCGGTCAGAACGCACCGCAGCGAGCGTATGATACGGCAGCGTGCAGAGATCGAGGCCTTAGCAAATAACACTACATTACTGCCGTTCTCGACAATGTACCAGTTCGTAAAAGTAAGGATTTAGCACAGAGAAAATTATAGACACAGGCACATCGAGATCGATAAGACTCAAACTCTCATCAATACAAAATTATACCGTGTTTGAGTTCTTGTTTATTATGTATTATACGAGAAAGAATGCAATTTTTCCCAAATTTCCACACGACTGCAAATGTGACTGATTTTATACAACAGTTCAACAAACAAAAGTGATGAACATTTTAAAACAGTATTGTTTGCACTATTTTGCAACAAATTAATAGTTCCAACTAAAGCCACAGCAGAACTGAAACACAGTTTTCATGAACGAATCTGCGGTTTTGAACGAATCGTGAGTCAATGATTCAATGATTCGTTCATAAATACAGCCACTTGCTTCTTTACTGAATGACTTGACTCACTCATTCAGACCTACTGGTGTTTAATATTTAAGAGTATCACTTCATTTTTAGCATCACTGCATATTTCTCTATTATTAATGTGGAAGAGGTGTGACTGCAGTGGAAGAGAGAGGTTACGCAGAAGGATGTTAAATTTCCTCAGCGGGTTTGACACGAAAATGTTTGGGAACCAGAACCGCTCAGAGTATATTTATTTAAAGTCAAGATCGAATGGGTTTGAATACATGGGAAATTTAAAGGGACAGTTCACCACAAAATGAAACTTTTGTCATCATTTACTCACTCTCATGTTGTTCCAAACCTGTATGAATTTCTTATATAGAACATCTGATAATAATATATAAGATCATAATATGAAGAATGTTGGGAACCAATGAATGGGAAAATATTTTTTGTTTTAAACATCTAAATGTCCCACAGAAGAAAGAGTGGCAAGATTTGGTAGATTTTTGGGTGAACTGTGCCTTTAAGCAAGGACTCAGATTCGGTCTAAATGGTCTTATACTGCAAGTATGAAGTGTATGTTTTTTCCGCATTTTTCCATCTTAAAAATATATCTAAATTACGCCATAGGCTCTCATTGACAAATGCGGAACAATTAGTTCATGCGTTCATGACATCAAGACTAGATTATTGTAATGCTCTACTGGGTGGTTGCCCTGCACGCTTAGTAAACAAACTACAGCTAGTTTAAAACGCAGCCGCTAGAGTTCTTACCAGAACCAGGAAGTATGACCATATTAGCCCGGTTCTGTCAACACTGCATTGGCTGCCTATTAAACATTGTAAAAACTTGAGTACTTGAAAACCGCAGTACTTGAGCGAGCTCTTAACGCATTATAGTCCTTCACGTCTATTGCGATCTCAAAATTCCGGCCAGTTAATAATACCTAGAATATAAATATTAGGGCTGGGTATTGACACAAATTTCACAATTCGATTCAATTTCGATTCACAAGCTTGCAATTCGATTCGATTCCGATTACGATTCGATTCGATTCAATATTGATTATTTTGGATATCAGTTACAATAAATGGTAAATTTTCTCAAGGAAATCTAAATTTTCTCAAGGAAATCAAATCTCTTAACTAATTCTGTAAACTATGGGAGTCTAGTTGTAGCCTATAGGCTTCATTAGCCTAATATAAAGGTAATAATTAACTATTTTGTAGCTATACAAACACTACTTCACAGTTCAGTCTTTGTAATATGTTTTAGCAATACATTTCTAACATTTATAATGTGTTTAGAATTTTTTTTTTTTTGAATGGCCTTTACAGGGACTTTAAATTACACTTTTATTTATTTTTATAATAAGAAGATTATATGAAATATAAACATTTAAATGGTGGCAGTCATAAAAACTTGCCAGATTTATTCAAATATGCATTAAATATTGATGAACATTAAGATTATAATGCATATGTAATATAGTGCATATATTTAGCAAAATGCTGCTCTCTAGAGTTAATTTTTCTGGCTGACTAACGAGTTTATGGTCACATGTTGTTTTTCTGAGGTAAATATGACGACACATGACATTGATTACAAGCTGTTTAACTGGCGTCTTTCCACGGTTGAAACACTGATTGAGCGAATCAATGTGACATGAAACGGATTTCGATAAGTTGTACTCTATCTTTTAACACACTTTCAGATGCTCATCCATGTTTATTTCGTGCTGTAACTGGTGTTATTAAAGCGGAAGAGATCAAAGCGCCCCGCGCTGCTGCTTCTCTTGAGCTGTGCCAGAGCGATCTCACGCCACAGCGCCAAAACGGTATTTATGTTTTTGAATTTCGAAAGAAAATGGACGTAATTTGAAAATTTAGACTGTTTCATATCAATAGTGACAAAGGACAAAGATTATTGCGATGTTTTGGATGCGTGCTACAATGTTCCATTCATTCAAATGAAACAGGATGACTAATCGATTCTTGAGATTTAAGAATCGATATCGGTTCGTAAAAATGAGAATCGATTAATATCGAGAAATCGATATTTATTACCCAGCCCTAATAAATATCGACTGCTGGCGGTAGATCCTTTTCCTATTTAGCACCAAAACTCTGGAACAGTCTTCCTACCATTGTCCGGGAAGCAGACACACTCTGTCAGTTCAAAGCTCGATTAAAGACACATCTCTTTGCCCTAGCATACACATAAGTCACTATAGACTTCCATAATTCAATGTTAGGCTGTATAGATTAGGTCAGCCGGAACTGGGAACACTTCCCTTAATCCTGATGTACTCGTTACATCATAAGAAGAATGGCATCTACGCTAATTTGAGTGTCTTTGTTTATCCCGAGGTTTTCCCGCAGCCTGCCGGATCCAGGCCGTATCCATACCTGACGAGGAGCTTCGCCTGGACCCGATGACAATGCAGTGCTGAAGTGCCAACTAGCCTCTCCCTACGGAGGATCCCTTTCCCACTCTACAGATTCAAACGCACATAACTATAGAATCAGTTCTTAATGCGCATGTGAACGCCATCAGCGTTTATCACAGGTTCAGTTTAAAGTCTGTTTATAGAGAACGGTGTCGTCTTATCGGCCCCTAATTTAACAACAAATGATCATTTCGACGGAGGTGAATCAATCAAAACTAACTTTAGCTGGAAATAACATTATTCAAGAACCGCTATAAAGCCAAAACAATCTCTGTTACCTTAAATTATATGTTTATCTCTGAAAAGCTGCTTTGAAACAATCTACATTGTTAAAAGCGCTATATAAATGAAAATGACTTGACTTCTGTTTGAAAGACCGTTCTGAGTCGAGGAGGAGAAATTAGACATACCTTTTTTGTTTCCAAGGTTGTGCTGGCCGGTCTCGGGGGGTGTAGCGGGTCTAATGAGGGGACATCACAGGGTGTCCTCTTGACAGCGGACACTGCTTCAAAGAAAAGAAACCAAGGAATCATATTCATTGAAACTGTACTAAATCTCCTTTTATCTGAATGAATGCAGCACCTGTGGGCTTTGATCATAGTGGGCGGCTCTACAGCCCCTCACGCATTATAATGGACACATGCAGAAACGTCTCGCTCTGATCCGCCGATACCGTTCTCACGGTGTTATCACTCGAGAGGCCTTAACAGAATGAAAGTCAGACCCTCCTTTAAAGGGATAGTTCACCCAAAAATGAAAATTCCAGACCTGTATGAGTTTCGTTCTCTTGCTGAACACAAAAGAAGATATTTTAAAGAATATTGGTGACCAGACAGTTGATGGGCCACATTTACTTCCTTAGTGTGGAAAAAAGTGGGGTCCATCAACTGTTTGGTTACGGATATTTTTGGGTGAACTATCCCTTTAAGTGTAATAAAAGGGAACAGTTTGAAAAAGAATCTAGCATACATATTGATTGTATTTATATACAAAAGAATATTCTGGCAGTAGTCAGAATATGCTCATATTCATCTTCATTTTCAGAAAATAAATGTGCATGTCTATGTCTATATTCCAATAGCCGTGCAGCATTATTTTAGAATTATTTACATTCTAATAGTTTTTATTAATAACTTGAATTAGCTTTTATTTTTATATTTTCATTTTAGTTTAATTATTTTTTAGTAATTGTGTTATATGCTATGTAATTTTTTTTTTATATTTTTTATAGTACTTTTAAGGTTTAATTTATTTTTATTTCAGTCTTAGTTTTAGTTTGTAACAAAACTGTTTTTAATAGCATTAGTTTTAGTTCACGATAATAACCCTGAAGCTATGAAATATTTAAAGCCTTAAACAGAATATTAGGAGTGCATGTGAACCATTGCTCCCAACACAAAGTGTATTCAGATCTAGTTTTGGTCTATTTTTGCTGTAATTTTTCCATGTTCCATTCACATTGTTATTGTTTTTTTTTTTTTACATTTTCACGACATTCACATTCACAAACCTTGTTGTCTGGCGTTCTCCTGTAATTGCTTCAGTCTTCTCCTTTCCCTCGCAGACAGTGGACGATTCTGTAAGTACATAATAATAATAATAATAATAATTCGTAACATTTATATAGCGCTTTATCTGGGACCTCAAAGCGCTTTACATGGAAGGGGGGAATCTCCTCGACCACCACCAATGTGCAGCATCACCTGATGATGCGACGGCAGCCATATTGCGCCAGTACGCCCACCACACACCAGCTTACTGGTGGAGAGGAGACAGAGTGATGAAGCCAATCAGTATATGGGGATGATTAGGAGGCCATGATGGACAGAGGCCAATGGGCAGACGTGTCCAGGACACCAGGGTTACACCCCTACTCTTTCGAAAGACATCCTGGGATTTTTAATGACCACAGAGAGTCAGGACCTCGGTTTAACGTCTCATCTGAAGGACGGAGCTCTTTAACAGTATAGTGTCCCTGTCTCTACACTGGGGCATTAGGACCCACACAGACCACAGGGAGAGCGCCCCCTGCTGGCCCTCACTAACACCTCTTCCAGCAGACACCTGGCTTTCCCAGAAGGTCTCCCATCCAGGTACTGACCAGCTCAGCCCTGCTTAGCTTCAGTGGGACACCAGTCTTGGGCTACAGGGTGATATGGCTGCTGGCTAGTACAGTGATTTTTATCAACAACAAACTCACAGATGAAACACAACGCTTGTTTAAAAGAAACATGATGCCATGGGAAATATCAGATTACTGCATGTGCACATGCATTCTTCACATGGATATCCTGTATAAAGCAGTTTAATACAGTGTTCACCTGCTGTTCTGGCGTGTTCTCGGACAGGAGATCGGCAGCTCTGTTCTTCTCGGAGTTACTCTGTGCACGGTTTATGGATCGGATATCTTCAGGAAGAGGCGGCAGAGGTCTGGGCACTGCGTCGACCTGAACATACACATGTTTTAGTGAGTAAGATCAGTGACAGACAATATAAGGAGAATGTGAATTCATTCTGGTTTGTACTAATTCTTCGATAAAAAAGACATCTGTAAGAGCCATTATCCTCTATTTAAATGTCTATTGTAGTTCCAGTGGGGAACACTGGGTGGAGTGGGGGTTTAATTTGGTATATAGGTAACCAAAGACCAAGAGACATGAGGGAAGCAAACAATTTTTGACCGTGTCAGGATCATGTAAGGACATGCATCAGAACTGAGAAATAAAGTATATAAATGCAGTACTGGACTGGAAGTGCATTTGTTTTGGAGCCACGCGTCAGCCGTACAAACACCTCTAAGTGACAAGATGGTCATTTCAGATGTCGCTACAACAATACATTTGAACATTTGAAGCTACTCAAAATACCCAGGACACATCGAAATCAAAAAGGTGATCGGAATCAAAAAGCAGCGCCTAAACTTTAGAATAGTTTGCCTAAACATATTAGAGACACCGCTTCTGTGCAGGATTTTAAAGGACAACTTAAAACACATCTGTTTTAAATAGCTTTTAATCAGTGATAATTTTACTATACGTGTTGCTCCCTATGTGAAGCTTCTTTTTAAGATTAGATTTTTTCTCCTTCTGTGTTACAATGTAAAGCACTTTGGTCAACTTGTGTTGTTTTTAACTGTGCTATATAAATAAACTTGTTTAAATAGATAAAATTATTTAAAACAAGAAAGAAAGAAAGACAGAAAGAAAGACAGAAAGAAAGAAAGAAAGAAAGAAAGACAGAAAGAAAGAAAGACAGAAAGAAAGACAGAAAGAAAGAAAGAAAGAAAGACAGAAAGAAAGACAGAAAGAAAGAAAGACAGAAAGAAAGACAGAAAGAAAGAAAGACAGAAAGAAAGAAAGAAAGAAAGACAGAAAGAAAGAAAGACAGACAGAAAGACAGAAAGAAAGAAAGAAAGAAAGACAGAAAGAAAGAAAGAAAGAAAGAAAGAAAGAAAGAAAGAAAGAAAGAAAGACAGAAAGAAAGAAAGAAAGAAAGAAAGAAAGAAAGACAGAAAGAAAGAAAGACAGACAGAAAGACAGAAAGAAAGAAAGAAAGAAAGAAAGAAAGAAAGAAAGAAAGACAGAAAGAAAGACAGAAAGAAAGACAGAAAGAAAGAAAGACAGAAAGAAAGAAAGAAAGACAGACAGAAAGACAGAAAGACAGACAGAAAGACAGAAAGAAAGAAAGAAAGAAAGAAAGAAAGAAAGAAAGAAAGAAAGAAAGAAAGAAAGAAAGAAAGAAAGAAAGAAAGAAAGAAGAGAACAGTGTTTTACCATTAAGATGACAGGAACAGGCTTCAGTAGTTTCCCGGTGGAGTCTAAACTTCCCTGCAATGTGAAGGACAAAAAAAAGACATTGTCTTTAGAATGAATGAATGAAATTAAAGGGATAGTTCCTGAAAACTGAAAGTTCTGTCAGTCATCTTTTACTTCCATAGAATGGACAAACACAGACATTTTTCAAAATATCTCCTTTTATGTTCCACACAAGAAAGAAAGTCGTACAGGTTTGGAATGACATGAGAGTGAGTGAATAATGACGGTGTTTACATTTGTTTGGTCCATTACCCCTTATGAATCTTCTCATTGTGAATCTTTCTTTTAGCACAGATCATAAAACATTAAAGTCCATCAATATAAGAGTGATTTTAAGAGTGTTACGGTTTAAAGCCGGGCTCACACTGTACGATTTGGCTGTCTGCGTCAAAGTTTATGATTCCTAAAAGTTCCAAAACACTGGCATTGTCAGAAGGAATGAGACGCAGTCCTGCAGTCGGACTTCTCCTACGACGAGCATCATGGCAAAAGCCAATAAGAACGCAGAACCTGATGACACAATCCAAGCCCGTAGGCAGTGGCACTGCCAAAGGTCCAGAATTTAAGTCTTTTTTTTTTATTTTTATTTGATCTTTTTTTTATTTTAAATTTTTTTTATGTGATCATTGTTTTAATCAATGCTTGTGACAAATATTATTCTGGGTTGCCGTTTCAAATTAATCTGATTATTGTAGCTGGATGTGTGTGTGTGTGTGTGTGTGTGTGTGTGTGTGTGTGTGTGTGTGTGTGTGTGTGTGTGTGTGTGTGTGTGTGTGTGTGTGTGTGTGTGTGTGTGTGTGTGTGTGTCGCGTGCAGTTCAGAGAGAGTTCTCGCAATACACTTTTCAAAGCAACAGTGAAGAATGATGATGAGAAGAATTATTATTCATATTTCAGTAAAGTTGTTAGTGTGGTCTTTAAACTTATGAACTGTGTATGGACTGACAAAGGTGTTACGTGAGGAAGCAATTTGACAACAATGCAGTAAATATTATAGGTGCATCAAAAAGCGTGCTCGTTAACCAGCAGACGAGCAAATCCAGCACAAATTAGTGCATAAAAGGTCACCAAAATTAAGCATTTGAACCTCATAATTAAATACAAAAGGAGGAGAAAAACTGCAAAAAGGTCCACTTTTTGAAAAAAGAACCCGCCCTTCCAATAGGCTGGGTACGGACCTGCAATCAGTGAGACAACAACTAACCACCGCTTGCTGCACGCCGTTTCCCACATGTAAATGCACTCAGTCACTGAACGTGTGAAGGACTGATGATGTAAAACCCCGGACGAGTCTTTTTTTGCGTGCACCGGTTTTTTAACAAAGCAGTCTGACATTAATGACTACTGAGACCCTACAGTGTGACATGGCTAACAGCGGGCAACAGTTGTAAATAACTATTATAATCGTACAGAGTGCAACCGGCTTTATAATAAAGGACAATTCTGGTGAAAAATGAACCTAGGGGTAAATTAACACATGGTTACTGAGTCGATCGTTCTCTGGGACGCGTTTTCATGATACTCGAATGTAAAGAGTTTTATCTCTAAAAAAAGATTAGCTTATAACGCTAGTATATGGGGCATAGAATAAGTAAAAATAAATCGCTAGTTAATACCACTAACAAGGCTCAGAATAGCCTCACGCGGTAGCTTAATGAGGGTCCCTACATGCAAACCGAAGCATTGAGAACGTTGTAAGTGTACAGACAGTTTAATAAGAAGATACTTTATAAAGACAGTACATTACGCGTATACAGGCAGGAGCCATCTTGGAAAACAGTCTTGACTAGTCGAGACATGAACGCCAATCCGCCATCTCTTTACTGTGTACTAGCACTAGTCTATGTTGCGTTTTTTTATTATTATTTGTATTTATTCTGTTGCGTTCAGTGCTTTCTTCCGGAAACAACGGACCACATGAGATTCCAAGTCACAGTTCATCTCACTTAGCACGATTTAACATAGCGTTATGATCTGTTTTTAGAGATAAAACTCTTTACATTCGATTATCATGAAAACGATCGACTCGGTAACCATGTGTTAATTACCCCTAGGTTCATTTTTCACCAGAACTGTCCTTTAAGCATAACCTATCAGAAGCTTTGATTGGTTCCCTCACAGTCACGTACCTCGCTCTCCTCAGTCGAACCTCCAGTAGGAACATCCTTTATGACACAAACATCGCTGTGATTATCGCCAACAGCTGGAGTAGTTTGGCTCTGGGACGTCCTCTCAGCACTGTGATGTTGTTCTGGGGGCTCGTACGGGAGGTCCTCCAGCCCGGCCTCCTGCAGGAGCTTCATCGTGTCGTCTTTAAGATCTATGCTTGCTTCAAGAGCCTTGTTCTTGGTTCGATCTGCAGGTTTGGGAGTGTTTGAGCTTTCTGATCTCATCTTATGCTCCGTCCTGCTGACACCGAGCTCTTGTTTCAGAGGGTGTGTCTGAGGAGGACTGGGATCTTCTTTCTTCATGCTCGCAGGCTTGTGGTTTTGATGGCTGCTGCTGGCCTTTGGCTGTGGTGGCTTGGCTTTTCTTTGTTTCTGGGATTGGATTTCAATGTCTATATTGTTAATAGTGGCTATAGATTGGCCTGTTGAGATAAGAATGTCCCGATTAGGAGATTTGGGGGGCAAGGGTGGGTTAGGAACCACATTTTCCACTGCACCGTTACAGAGTTGTTGTCGGTTCAAGTGATTTTCTCCAACCTATGAAATGTGGAAAACAAAACAGATGAACTGAGATCATGTCCACACACATGGTCATAAAATCAGGAACTCGGCAGCTTCATCCTACCTTTTTTCTTCTGGTCTTTGACTCGGAGTTAAAACACTGTGGCTGAACTTCATGATTTGGTTTGGTTGAGGCATCTGATCCGGCACTCGGTTTGCTGTTCGCAGCATTTTTCCGTGATTTGGCAGTTTTCCTGTTAGATCAGTGACAAAACCAGTGTTAATAGACCATTGTGGGGATATTCAAATTAATTAACCAATCATTAATACCATTGATCAGCCCTACCAAACGTGGAGGTCGAACATTGTTATTTTGTTTTGATTGATACTGTGAAGCTGCTTTGATACAATCTGTATTGTGAAAAGCGCTATATAAATATAAATATACTTGACTTAATTTCGTTGACGAAAATCATTACGAAAATTATTCGTCAATGACATTTTTTCACAGACGAAACCGAGACGATAACTAAATAAAAAACAGTTTTAAATGACGACAACTATGACGAAAGTGTATTGATATTTTCGTCAACGAATAAAAACTAGACGAAAATGTTAGGGAGGGACGATTGGGGAAGAGATCCATTCAGAACGGATTTGCGTTTGTGGTAGATGCGCAAATTTGAATTGTAACGTGCTGATCTAGCCGGCGGGACAGGAGTTGGCACTCGCTTGATGCACGTCTCATAAATCGTTAAAAAATTTAAACGTCTGGGAGAAAGAGAAGAGCAGACATATAGATCTGAATAAGAGTGACGACGCGAAAGAGAGCATTATTCGGTATGTTTTTCTGTGCACACACACACACACGCGAAGCGTGCAGCCCTGCACATAGACAGCTATAGCCTACAGCGCGCGAGGACTGAACTGAGCTCTCTTTCGCGTCTGAATGGACAAATACACACAACATTATTTCTAAATGTACGTTTTGGAGAGTATTCACGTAAACACAGTCAGTCTTTACAGAGCGTACAGTTGTGAGAATATCTGATGTGCATCAGTGCAATTGGATCTGCACACTCAGACTTAAAGTGACAGTGCATAATAAACCTAATGCCGTCTGTACACTTATTATTAATCAAACAACAAAATAAAAAGAGAAAAGCATTCACTGCTCGTCTTTAATAGCTTCAATAAGGATTAATTATATTTCATTTATACAAATAAATATGTCTGCTTGAAAGAATAAAGAATTATGTATGTTAATTAAAGAGTGCATAATCATTCATTGAAGAAAAAAAAGAGACTGTTCTACTTTAGCTGAAGTGATTTTATATAATTTTAAGATATTATTTTATGTCACAGTGCTAAATCTGTGTCTGTATTGCATGTTCAAACTTTACAAATTATTCATATTAACAGGTTGATACAGGAATATATAATGGGTTTGGAAATTTTAGAGAAATTCTAAATTAATGCATTACAATTTAACTAAACCCATTATATTTTAGTAGACTAAATCTACTGTAGATTTAGTCGACTAAATTCTTATTGTATTTCGTTGACTAAAACTAGACTAAAACTAAAACAATTCAGATGACTAAAATGCCATTTAGTTTTAGTCATATTTTAGTCAAAAGACTATGACTAAAACTAAATAAAAATTTTGATAACACTTTATTTTGATGGTCCCTTTTGAAAGTGCTATTGACTATAAATAACTTTGAAACTATATGTCAACTAACTCATTGCAGTATTAGCAGTGTTTGGAATAACGGCGTTAGGTAACGGCGATATTTTTTTCTGTAACGGGATAATCTAACTAATTACTTTTCCCGTCATTACAACGCCGTTAACGTTACTGGACGTTAAATGCAGTGCGTTACTGTATTGATCAGTGCTTGAAGTGGGGCGGTACAGGCACTTCTACATTTGCGTACCTGTAATTTTTCTTGCATATGCTACTTCTCGCGTGTAGCCGGTCCTCTACCACTGAGAGAGCGTCAGTGTCGTGCACGGTTCACACCAAACACCAACTGAGCGTCAAATTCGCTTCTATTGCGTCTAGTTGGACGCTTGAACATTTTGAATCCACACGCAGACGCACACACGTGCGTGCGTACACGGACACACACACACGACTTGTTTAAATACATTTATGTTGTTAATAAATAACACCAAATTGTTGTTGTACCAGCAATATCGCCAAGTTTTGTTTTTCACTGTAGAAATCTCAGATGTCATGATTTGCCAATGCAAGAGTACCGGCACCTTTTCCCACTTCAAGCACTGGGATTGATTGATAAATTTGATAAAATTGATAAAATTGAATAAACTGTGTAATACGAACACGGCTCACACAGCGAGTGAGGAGGAGGTTAATAACGAGGTAAGCGATTATGATCGGCTAGATAAACATCTTGCTGTCTGTCGACATGCAATAAATATGGTAAGTTATGTACAAACTCCTGTCTGTTCTACTCAACTGACTTGTGAAAACTGCAAAAAAAAAATCCAAATTCTTTGACATATAGCAACTTCTTTTTTAACTGTAACGCAAATAGTTACTTTCCCTGGTAATGAGTTACTCTTATTATAGAGTAATTCAGTTACTAACTCAGTTACTTTTTGGAAAAAGTAGTGAGTAACTATAACTAATTACTTTTTTAAAGTAACGTTCCCAACACTGAGTATTAGTAGACGGTCTGCTTAATATCTGCATATACTTTATTGTGATGGTCCTCCAACAGACACTCTACTGACTATAAGTAACTTTGCAACTACATGTCAACTTAATCTAACCCTAACCCTACCAGTCTACTAATACTCTACTAACACTCTAATGAGAGTTATAGACGTGTAGGAGCAACGTTACTTATAGTCAACAGAATGTGTTAAAGGGACCATAAAAATAAAGTGAAACCGAATTTTTATATTTGGATGTTATTGAGAGGTAGGAATAAGCACATACTCTTTCGTGGCCTCCAGGAACATGGAGATCTGGTGTTTAATGTACGGCTGTCGGAGGATGTGTTTGACGTCCGGCCGGTCCTCTGGTTTCTTACACAGCATCCGCTTTATCAGCTCTCCCAGCTGGGGGTCGTACTTACTCGGCATCTGGGGCAGCTGCATATTAAAAATGAATAATTAATAATACTGTTAATATAATATGAGGAAGGATGGAATGAGTACTGATATGAATGGAAAGCTCTTTAGATATTCCCAGTTCTGCAGTGGAACAGATGATGAATGTAATCCTCTACCTTCCCTTCTACGATCCGATAGACAAGAGAGTTCATGTCTTTAGCGTTGAAGGCGTGTTTTAGAGTCGCCATCTCGTACACGCAACATCCCAGAGCCCAGATGTCCGACTGCAAAATGAACAAACATAAATAATGATGATCTTAAACACAACATTTGGGTGAAAAAACTTAAAATAATAATAAAATAAATCAATTTAAAAAAGCTATTTTAGGACTGTTTAGATTTCTGTCTTAAATTAAGAAAGAAAATTGAGTTGTTGTTTTTTCCAAGCCAATTCTCCATCATTATATTATGTAACCTTTTACATTTCAAATAATATTTTATATAAACATATATTACATCATTTCAAAAGTTTGGGTTTGTTACATGCTTTTAACAAAAGTTTCTTGTGCTCACCAAGACTGCATTTATTTTATAAAAAAAATCAGTGCAAACTGTAATATTGTGAAATATGTTCTGTTTTCTATTTCTTTATTTTAAAATGTAATTTATTCTAGTGAATTTGCAACATCATTACTATCATTTTAAAACAGTTGTGCTGTATATATTGTTTTTGTGGAAACCGTGATCAGCCATTTTCAGGATTCTACAATGAAAATATATTACAAAACTTTAAACATACAGTATTTGAAATAGAAATGCTTTGTAACAATGTAAAAATCTTTACTGTAACTTTTGATAAACCGAATGCATCCTTGCAGAATAATATTCATAATTTCTTTAAAACAAATCCTACTGACCCAAAAATTTGAAGTATAGTATATATATATTAAATATATATGATTAACTTTTTTTATTATTATTATTGTTTAATTGTTAATTGCTCAATAAAAACATAAACAATATTAAAAATATATATTTAGACTTATTATTTTTAAAAAATAATAACGGTTTTGTGACATTCACTTATTTATAGTAATTAATCGTGATTAATCTCATCCAAAATAAAAGTTTGTGTTTACATAATGTATGTGTGTACTGTGTATCATTTTTGTATATATAAATACACACATATGCATGTATACATTTAAGAAAAATGTGTTATTTACATATAAAATATTTATATCTTGATACAATATAAATGATTTATAAATATGTATATATATATATATATATATATATATATATATATGCATATGTGTGTATTTATATATACAAAATAATTATGCACAGTACACACACATACATTATGTAAACACAAACTTTTATTTTGGATGCAATTAATCGTTGTCCAGCACTACTTATTTAGCAAAAGTGGATAATAGACGTATGACTGATCATAGACGTAGACTGAGGCCTAGTCCACACCGACACGGGTATTTTTATAACCAGAGTTTTTCCTCCTGCGTTTAAAAAAAATCTCTATCTACATGAAAACGCAAAAACACGCTATCAAGCGCTGTCAAGAGCATGCAACACCAGCGGGCGGCGATATAATCGTAACCATAAAGCCACGTTGGCCAATCAGAAGCCGTCAGCGGCGCACACTCTGACGTCTACACCAGGGACTTTACCCCTTACTTTTACATAAATGTTATTTTTTTATTTACTTTACTTATTTTATTTTATTATGATTATTTTAATTACTTATTTTGTGTTGTTGTTGTTCTCTATCTTGATTGTATATTTGATTTGAGACTTCATCGCTGTTACTTATTGTATTTTGCAATTATCAAATGTCTGCCTTTGAGAATTGTAAGTTAATATTATTTGTTCAATACCTATTTTGTCTGTAAATTTTAATACATTTTTTTTTTAAACAACTGTCTACTACACGACAACACTGTAACTGGCGTTTCCGTAAATCCTCACCCTGGCAGGGGTTTTCAAAAATGTTGTGTTTCAGTGACCCGACACTGCGCTTCCGTGTGGACGAACGGCCGAACCGCGTAAGAAAAGTCACGGTTATAAAAATACCCGTGTCCGTGTGAAGGCCTGACCCCAGAGCTGCACTAACTGTGATGGTGAGCATGCTGTACCTTGTAGTTGTAAGGTTTGTTGGAGAAGAGTTCTGGACTCATGTAGTATGGCGTGCCGATCAGAGTGCTGGCCATATCGTTCTGATTCTCCAAGACCCGTGCGATGCCCAGATCACCCACTTTGATTATATTGGTTTTGGTCAAGAAAATATTCTGTGTTTTCAGATCTCGATGCAGAATGTGCTTCTCATGTAAATACTACGGAGAAAAAAAAGAAAGGCAACAGCTTTATTATTCAGCTGAAACTTCGGAACGGACAATTGGACAGACTGACGGATATAGGACTATGTCACGGAAAAATTGAAGACCGGAAGTACGTCTTTTAGTAGGGATACGGCTCTTCCGGTTCCCTTTTTACAGTGGCGGAGTCCGATACCGCTGGACCAAATCTCTCCGCATCCGGCCTGAAGTCACATGACGATGTGGTTCGGATGGTAAATGAAAACTCTCAAGTGGAAACGTCAAAACTGAGTGTACACTACAGCAACAGCTGCGGGTGTAGCCTGACACTGTTGTTATAGCCATTCGCCAGTAAGGTAAACGTTTCAATGGTAACAGCCAGTTGGACCAATCACCAGACGTTGCTGCTACGCTACGTTTTCATAAGATCGCAGATAAAACATGTTTTTCTTAAAACAAGGTTGATTTCATATGAACCTCCAAAAACCTTTGTTTCACATCCTCATGGCTCGTGGTCAGTCTACCTCGGGTGGTTTAGACATTATGGCTGATAATCTAAATCCTTATTGAGAAATACTGTTGACCGGAAGATCTGAATCCCTACTCCGCGTTCCGGAAGCAGGAAGTGTGACACAGGCCTATGGGTTGGTTTCACGTGACGTTCAGCGCAAATTCAACGAAAATTCAGATGGAGGGCCGGAAGTGAAATATCTGAGGATCTGCCGTCAATGTTTTGTGTAGTTTACGGCTGCTCCAATCGTTCTAATCGAGAAAAGGGAAAGAGTTTTTATAGAGTACCGAAGATTGTCATTCACAAAGGTGAGAAATGTAAAAAGCTCACAGAACAACGCTGTAAAAAGTGAATTTTTAACGTACGTCTGCGGTCGGGAGGAGCAGAGTCTGTTAATGCCCGCGACCACTTCGCCGAGGTATGTTAGCTAGCCAACGTGTTTTCTTGGGTCTGTGTTTATATAGCATTAGGTTGTCGTTCAGGGGATCGGTGGGAATGGGACATTAAATGATCACGGTAAATTAGACTCATTACGGACTCTCCGCGACGGTTTCCTCCATAGACGTATTCTCCAGGTTTACTTCCGGCCCTCCATCTGAAATCGCCCCGTGAAGACTTAAAATCTCATCATTTAGTATTATTATTACTTTTTATTAATATTCATAATCAGTAATATTATGTATCCGTTTTATACTTTTTTTATACATTCATAATCATATGAAGAGTTCAGATGCAAAAGCCTCTAAGTGCCATTTGAAATTTTCTTCCAGAATGATCATTTTTATCAAGCTCGTATATTTAAGTTCAGTAATTTCACTTAAATGGCTATGAAAATTACCTATTAATTGTCATTTAAGTGAAATTATTGAACTTACATAAACAAGCTTGATAAAAATGATCATTCTAGAAGAAAATTTCAGATGGCACTTAGCATCTGAACTCTTCATATGTAATCATTGTATTTTGTGAATCATCCTGTTCTGAATTTGTGGGGGAGAAAGACTTTGGGTGACTTTGACTGTGTGCTGAATGTTTTTCCACCGAGTATAGCATATACAGTACTGTGCAAAAGTCTTAGGCGTGCTAGTTTTTTCGCCCCTCAAAAATGGTTTTAAGCCAGTTATTTATATAGTTTGCTGTAGTGTGTCAGTAGGAAAAATCAGTTTACATTTCCAAACAGTCATTTTGCCATTAATTGTAATAATCCACTGAAATGTTTGTATGCACAAGGAGTCTGACAACAGCCAGTATGATCAGGATCATCTGATCTCACCATCTTCGAGTCCATCTGGGATTACATGAAGAAACAGAAAAAACTGAGACAGACTAAATCCAAAAGAATTGCGGCAACGTCTCCAAGACATTTGAAGAAATCGACCTGCAAAGCTACCTGAAAAACTATGTGCAAGTGAACTTGGAAAAAAAACTGTTTTAAACACAAAGGGTGGTCATGCCAAATATTGATTTGATTTAGTAAATAGAAGTTAATTGATCAATAAAATTTGCCTCCTCACTTTAAAGCATTTTTACACAAGTGCCTAAAACTTCTCACAGTACTGTAGCTTTGCAGGAAGGTTTCTTCAAGAGCCTTGGAGACAATGCCACAGTTCTTCTGGATTTATTCTGTCTCAGTTTTTTGTTTCTTCATGTAATCCCAGATGGACTTGATGATGGTGAGATCAGATCTCTGAGTGGACTATACCAGCTGTTGTCAGACTCCTTGTGCATTTATAAATCTCACTATATTATTACAATTAATGGCTAAATGAATGTTTGGAAATATAAACTGATATTTCCAACTAACACACTACAGCAAAAGATACAAATTACTGGCTTGAACCCATTTTTTGGGGCGAACATACTAACGTGCCTAAGACTTTTGCACAGTACTGTACATTCCTATGTAATGAAAACCACATGTTTCTCTGGTAATGCAGTTTTTTTTAGTCAACATATAAGAACTGAAGCTGTTTGTCCCGGCAGAGAGAGACACGAGCGAGAAACTGGAAGGAAGATCTTTGTCCGGTCTGTTGTCACTCTCTCCCTTATGCCTTATATAATGTGGTCAAAATAAACAAGATATCTTGGCAGAATAACTAGTGTCTGTTTCTATGAAATTAAACAACAATAAGGGGAAGCAAGATTTTTAAATCTACACCCCGCCTTCACGCGTCATCATGATCACGTGACTGAAACCCAGCTATTGGCTTACCTGAAGGGCCATGGCTATCTGAACAAACCACTCCACCACCTGTCTCTCGGGCAGCAGCTCTCCCTTCTGCAGCTTCAGTCTGTGGTACAGATCTCCTCCCTCACAGAAACCCATCACAATGTAGAGCTGGCAGTCCTCGCCTTCCCATGATTCCCGGTACGTGACTATGTTGGGATGCTTGAGCTGAGAGAGGAGCTGTGCTTCTTGCTCCGCGGCTCGCCGCTCACGTCTGGAGGATGTTCTCAGGTTCAGCTTCTTGATCACATACTGCCGAAACCAGACGAGAAACCCAGCTTTACACATAAGACATGAGTTTTAAAGGAATAGGTCACTTTAGAGATGCACCGATTACAATTTTCTAGGCCGATTCCGATTTCCATTGAGTTTGACCTGCCGACACCGATTTTATTTTTTCTAACCACTTTTTTATTTTCAATAACATGCATATTTATTTTCTATATATATATATATATATATATTTTTTTTTTTAAAACACCATATACTTTTACTCAAACTCAATAATAAAAACAAGTTTAAATGGGTACATTTTCTATAAAGAGTCTTCATTTTCTTTTCTGACATAGCCTACTCCAGTTCTTGTTAAAACACACGACATGCAAATTCTGTGCATTTTGGGCAATTTTAAATCCTTTTTTCTTTTTCTTTTTTTTTTATCAAAAGTGTGCTTTCACTTTAATTGAGCGTGAGCAGCGCAGCAAAAATAGACTCGCCGTCGAAACCGCTTCACTGCTGCTCACGCTCCCGGTGTGATGCACTCATTAGCTGTGTCCGAAATCTCCACTCAAACCACTACTCCTATGTAGGGTGTAGGGAGTAGAGCACTATATAGTGCGCTCACCAGCATAATAGAAACACCACTTTCGGACACTACTCGATCGTCTCTCGGCGCCGCTGATTACGTCATTGCTGTCGCCCGTCCGTCTTTTTTACAATCAGCGCAATGCATGATGGTATGTAGGGCTTGGGTAAGTGACCATCGGTTGTACACTACTTTTCAAAATGCATTCTGGGATACATTGAGTGGACTATATAGGGTATAATAATAATCACTATACATTCAGACAGCACTACAAAATGGCGAGCTCACTATATAGTCCACTATACAGTGAGTAGTGGGAGATTTCGGACACAGCAATTGATTAACATGCACGGCGGAAAAAATACGCGCCGCTCAGACTTGCGGTGTGAAACGGCCGTAATTCACGAGGTTTCCTACATGTGCGTTTGACCGGCATAAAATCGGCATATGTCAGACTGACCGGTCGCCGGTCATGGCCGATCACGTGAAAATCGGCCGGTTCCGGTCACGCGCCGGTCAATCGGTGCATCTCTAAATTCATCCCTCATGTTGTTTCAAACCTCTGTGAATTTCTTTCTTCTGCTGAACACAAAGGCAGATATTTTGAAGAATGTCAGTAGATGGACCCCATTGACTTCCATAGTATTTTTTTTCTCCTATATGGAAGTCAATGGGGTCCAACAACTGTTTATTTACTGACATTCTTCAAAATAACTCCCTTTGTGTTCAACAGAAGAAAGAAATTCACAGAGGTTTGAAACAACTTGAGGGTGAGTACATGATGACAGAATGTGCGATTTGAAGGAAAAGGAAGAATTAGGAAGGAAAGGGATAGAAGGAATGGAACATATCAGCAATCATATGTTCAAAATCCAAATGTTTAAGATTTTTAGTGTGTATAAAGGAAAGTTTATGTTTTAAGTGAGGCTAACTAGTTCTTTTAAGAATTTCCACAACTTTAATTTTTTTTTGTTCAGTATATTTAAAGTCACCATGAAATCAAAATTGACAATTCCTATTTTTTTATGGACCATTGCAGTACTTATAAATTATTTATCCATATATTTTTAATACATGTTCCCTCGTAAACTTTAATCTAAATAACGTCACCTCCCTCTTGGAACCTGTCACTCACATGAGATCCACCAATAGCAAACCACAACCACACAATCAATTCCCATTGGACAAAATCAAGCCCCGCCCACATCTGCTCTTGTTCAAGAAGCTGTTTCACTCAAACTTTTGTTTTATGCCGACCTTATGGTCCTGCTTCACACAAACAATAAATAAACAATCACAAAAACGGTATGTATGAAAATTAGAGTAATTTGAATTTAAACATAATTTACAAGAAAAAAATGCTGTTCAAAATAGTTTCAAATAGTTTTCGAGCATTATACACTGCAGGATGTCAACTGTCTTTATAATTAGTCAAAATAAGAACACTTAAACCATTGCTTTATATGCTGTATATTCAAATATGAATATGTATGAAAAATATGAATCAGATTGATCTGATTCATATTTTTTTTCATACATATTCCATTATTCATATTTGAATATACATGATCACTCTGATATGAAGAATCCTATAAGCTCATAATTTGCCTCTGGCTCTTAAATTAAGATATTATTATATATATATATACACATATATAAGTGTTATGTACAAGGAATATTGGTAACAATAAGGTCTCATTTGTTATCATTAGTTAATGAATTTTTAACATAATGAACAATACCTTTGTTAAAAAAATGACAGTATTGTTACAGTTTTAGCCTAATTAATCTTTGTTAATATTAGTTAATAAAAATCCAGCTGTTCAGTTTGTTCACAGTGCATTAACTAATGCTGCTAACAAATACAACATTTGATTTGAATAATGTATTAGCAAATTAACATTAACTAAGATTAATAATTGCTGTAGAAATTTTGTTAATTCTTAGTTCATGTTAACTAATGTATTTAACTAACGCATCATCATACAATAATAGAAAATCCCTACACTTTTCCTAAAATATGTAAATTCAATAATTTGAGATTTTCATGAAATAGGCTAACTCTCAGCAGTAAAAACAACAACAACACAATCTGATATTAACTAAGACATTAGCTCAGCTTGGCCAGTAACGTTAGTGAAATCTCGACAGCAGTGTGTTGTGATGACTCGTTAACGTTACCTGAACATAACGTTAACGTTACCTGAACATAACATTAACGTTACCTGTGAACTTAACGTTAACGTTACCTGTGAACTTAACGTTAACGTTACCTGTGAACTTAACGTTACCTGTTTACGGTCAGATTTGTGTCTGACCAGGTTCACCTCCCCGTAGCTCCCCTTCCCCACAACTCGAACGAACAAGTAACTGTCCATGATCCTCTTCCAGAGATGCTGTCTGTATCACATAGCGAGTGGTTTTAAGCCCCTGCAGCAGCTCGGATACAAGTGAGCGCGTTATTCTCAACGCATCGACGGTGATTTGTCTGTTTGAAACTTGTTTTGGGTGCCAGAGGACGCAGGAACCAGCCAGCTCAGCTTCGGCGTCACCAGGCAACACACTCCGCGTTAACGCTACACACTCCGGATTAATGTGTGCTCAGTTTCAACACAGCGCCCTCTAGAGGCTCAGCGACACGTGACAAATAATCAGAGTTTATTCTTCTTCTTCTTCTTTTCGTTTTATGGCAGAAAATAATAAAGTTTCATAAGATATGTTGGCAATGAAAGCTTAATTTCCTAATCATTAACTAGTATGCTACAATAATATTTAAAAATATAAATTATATGCATTGCATATTTTATTATCGTTATGTAAATACATTTCATACTATACATATTTGTTCTTCCACATAGTAGAGTATTCGCAAAGGAAAAAATTATTTTCACCAGTAGGTGGCGTAATGTTTTTATTCATGTATTACTGGTATTACTGCACACATTGGTTGAGTCAGGTGAAGACAAGTACAAACAACTGCAGTTGAACAAACAACAAAATTATACAATTTATATATGAATTTTAAAATTCAAGCGGTGAATGAAGGAAACGCAAAACATTAACATGGAATGTCACATATTTGAATATCCTGGTAGCCTGTCCTAAGGGATATATATATCTTATATATATATATATATTTTTTTTTTTAAATTATATAAACAATTATATAATAGGCCTATATATTCTCTCTAAAAAAGGGACTCTAAAAAAAGTAATTATTAGGCTAGTTACTGATCATATCTTCATTGATGTACTAATTCTCTAAAAATGATTGCATCACTTGTTACTAATTTCTTTTTTAAATCCCACATCGACCTTGACCAGTTGAACAATACAAGGATAGACATGAAACTGCTCTTTGAATTATTTCAAATAAAGGATATACATTTTCATTAATTATTCTTGAACTGACCAAAGTATTTAAAGGGAGAAGGTTACATGAAAACATAGGCTGCATTTTAACATTAGACGTTACATTTAAATATTAAATGCACTATTGTTTAGTTCTAAAGCCTAGTCTATACAGCATTTAATGCAATTAGTTTAAAAGTAACTACATTTCAGAAAAATGAGTGATCCCTTACCTTACTTTTTCAAGGGAAATGTGATTAAATTAATTACTTTGAAATGCACTACACACTGCATATTTGTGTACATATTCACTTATATCCCCAGAGATATAAGAGATTTTCTTAAACAAATGTCCCATCAGCACATCCTGAGCTCTGAGGAATAAGGATATCAGATAATTCCAGCTATTAGATCAAATTCTGGGAACAGCGAGTCAGACGGACATAACCCCGCCTCTATTACCTGATTCGGCGATCTCCGGCCTCTGATTGGCGCAGAGCTGTAGAGTGTCCGTGACGTCAGGCGCGCGCTGAGGCTGGGTCAGCGCGAGGAACCAGCAGTCAGTCAGATCTCTCTCTGCGAGTCTAGCGCGAGCGCAAACGCGTTCACAGTACAGCTCGAGACGCGCCTCACACACCTCTCCGACACACAGCACAGGTACTCACATTTAACCTTGTATTTCAGCACGAAATGTTCCGGACAGCCGTGCATGGTCGATAACTGCTGCTGTTTTTTTTTCTCGCTGTCTATTCAGTAGCCTGTTATGCTGGTTTTATGCATTGATGTCATGTAATGTAACGTTATGCATGCATGCATGTACACAATGTGCATTGAACTTTTAATATTATTAATAATGATGCACATTAATAATAACTCTGCACTTCGCAAATGCAGGCTGGTCCACCAGATTAAGAGCTTACAGTTTTGCATTAGAGCTGGTTGACTTTATGATGAGTTATCTCACTCATTCAGAGGGTGGATGTGGTTTACCACTCCGAGTCTTTAACGCACTGAAACTTTGACAGCTGATTGCTTGAAATCAAAGGATGAAGTACAGAAACAATAAATGGTTTTGTTTATGTTGTCATTTGAGGCATCAGATGCTCTTTTTTCCAGATATATATTTTTTACTATTGTATTGAATACTCTGCGAGTTTAAAACTCAAAACATATCCCCAATTATTTTTTTTGTTGCAAAAATTACTCTTTTGAACTTCCGCAGCATTGTGACGTCAGACAAATGAACGATTCAGCAAATTATCATTAGCGTTTATCAGCCAACATGCTTTGTTGTTAGTAGCATAAAAACTGGTTGACAGTCCATTCTATGTTGACATCTTAGCGGTAATAGTTTTCATAACTGTTATGACAATAAAATCTATGAACGCCTGCAGTCGTCAAAGTCGCTGGTTTGTAAACAATGCTTTATTCCTAATATCAGATTAGGCTAACTAATAATAACAATAAGAGTAAAATGTGGGAACATGGTCATATGTTGTGCTGTTTCTCGCACCACACATCGTTCTGAAGAATCCCAAAGGGAGAAATAAGCAATTATAGTTATTTTTAGAGTTGAACAGTTTGAGTGGCCCATTTCAGCACGGATTGTTTCGTGTCAGGCTGTTGTTTTTTTTTGTTTTTTGTTTTTTAAATGGCGCAGTTAAAATCTATATCCAACTCGACCGCGAACCCACAGCACAGTGCTTTATCTCTTCACATAATATGACATTTACAAAGAAACCAGCAAAAATGGACTGTTCCATTCTAAAGGTCAGAGAGATGCTAAAATATTAGGGATGCATCGATATGGAACTTTTGGTTGATATGATAACCAATCATTATTTATATTTAGAAACCGATAACCGATATATACACCGATAAATAAAATTTTTGATGTAAATACTACAAAACAAAAGGCTCACATACACCATAAAGACGTATCATACATACAGTGTACTATTGCTTTTATTTGGAAATCTTAAAAGCAAAAGATATATTTTCTTTAAACAAAGTCAAGTCAAGTGACCTTCATTTATATAGCGCGTTTAGTTCCCACAGGCCAATTAATGTCACGTGACCTCCCTGGAGACGGCATCTTTAAGGGCATAAGCTGCTGTGTTTACAAAGTTTTACAAGCAAATTTCGAATATTTCTTTCTGTTTATAATGTTACGAAAATCATAAAGAGACAAAGTGACAGATTATAAAGAGACACAAGACAGAGAGAGGTACAATGCGAAAATTTCCGTCATAAATGGTGTGGATCCGTACTGAGCACTGACTATGCTCTATAATACAATATTATCATGTATTCGTATTGAACCGAAACGGTGCGGGCGTCACGGTTCGGTGCATGAATATATTTACGGTATAAAAATAAATAAAACTCTCGTGCAAATTAATTAATGTAATGCGGAACTACTTTATACGCCGGTTCTTTAGGGACATAATCTGAGATTGCGATGCTGGAATGTGTGTGAGTGTGTGTGTGTGTGTGTGTGTGTGTGTGTGTGAGTGAGAGAGAGAGAGGCGCGGGCGCGATCAAACAGTGGAAACAATGTTGTTTTTGTCAAGTCAAGTCAAGTCAAGTATATTTATATAGCGCTTTTCACAATACAGATTGTATCAAAGCAGCTTCACAGTATCAATCAAAACAACATAACAATGTTTGTTTATTAGTGGAAAACAATAAAATAAAAAAGACATCCAAGTTTGGAAGGGCTGATCAATGTTATTAATGATTGGTTAATTAATTTGAATATCCCCATTCAAAATATTTTGTATGTTTTTTATACCTCGTCATACAGGACATCATTCAAACTGCAAAATATAAGTCGTTTTTGTTGTTGTCCGGACAAAAACTTAGGCTAGTCTTCTCACATTCATGAAGTCTAATGACGGGTATACTGTAAAATCCAAATTTAACTGAACCTCCGGCACGATTTGAACATCCATTGACCCAGCAGGAGACGACCGTTTTTAGACCGAAATTAACTCGTTTCAGCTTCTTCATCTAATGTTCTGCCCACAGAAATGGCGCCGGGTCGGCAAATGCCCGTATGTTGGTGGCGTTCCAAAGCGGCTTTACGGTGATAATAGGAAATTACAGTAGCAGAGATTGTTTTGGCTTTACAGCAGCTCTAGAATAAAGTTATTTTCTAGATAAAGTTAGTTTTGATTGGTTCACTTCCGTCGCAATGATCATTAGTTATTAATATTGGGGCTGCTAACACGACACTGTTTTAACAGAAAACTCGTACGTTCTCTCTACGCAAACTTTACGAGAGCGAGTGTGAGAACGCTGATGGCGTGCGCATGCGTATCAAGAGTTCATTCTATAAAAAGTCATTTTTTCACCCCCAAAAATATTTGACCTAAAGATTTCGTAACTTTTAAAACTCTTCTATACATAGCAACCTAATTTTTGATAAAGATAACACAAAAATATTTATCAGCCGACACCAATATATTGCTCATCCCAATAAAAAAATTAATTTAGAAGAAAAGGGAAATAAAAGCATATTACATGACTTCTTTAAAAATAAATGAACCCATCATACTGCACAGTTTCTGACCATAAAAGGACAAATTTTGCTTGTAAAACGGCTTAATATTTTGGTTTCATCACGGTTATCTTATCTCAACATAGCATCTGTTTCTTTTAACCAGTCATTCAAGTGGTTCCACATGTGTGCTCTTTCTCTTTCAGCCTCTCAGTGTTTCTTTCCTGTTATTTCTTTGCCACACACACACACACACACACAGCCAAAGCTGGCGTCATTTACAGCACTCATTGGGCTGTTTGATTCCCTCTCTTGCACATTTGTAGGGATCGGACAGCCCGTCGGTTTTAGCAATTAATTATATCACGTAGTCAATAACAGTCTATTGTTTGACCAGTTGCTGTACTGGAATAGATGTAGTCTTTATCAGCTGTGGTGGGCCGCTCTGACAGCCAGAATGTGATCGTGATGTGCAGATAGACGCATTAATGTTAGGGCTGGTTCCTTCCTCTTTACAAAGCCTTCGTTTGCATTGTCATCTGTGCAGTTCTGTATCGGCTGTAGAAGGAAATAAAGTCATGCGTTTTAAGTGTTCTGGAACTGTAACAAAGTGGCAGCTGAACTTCCCTGTGCTTTCACATCGCGTTCGCTTCCCTTTAGTGTCGTGTCGGGGGGGTGTGTAGCTAGTCGTGAGTCTCGTGACTCGTGATGGTGCTGTAATTAAGAGCTGCACTTTGAACCTGTCTGCATATAGCTTGTGGATCACACACTTGACGGGTTAACTGTCCCAAGCAAACACATTGCATTTGTGTATCTGTAAGCATCTCGGCTATCCTTAAAGAGACAGTGTGCCAAAAATGAAAATTGTGTAATTATTTTCTCACTCTCATGTCATTCCAAACCGGAATGGTTTGTCTTCTGTGGAAGAAAAACTGTCTCAGTGTTGTTGTTTTGTTCTCCATACAATGTTAAATGTTTTGGACCCCATTGACATTCAATGTATGGGCAAAAACAGTTAAAACATTTATTAAAATATCATATATTCCAAATAATCGTTATGCAGCAGTGCTGGGTATTGGTTCAAAATTCACAATTTGATTTCGATTCACAAACTCAATTAGATTAATTTGGATAATTTTTTTGAAGGAAAGAATCTCTCAACTTAATCAGTAAGCTATCCATTAATATTGGTTCAAATTAGACCAAACTACTAATGTTTATTTTTAAATATAACAATCAACAATAAAAAAAATGATGCAAATATTTAAATGGCACATAACGCAGTTTCTAAATGTAAATTTTCTACTCCATTAATATAAACATTTAAACACTGTCATAAAAACGTTGGAAAGATGGCTTTCCTGAGGTAGCCTAAATGTAATATTATGTGACATTGATTACAAGCTTTTTTAATGATGTCCTTCTGCAGTTGAAACACTGATCGAACGATTACATGAGACATAAGCGTAGTACATTTCAGTTTCTTTCAACATACATTCTGATGTTCATTCATGTCTATTTTGTGCTGTTAATAGAAAAGAGGAAGAGATGATCAGTTCTTGATCTCAGATGGATCTGTCACACAACACAAGAAACGCCACAAAATGACATTTAATGTTTAAATGTCACGGTAAAATTGACATAATTTGAAAGCTGAGACTTTGTTCCATATCGGAAGTGCAAAGCACAAAGCTTATTGTGATTATTGGATGACAAGTAATGTTTAGTGAAGTTTTGAAACTGCATGAAAACGGCGATTGATTCTTGGGATTTAATAACTGATATATCAGTTCATCAAAATGTAGTTTGATTAAAATGATGCAGCTTCATTGTCTATTAAACTCCATACGACTTATACGATATTTGCGTAACAGAACAAAAATTGATTATTATTCACAGAAAATTTTCAGGAGTATCTTAATCGGTTTAATTTCTCACTGATCACTGTAGATTCTCACTGATCATTTTGAAACCTTATAAACAGAAAGGCCGAGTCATTCTTCCCAGCTAACAGTTTTAGGTTCTGGGAACGTTAGTTTTTGGTTCTCAGAACGTTCCTAGAACGTTCTCCTAAAAATAACGTACAGGGAACGTTCTTGTTTGGTTCCCAAAAAATAACCACATGGGAACCATTCGGGAACGTTAGGGGAACGTTCTGTGTTTCTGGGCTGTAGCCTGATTTTGCATGTAGTGGAGGCTTGTTTCAGGCCGAGAGAAACTCGCTTCGGTTACGTCTATGTGTATATAAGCTCTATACTTCCTCAGTTTGAGTTATGGTGTGGTTAGATAGCTCACCTTAAAAGGGGAAGCGCAGTTTGTGGTTATGAACGCCCGTGACAGACTCTGTCAGCACGAATCATGAATCGTTGTGAGTGTGATGACACTGTTCTGCCCCACTGAAGGTTTAGGTGTCACTCTGTATCTCTTTTGTCCTCTTCTGAGCAGCCATGGGAAACCAGTGAGTATCTCCATCGTCTGTCTGATGAACTCTAAACATTATGAATGCTGCATGATGATCTAGATGGTAGCGTTGTATGGATGTGTCTGTTTTCAATCCTTCTTTGTACGTGGGTTAGTTTATAGCTTTTCTACAATATTTCCTGACCTATATGTGGTTCCTCACTAACAAACGATGAATTGAAACCCCTGCTGGACCTGCATGTGTAGTGATTCACAATACCTACCGGGCCGGGCCTTTGCTATGATATAAGGTGCCTATGTATGTATACGACTCTTAAAACTTCTTGCCTGAGTTTTGGATGCCTTTGAATCTTTGGTGTATGTTCATATTTTGCTTGCCTGGAGAGCATTGGATGAAGTTTAGTCTAACTCCGTGATGCTCCGGTGATTCTCAACGAGAAAATACGTTTGTCAATAGAGGGAATTTAATGTCTCCCATCTCCGTTGCATGTGTCCATGTTAGATGTCGGCCCGGTCATCACGTTTAATTCCTGCACTTTGCTGTTTTGAGCTTGCCATCTGTCTGTAATGCAGAAGTTTTAAGGAAGTATACCAGTCCGGTTTTAAAAAGAAATTTCCAGCATTTATTTACATGAACATTCTTGGTTAAATTCTATTGACAGCTTTTGTGATATTCTTTTGATTAGAGACGTACTCATACCTTTGTTTGAGAACGTCTTTGGGACAATCATTCATTTATATCTGTTTTTATACACTATGTAGCTCATTTAAATGTTGGTTAGCTAATCGGATTTCTTGGTTTTGATTAGACCAGCAAAGTCTTCCACAATAAAAGGATCCATTTATATGATGAGTGTTAAAGCAAAAGTGTGAGTGCACCACTTATAAACCAATTCGGATTTCAATTATTACAGTAATGTACTTTGTGAAATCAATATTTATTGAGTCTGTTTAGTTATGCACTGACATCAAGTATTTTCTAATATACCACATCCTGCGTTAGTGAAGTATGAATGTTCAGTCTGTGAGGATCCAGATCCAGTGAACTAAAACACAGCCTTCCATGGGAAGCTATGGTGCAATACACAATTATTATCCTACACTGTAAAAAAAAAATAGTTGGATTAACTTAAAAAAGTAAGTTACCTGGTTGCCTTACATTTTTGAGTTCATTGAAATAAAAAATTTGAGTTAGCCTAATACAACAAAGGAGATTGGTTTAATAAAAAGAAACTCAAAATATTATGTTGTCTGAACTACATTAATTATCTAAGTTGATTTGACAAAATATAAAAAGTTGTGAAAACAAATCATCAAAATTCATTTTTACAGTGTAGAAACGTTATTTGGAAGGAAATCTCTTTTAATTGTTTTTTTTTTTCGTTTTTGGGTCAGGATTTTGTAGAAGAAAAGAAAAATACATGTAAGGTGTTTTTTAAGTCTAAATGTAGGGTATAAAAAATATTTTATCTAAAAATAAAAGATGAATACATGTGAATGCTGGGTTGTTTTAACTCAAATTTGTGTAAAATATGGACAAACCCATCCGTTGGGTTAAACATAAAAAAAAAAACGTCTGGGTTGTTCCATATTTGACTCAAATTTGGGTTGAAACAACCCAGCATTTTTTTAGTGTACACATCTTAATCATTATTTTTATCATGAATTATTATTTCATAAATATCATTACGTAATTAAATTTGAGGGGTTGTAGCCTATACAATATGCAAACCTGAATATAAAGATCAAATGATAAAAAAATAACTATTGTCCATGAGGGCTGTAGGGTGTCCTCGTCTCTATTACATCATTTTCTGTTTTACGTTTTTATTTCCTGCATGTTTTTGCACGTTGCACCACATGACTTTGTTGGTAACACCACATTTCCCATTGCATGATTTGGCGGTGGTTAAAAGGTTTTTCAAATATTTGCTTCACTATATAAAAAAAAAGACCAAACATTTTCTTTCCAAGTATTTCTTTCTTTTAACAAGGCTTATTTTCTTCATCTTCATGTCAAGATAGTGTTAGTATCACTCTGACATATTGTACTTTATGTCTCTTCAAAATTTGTATTCAAGAGGTGTCAATGAATTAATGTATTTTTGAGTACAATAATGGACTGGGATAAAAATAAGCTTCATGTCATCATTGACATTTGTACAAGGGGCTAGTCTATTTTCTGTGGTCACTCACAGCAAGCTACAGTTCCTGTCGATAGAGTTTAACTTGTACTGAATTACACTGAAAAAAAATTGGAGTAGGATTTACTTGAAAAAAGCTAGGCAACTTTTTTCACTCTGAAAATGCTAGTAAATTTACAACAATTTGCCAAGTAAAAACCTAAACATATTTATCAGTAGCTTTAATTAGAAATATTTAAGTTAAATTTACTTGGAATATGGAATTAAGTTAACTTTACTTAACCTAGTCAAGTGAAAGTAACAAAGAAAATAAGACATTTTAACTTGGCTAGTAAAAGGTTGAGTAATATCAATTTAGTTGAAATTTCCTTTGCATTGCATTTCACTCAAACAATAATATTGAATTATACCAGTATGTGCTTTACTTAGAACTTCTAAGTAATTTATACTACATCATGTCAGATGTTAAACATCTTGTGAATGCAAAGACCTCAATACTTGGTAGAAAATACACAATGACGGTAACATTTGATGGATCGTTTTTGTGTTTGAATGTGTCATTTTGAGCAGAAAATGTACTCGAAATGTCACAAAATGGCAAGTTACTATAATCCTAACAACAAAAGCAATGATAAAACAGTGTAAATACAGCTGGAAACCAGTGAAAAATCAACCCTTATTAATTATTCAAGGTCCAGTGCATGATGGGAGGAACCCCAGTATCAGAAAAGTTGAGTAATTTTTACTTAATTTTATTAAGTTGATAGTTACGCTTTCATTTCTACTCGCTTGAATTAAGTACTGATATGGAATTTACTTAGTTTTTTTTTATTCTTGCCTGAACTAACTTTTTCATGTAAATTACATTGGTTTTTTTTTTAGTAGTATTTACTTCACCAAATCATTTTTTACAGTGTATTTTATGTAGGACAGATTTAGCTATGACTTTACATTTGATGGCCGCCAACTTTAAATGTTCAGATGTCTGATCGGTGTGACATGGCTGTGACATTTGCTCAATATATTGCTACAGTTTTGCACAACTTCTGTTTTAGGAAAGAGGAAATGTACTCTCCCGATTAAGAATCAATTTACACAGAGGTTTACTGGTGAGACAGCCTTCCCTAAACACAAACATTCACACAGTTTAGAGTGTTTACCCAAACTAAACCACCAGAGATCCCAGCGCAGATGTTCTGTTAGCTTGCCATGTGGATCCAGACACACCGTGGATCACCGGGTTCCCATGGAAACATTGCCATCACATTAAGAGAATACAGTATACACCACGTATCCAAAAACTGCACAGTAGACGGTTATGGTTGACATTAGGAAACAAGTTTTGGCATGAACCATCTCCTTATGTTCCTTAGATATAGGACAGTAGTAAGCTGGTTGTTTCAGAACATGAAGACAGACATTGTTGTCTATGACAGGCTTGTGCAAAATTCAGAATTTCAGAATTGGCCTGCATTCAATTCATGAATTTGAATTTGAATTGAATTGACTCCGCCCCACAGGAAGTGGAATTAAATTCATGGCAATTCAAAGAAATTCCACACAGTCACACAACAGAAGGCATGTGCTGAATCTCACATTAAAGGGATAGTTCACTTTGAAATTAATTTTTTGGTATGTTTTAGCTTACCTCAAGGGCATCCAAGATGTAGGTGTCTTTGTTTCCGCAGTAGTTTCAATTTTGATATTTTTAGGTCAAACCGTTCTTGTCTGTCAGTCATATAATGCAGGTCTATGGTCACCACCTCAAAGAGCATCACAGAGAAGTCCAAATTAAACATGATTTAATGACTCGTAAATGTAAGAACACATTGATGGCCTAAGACACGAAACGAGCGGTTTGTGTGAGAAAACGAACAGTATTTATATCGTTTTTACCTCTTGTAACCACAGCCACGTCCAAGTGATCTGAGGGCGCGGGCGCTTCAGTCTGAGGTAAAAACGATATAAATACTGTTCGTTTTCTCACACAAACCGCTCGTTTCGTGTCTTAGGCCATCAATGTGTTCTTACATTTACGAGTCATTAAATCATGTTTAATTTGGACTTCTCTGCGATGCTCTTTGAGGTGGTGACCATAGACCTGCACTATATGACTGACAGACAAGAACGGTTTGACCTAAAAATATCAAAATTGAAACAAAGACACCTACATCTTGGATGCCCTTGAGGTAAGCTAAAACATACCAAACATTTATTTCAAAGTGAACTATCCCTTTAAGGTTTAGTAAGGTTACTTTGGAAATGTAATTGCTTACTGTTATTAGTTACCCATTATAAATGTGGTTTGGGTTATTTTATTTGGATTATTTTATCAATGCAAAGCAATTTCCTTTTCATTTGATTAATAACTAATTGAATTACACATTTTACCTCAGTAATACAAATAAATACAATTACAATAATTTTGTAATTTGATAACATAATTAATGCATTACACGTGACTAGTCACTCCTCAACCCTGCATACATTTTGTTCTAAAATATAGATAATGATAAAATTCTTGAAATAAATTACCCCCTCAATGTTGTTTAATTAGTTTTGTTCCAATTTTAATTTCAAAGTAATCAAATAACAAAAAGTGCATAATGCAATCATATCTGACATATACACTGTAAAAAATAAACCCGTAATTTTTACGGTAAAAAACCAGCAGCTGTGTTTGCCAGTACTTTACCATCAAAAATACGGTAGCAACGTTATTGGTTTTACAGACTTAACTTAAAATTTACAGTAATAAACTGTATTTCATTATCTGATAATGTTAATTTACTGATCTTTTGCAGTATTAATATCTGTTTTGTACCATTGTAATACACTTACAACCACCAATCACAGCAGTGATGAGAATCACATGATCAATCAAAGATCAATCAAAGCTCATCACAAGAAAGTTAATACTAATATATAGAAGCTGCACAGTGTAATTCGCACAAACATTAAACACCATCATGGTAACAGACATGAAATTTTTAAAATGCAATAAACATTAATTTAACAACATTAAATGTAACATAAAACCCTAATGTACATAACTGATAAGAAAAACTAAGAAAACTATGAAGAAACATAGTTATTTAAAAAAAATACATCAAATGTGAAGTGTCACGCAGGGAATTGTGGGAATGTCAATTTACGTTTTTTTTACTTTTACGTTAAACATTTTTTACCCCAATTTTACAATGAGTTGTTCTTTTTCACTTTCAAAAACTGTAAATTTAACGGTATTTTACAGTAAAATTACATTAAATGTACCATTAGATCTATCACAGTTATTTACCGTATATAGTACAGAAACTTTCTGTTAACCAATTAATGTTTTTTTACCGTTAAAAGCACAATAAATTTTTACAGTGTACTGTAAAGCTTCATTGTTAAACACTTCATTTAAAATATGTATTTGAATTTTTATTGAATTGCAATTCTGCTTCCTTTAATTCAAATTCTAGATCTAGATTCAAAAATCCTTTCTTTTTACATCAATTCAAATTCAAGAATTGAATTGGAATTAAGGAGTCATTCTCAATTCAATTCTGAATTGTGCACAAGTCTTAACATGTTAACAAGAGACATCAACTCTTAACATGAAGAAATGCTTGTGTACTGACTCTCTAAATCAGACACAACAAACCCCACACAACAGTTTTCCCTGAAAGTGATTGCTGAAGACTTACAGAGCCACAAAACGTGCAAAACTGCATAAATGTTATTTTGGTATTGATCTTCGAATATCCCTAAGGCTGTTTGGAGTGAAAGGAGCATTCAGCAAAGCTGTTTGGTGTCTTGTAAAGCGCAAAACAAAACGGTATTTAAAGATTTACGAAGTCACATATTTTACGTTTTATGAAAGCCATATTTCTACTTGTACTATTTCAGAACTGTTACATTGTATCTTTCCAGTGTAATATTATAAGTTAAAGCTGGATATTGAACATATTTTAGGGATGCGATACTAAAATGTACTCTAGCTTATTTTGTCTACATAAATTATAAAAATGTACAATGATAAAACAATAGAAAAAACTAAAATAAGTTGTTTTAAGCATCAGAAAATTAATATTATTATTAGGGCTGTCGAATCACACATCGAGTTTGGTTGGGAAATTACCCCAAAGATCATTAAAGTTATTGTGTTGAATGAGAAAAACATAATAGATATTATAAAAAGTAGCTTTAGAAAAAAATTATTTTATTTGATTCAACATAGAATTTATTACACATACTTTTAAGCTACCATGAGAGTAAATTATGACAGAATTTAAAATAAATTGGTGAACTATTCCTTTAATGTGTTTTTTTAATTAATATGGAAATATGAAATAATTTTTTAATGAAACAATACTCTAAATAAGAAACTAAAACGTTTAAAAGGTAAATGTCTAAATGAGTAAGTCGTTGGGCCCTATTTTAACGCTCTAAGTGCATCGTCTAAAGCGCATGGCGCAAGTGCACCAGTGTAGACCCGCCTATAGGTGCATATTACTAACGCGCTCTTTAAATAACAAAATATATATATTTCAGTTGTCTCAAACAATGCCAACACTGTGCCTGAACACACCTCGTTTCAGACCAAGCACGTTCATGGGCGCAAATGCATTTGCTATTTAAACAACGTGGCACAGGATGTGAAAATGAAAACTGCGTCAGGCTGAAATTTTTTTTGCTAGTTTCAGCCTGACGCAGTTTTCATTTTCACATCCTGCGCCACGTTGTTTAAATAGCAAATGCATTTGCGCCCATGAGCTTGCTTGGTCTGAAAACGAGGTGTGTTCAGACACATTGTTGGCATTGTTTGCGTCGCATCTGGCTCCGCATGTGCCGGGTCAAGTCACTTTCGTCGGAGTAAGATGGCGGAGTACTTTCGCTTAATTAATTACACAAAAATACAGTAAGGTTCTTAAACTCTTGTTCTAGAAAATGTGCATCGGATGTACTTTGTTTTTTTATGTTTTTAATTAATTTATGAAGCCACTGCCAACTTTATCGTTACATGTTGCATTGTTATATTATAATGCCATCATATTCTGTGCAGTCAATTCGCTTAACTGCGCTGTAAATAGAAAACCTTGACAATATCACTGCATAATATTTAAGTATTGTGGTATTCCGCCATGTTTCTCAGTGACACGTCCACAACTCGGACAGATCGGGGCTCAGAGAAAATCCCGAGCTCCCCACTGGGATTTACGATATTGTGGTGGCGTTCAAGTGCGTTCAACTCGTAAATACAATCTATATGAGATGACTTGAACGCACCATACTGTATGATATGGCCCATTGAGTTTTCACTCATTCATTCGATTCATCCAAACAGCTGATTCATTCAGGAGTTAAATAAATGGCTCTCTTTATGAATGACCATTGAATCATTGGTTCACCCGATTGATTCGCTCAACACCATACTGACATGGAAAGAGCCTTTTTTGTTCTGGTGGAAGCTTTGATCAGATATAGAACAGGTAAGTTAAATAACTTATGTTAAGTCTTAAATAAAGACATGGTGAGAATATGTTAGACTTAATAATTCATTATTTCCACCATGGTTAAGCAACTAAGCGACAAACTTTCTTATTTGTCTTTGTACAAATGAACAACAACAAAAAGCACTCTCTCTGTGAAGAAATACCAGCCCGTTCTCATCCCAAGGCGTAATATAATGACGCTTTTGCCAAAGCGTCTATATCGAACGCGCATGGTACCCTTTAGCGTCAATATGAGACGCCGATATATATGGGTCAGAAGGCGCCTCCTATCGGTCTAACCCTAACCCTACACCATACCTAAACCTACCCATCTCTCTGCGTGTTATATTGACGCTAAAGGGTTCCATGGGCGTTGGATTTAGACGCTTTGTCAAAGTGTCAGAATATGACGCCCTAGGATGAGAATGCGTTGGAAATACCCACGTGGACAAACAGGTGTTGCAAGATTCTTTAAGTAACTGTGGCTGACTCAATTTACATTCTCATGTCTTATTGAAGCCTGAGATAAATGAAACTGGACTGGCTGATAGCTCAGATATTGTTAGTGTGTTTTCAGACCGCTTGCTTTGAAATGCTCAAGGAAAAACTGACAGGAGAACTTGCTGTGACATCAGGGTGTCTTAATAGTAACACAACTGACACATAGTAAAAGGTCTTAATTCATAAAAGGCATATCATGTGACTCTTCTAAGTTATACCACAATCATTTAAGCCTGAAGATTTCCACATCGTGAGGTCATGGTCCAAGTGAATATCCCTATACGTCAACGGTTCAAAGGAATCAGCTGAAGATCAGTTCGTTTCCGGGTGGTTTCCCTAAAAATATTTAGGGATGTTTTGCATAGCCTTTATTGTACAGTAATTGAATGGTTTCCTCTTCCTCTCTCAGTTTTTCCATCATTGACCGCAGCAAAATGCCATTGGGAGAGGATGGACACTCTTGGAAAAAGAAAACATCGCACATCAAGGAAATCTACGACTTCAAAGATGTTTTGGGAACGTAAGTATAAGAACATTATACTTCTACAAAGATACCGCTGATGTTTGCATTTCTGCTGATGTTTCTTCCTGACATTAGTCATATTTATTTGTAGTCAATTGACCCTTTGCAAAGACCCGCCCCCCTTAGTTACTGTCGCTATGTCCGACAAGCTACGCCGCTCTCATGTTCTCACGCAGTGAAAAATACATCGTGGAGCAGAGAGGAGACTGACAACACGCTGACAGACAGGACAGACCAGGTTACTTTTCGGTTACTTTTGATATTAAACATATTAAACAAAGTCTCACCTTCCATATTTGGTCATTTTAAAAAAAGAAATTTAAACAATAAATATCGTCGTGACAGATCGCTGTAGAGCCTCAGTTAAAGCTCCTCATGATCCGATCATCTCTTCCTTCTAGTTCATTTATAGCATCAAATAAACATGAATGAACATAAGAAGGAATGTTTTAGCCGAGGAAAAGCGTCAGTACATTCAGTTTTTCAAGTTCAAATCCTCCCATGTTAATCTAATATCTCTCCTGACTACTTTGTCGGACAAAAAGGTGGATGGCGAAGTATGATTGGTCAGATTACCTGTCAATCAAGCTCCACGCGAAGGGTCAATTATGCTACAGTTTTGGGCTGAGGATCTTTTTTTGTTGACGGATGTGTGCGTGGCACTTTCTCTTTGATTCCAAGTGCATGTTCATGATGTTTGTTTAGAAAGTCAAGCTTTTAATGGATTTTTAATAAGGAACAAACTTGGCCCACCCTGATGAATCAGAGTATACTGTACGTGGAGATTAGCTGTCATAACAGAGATCATTAGAAGTCTTAAAGGTACAGTAGCAAAAACAGGTTTTTATTTCAAAGGTTTTGGTGTAAGAAAACATTATTTCAGAGATAAAGAGAAAAGGCTGGCGTATAGCGATATACGATTTTTTTACGCATCGATTACAAATCCTGCAAATCGATGCATATTCATCGATCTTGAAACATGGATCTTTAAATCGTGAATGGTTTATTTAGGTCAAAGAATCGATTCAAAATACTACAAATTTTACTACATGTACTTACTATCGAAATACTTCAAATCAAAGGAATTGTAAAGTTTAGTTTACTGACTCATTAATCAAAATCAAATCTCATTGTGACTCTTGTTTGAATCTTTCTGAATTTGCAAAAGTCGTTCCTGAATTGAAAACATGTGAATCATGAATCGATTCGATGGCATCGAATCCATCGAACCCAAAAATACACACCCCTGCTAAAATATGTAGAATATAGCTCTTTTAAACAAACCAGATATTCAGATTTCAACAGGGACAACAACAATTCCCACAACTTCTCACATGTGACTGTCATTCCAATATGAAACTGTGTCCAGGCCATTGTGCGTTGAGATGCTTTCTGGACTGGTTATCCATTATTCTGGTTCTGATCCTTCTTATTGTTTTGGCTCTTAAACTATTTTATTAAAGGGATAGTTCACCCACAAATTAAAATTCTGTCATTAATTTCTCACCCTCATGCCGATTCAAACCCGTAAGACTTTTGTTCTTCTTCGGAACACAAATAAAGATCTTTTTAATGAAATCTGAGAGATTTCTGTTCCTCCATTGACAGCCATTTTGACACTTTAAAAAGTTCATAAAGAGATCATAAAACTAATCCATGAATTGAGCGGTTCAGAGCGGTTTCTGAAGAGAAACGATCGCTTTATAAGATGAACAGATTGAATTTAGGCTTTTTTTTCAAGATGGTACTAAAGACATATCTATTTCAAATGGCTTTTTAACACTCATGTTTTAAATTTTTATCCTAGTGGTGTTTTTATTGCTATTTATTGATTTGTTATATTTTTGGAACTGTTTTTAACTCCCTGCTACTGTAGCACTTTGAGATTTCATTGAAATGTAAAGCGCATCATAAATAAAATTTATTATTATTATTATTATTTTATTATGAGGGCGAGTAAATGATGACATAATTATATCCCTTTAATAAATTGGTTTAGCCCCCTTTGAAGAAACCCATCCCACATTTTTGGTGCTATCTATTAAACAAAATGCTGTTTTCTATATGTATCTTTAACTACGAACAACAAGTCAGTTATTACAGTCTTTTGAAGCGCAGACATAAAACACATTCAAATTCTTTGTCCATTTTATGTTGGATTCGAACCATTTGATGCGGCTCACATGAGTAATTTGTTCAAACTACACCACATGCAAACTGTACGTTATTTGTTCTTCTGTAGCACTGTAGATTCAGTAGTGGTGCAGCTCTGCTCCCTAAACATTTACCATTTTTTAGCGTCCCAGGAACCCATTCAAAACGCCAAACTCTAGAGCCTCATTAAACACGTCCACATGCTTTACTCAGAGCCGGTATAAAGGCGGCTATTGTTAGGGCTATAGCGGGGGCTAGCTTAGATTTTGGGTGTGTGAGATGACCTTTGACCTCTGCTCACACAGTGCGAGAGTGGGAACACTCAGGGCCCGTATCCTACATTCAGTGTTGATGCAGTCTTTAGTGACATCATGTCTGCAGGACCGGTTTGGGACGGAGAGAAGGGGAAATTGTGATTTCATTTATTTAACTAGAGTTTTAGGATGGTCTGGTTTTCCCTGTAGGTTTAATGAGAACGCAGAAAGACATTATGTTTTAAACACTCCCAAAATCCAATTGGAATAAATGTCTTTTTTTTTTTTTTGGTACTGCAAGATTCTCTTCCTCAAGATTAAAATTGAATACACACTAAAACTGCTTCAAAGTACGGCAACACTTTGTTTGACAGTGTCATTGTTACACATTACATGTAAATAACACATCAATTATGCATAATGTCTTTTCAAAATTGGCTAAAGTCTATTCTTAAGGTCAGTTTTGCATGTTGTCCAGGCTTGTTTGGGGAAAGATCAACAGCTCTACATCGTTCGACTACGAGCCCATTGTGGGTTGGTTGTCTTGGCAACAGGAGGAGACACTTTCCATATGGACTATAACTGTTGCTATGGAAACAAAGTTTTTATTTTCTATTAATAATCTGCCGAGTAAATGTGTAAGGGTCGAGAGCCTCAATGTTCAGTCTAGTGGAAAAGATTTTTGGGGGCATTTTGTCCAGTCGTGATGCTCTGCTGAATTTCCTCAGGCTTTCCGATGCGTGTTTGACGGAGGTTACACTGATCCTCATAAAACCTCATCAACCTAAACAAACTCTTTAAACATACACTCAGCCAGCCTCATAAAATCTAGTTAATAAACTGGAGAACACGTCGATACAATGCCAAACTGTTAATGTGCTTCACTAAAACCGCTATTGATGAATTGAGTAAGTGAGAGACTCTGGAAATGTACGTTGATGCATCTTTGAAAAACCAAAGCCATTTCCTTTGGCGTGGAGTCAAATAAGCCTACTGTAAAATACAACTTATGACTATCTGGATCAAGCTGGAAGGCCATTTTGGACAAGCAATAAACCAGGGTGGTTAAGCTAAACTTGTGAACGTACTATCCAGCTAGAAACCCGCTAAAATGCTGTAAAACACAGCTAGCATCATCTTAAGATGCATTTTCCAGCAGGCAATCCCATCTAGAAAAAAGTGATACAATACAATACAATTGTATTTGTAAAGCACATTTAAAACAACCGAGGTTCGCCAAAGTGCTGAACACTGACATAATTTCAGACAAATTATAAACACATGACAAGAGCACAAGACACAGTTAAACAAGTGACAAGACAAAACAAAACAAAAAGCAGAAAATTAACTCTCAGGCTGGTTTAAAAGCCAATGAATAAAAGTGAGTTTTAAGTCGTGATTTAAAAGTTAATGGATATAATGGTTCAGTTGATTCTATTCCTCATTCATAGTTTTTATTGAGATGTTTAAACATCTCAATAAACACATAATGTTTGCAGTAGTTTCGGTTACACTTTATTTGAAGGTGTCCATACAATGTAATTATGCAGGTGAGTACTGTGTAATAATAATTAACTACATGTACTTACTATATTGAGTTAAAGTTAGGATTGGGGTTTGGTTTAGGGTGAGTTGCATGTAATTATGCATAATTTATGTGTTATTTACATGGAACGTGTAACAATGACACTGTCAAGCAAAGTGTTACCGTACTTTGAAGCAGTTTTACAGTGTGTATTCAATTTTAATCTGGTGGACCATAAAACAAGCAGAAATCCCATAGACTTAGGCCTGTTCACACCCAAAATTATAACTATAACCAGGGCTTGACCTTTACTTTTTTGCTCACCAGCCACTGTTTCTAGTTGTTTTTCAAAGTAACTAGCCACTCATCTTCCCTGGCCACAATTTTGACATCGATACGATACCATGGGGAAAACCTGCCATATAGATATTTTTAATATTATCGCATGTGTAACAGTATAATGGATCTGTGCGTCAGGTCTTAAAGTGATAGCAGCCTAATAAACCTGCTGCCAAATTATGAGATAATATTAAAAATGTTGACATTATTATTTATTTGTGTATTTAACTGCTTAAGCACAATAAGATACTAGTGGGTCAGTAAGCAAACACCCCGAACACCTTTCACTTTTAAAAAACACTTTTGCTGATAATGTCCTCCCCCCATGTCATCCAAGATGTCCATGTCTTTCTTTCTTCAGTCGAAAAGAAATGAAAACATTCCAGGATTTTTCTCCATATAATGGACTTCAACAGGACCCAAACGGTTCAAGGTCCAAATGCCAGTTTCAGTGCAGCTTCAAAGGGCTTTAAACGACACCAGACGATGAATAAGGGTCTTATCTAGACAAACCATCGGCATTTCACAAATAAATAAAGTTTAAGTTTTATAAGCACAAATGCTGGCCTTGCTCTGTTCTGTGATGCGCGTTCGTGACTCACGTAATACGCAATTACGTTGAAAAGGTCACGCGTCGGCGGAAGTACCGAGTCAGTGTTTACGAATGTGAGGAAGGAGGACCATATACACATATTCAAATGTCTTTGTGTCAGTTTATCGTTTAAATGCCCATTTCGTGTGCGTATCCTGGGTGTTTTAATATTAAAAAGGCTAAAGGAACATTTTCGTCAGGACAGAAGCGTGACCTTTTCAACGTAATTGCGTATTACGTGAGTCACGAACGCGCATCACAGAACAGAGCAAGGCCAGCATTTGTGCTTATAAAACTTAAACTTTATTTATTTGTGAAATGCCGATGGTTTGTCCAGATAAGACCCTTATTCATCGTCTGGTGTCGTTTAAAGCCCTTTGAAGCTGCACTGAAACTGTCATTTGGACCTTGAACCGTTTGGGTCCTGTTGAAGTCCATTATATGGAGAAAAATCCTGGAATGTTTTCATTTCTTTTCGACTGAAGAAAGAAAGACAGGGACATCTTGGATGACATGTGGGGAGTAAATTATCAGCAACAGTTTTTTTTTTTTTAAAGTGAACTAATCCTTTAACAACGGCATAGCTATATGCTAGAAACCATAGCTCTGATATCTTTGTGGTTTCTTCTCCACATCTGTTGTGCTTTTATTCGAGGACTCGATTCTGATCAAACAGGATCTTGACGCATTTCACATGCTTACGTTGTCATACAATACGTTACAGATATGTTACAGTTTTCCTGATGTATTCCGATTCTCATGAAAGCGATGTTTGTTGCTTGATCCTCTTGTTTCCAAGAGCAACAGACTGTATTTAGCTTTTGGGTGGACGCTGTTTGTTCCATGTTGTTTTAACAGTTGTTGATGTACTCAGTGCTAAAAAGCTGTCATGCTTCTTCACCCCCGCCTAATCCCTCGTGCCCCTGCTCTCATGGAGTTATTCTTCAAACTCTGTTTATCAACACCATAATAACTTCCTTTAGTAAATGTTTGACGAAGTGACTCCTGTGGACACTCTTTCAGATTAAACAGACGGTTTCTGAGGATGTCATTACGAGGGTTGGGTAATCTTCCATAAGTACACATAATTGCAGTGCTTGGCAAATGTACATTAGACTTACATTTTTGTCACGGCGGTTATTCAAAGTTCCTGAGTACAGTTTCAGTTACAAGGCTGCATTAATTTAGTACAAATATTAATGTTGTGACATATTTAGGGCTGTCAAATGATTAATCGTGATTAATCGCATTCAAAATAAAAGTTTGTGTTTACGTAATAAATGTGTGTGTACTGTGTATAATTATTTTATATATAGATAAATACATACACATGCTTGTATATATTTAAGAAATATTTGCATGTATATACAATATATAGATTTATATATAATTTACATTATATATAAATATAAATATTTTACATATAAATAACACATTTTTCTTAAATATATAAATGCACGTGTGTGTACTTATATATACAAAATCATTTTACACAGTACAAACACATTTATTATGTAAACACAAACTTTTATTTTGGATGTGATTAATCACGATTAATCATTTGACAGCCCTAGAAATATTATTACAATTTAAAAGAACTGTTTTCTATTTAGTTATATTTTAAAATGTAATTTATTACTGTGATTATACTGAATTTTCATCATCATTACTCCAGTCTTCAGTGTCACATGATCCTTCAGAAATCAGTATAATATGATGATTTACAGTATAATATGATGATTTACTGCTCAATTATTACTTGTAGGCCTACTGAATGGTTCTTATTATTATCAATGGTTCTTATATTATCTGTTGAAATTAGTTTTTGTTGCTTAATATATTTGTGATATATACATTTTTTCAGGATTCTTTGATGAATAAAAAAAAGAAAAACAGCATTTGTTTAAAATAGAAATGTTTTATAAGATTATGCACTTTTGATCAATTTAATGTGTCTTTGCTGAATAAATGTATTAATTTATTTTCTTTTTTTTTAATTTTGATGGTAGTGTATCATGGTTTCCACAAAAAATACTATATAATTGATAATAATAAGAATTGTTTTTTAGGCAGCAAATCATCAAATTAGAATGAAAAGTGTTTTACATTTGTCGTTCTTTTCTTTTGCATGATTTTTTCCTAGTTTGAAAACCTGAAAAACCTCAACTTAAAGATTTTAAAACAATGTTCCAAAAATAGACGGAGTAAATAGGAAGTCAAACTGTGGCTGAAGCAGTTTTCCATTAACTAAGAGAGACCCGCTGGCCGGAAGCCAGAGCTATTTTTGGTTTGTACAGTAGGGTTGGCAGTTTTTGTACCACTAATCAAAATATTTATTTACACAGCATTTTTATGTGAAAGGATGCTGTGCAGGACATATTTATATAACAACCTAAAATAGAATAGGTGGTGGGAGCAAATGCTTTGGGTGGTTACTGTGAGGTCTCCTGGGCCAAAAAAGATGTTCGGATCTCTAGCTATGGCTTTTGACAATAAAACAGGTGGATCGTACTTAAATTAATACTCTTCAATAGTTTGGGGTCTGTACGTTTTTTAAATGTTAAGTCTCTTTTACTCACAAGGGCTGCATTTATTTGATAAAAAATACGGTACTATTGTGAAATATTATTACAATTTAAAAGAGCTGTTTTCTATGTCATTTAAATTTAATTTATTCCTATGATGCAAAACTGAATTTTCAGCATCATTACTCCATTAATCCTTCAGAAAATCAATAAGAAACATTTGTTATTATCACAGTTGAAACCAACTTAATATTTTGTATATATATATATATATTCAACTGAAAAAATATATATATCATGGTATCCACTGTATATATATATATGTATATATATATATATATATATATATGACCCCAAACTTTTGAACAGTAATCTATAAATGTTTTTTTTTTTCACCTGCTTTTTTGTCTACATTAAGTTACTAAGTTAGCCTAATGTTTTTGACTTTGTTTGTGTGTTTTTTTTTGCATTTCCTTTTCCTGCATTAAAACCCACAACAGATCACAAGCCCAACCTTATTACTGGCACTGTGCGAACTATGACACTTCCCAGCGTGCTTTGCGGGGGCTGGCGGTTTGTGGGCGGTTTAAAAGCACTGGAATAATCTAAAATCAATTGTGAATATGGATCGCCTGTGCCCGCTTCTGCTGTTGCTGCTGACCCCGTGCTCTCTCATACTCTCATTTCAGTGATTGATAGACAGTACGAGCACAGGACGGTCAGCAGTTTGACAAATTTCTGTCAGGTCAGCATAGTTGTGCGAGATCTGCTTAGCTTTATGCGCCTCTGGACAAGCAAGACTGCATTTGGGGTTTCTCAGGAAGACATATGGCCCTGTTTCCAATACCATGACTGGTGCTCGTTCTCCCAGCCCAGAAGAGCCACACCGCGGGAGGCGTCCTGTTTATCAGCAGCTCGACAGCACACGGTGAAGTGCTCAGGTGTCTCACAAACGTGCACTGAGGTCCAGTCAGCTGCTGTCCAATGGCAGAAGTCCATTAAACCCTTGTGGAAACTGATCATTCAATGAAAGAGTATATGAAAATGACCGAATAGACTGAATATTCAATTTAAATGCACCACATCTATATTGATGGTCAAAACATTACTTTCTAATTAAAAAAAATAATAATAATTTGATGCTTTCTTTGAAAATTAAACCCATGTTCTTGGGATTACTAGTACCATGTTGTCTTAGCTACAGGACATGTTGGTGCAAATGCAATGTCCCACTCCCAAGTTAGTGTTATTTTAGTATTACTTGTATACTATAGACCAGGGGTGCCCAACCTTTTTTGACCAAAGATCTACTTTTCAAGTAGCGAACCTCCCGAGATCTACCAGTCCAGTGTCAACATCGCAAACCCACACACATCGTTTCCAGCCTGCAGTAACTAACCTCACAACACTTTTTCTTAATAATAATAATAATAATAATAATAATTTTAATATTTTATAGTGCCTTTCAAGAACCCAAGGTCGCTTCACAAAATAATACAAACAGTTGACAGACAAGAGACAAGCAATCTGCTTATTATAACAATTAAGCAGAAAAGCAGATGGAGAGAAACAACAAATAATTAACATAAGTTATATAATCAAATAAAACATACACTTTGATAAAGAAAGCATGTAACATAAAAAAATGAAAGACAACAAGTAGTTATTGTTGTCACACAACTACTAGACATCACAACACAAACCCTCCCTCTCTCAAACACACACAGACAAATTCCTCTTACACAGTTGCCAGTTTGCATAGTGCTCTCTCTCTCTCTCTCTCTCTCTCTCTCTCTGTATCTCTCTCTTTCTCCCTCTCTGTATCTCTCTCTCTCTCTCTCTCTTTGTATCGAGAGAGACTGCCGCTGTCCCCGCCTCCAGTCTCAAAAGTCAACTTAAACGCGTGCGCGTGGATACAGATTCTGCACTCTCAGTGCCGATTCAGAAACGCGCCCGCGCGAGGACTGTTTTAAATACAGCCGTGTTTTAAAAAATTGCTGGCATCCTGAATCTTCCACCCGAGGGTAATATCTCAAATGTATCAATCAGAGGATGTCTGTTGTATGATATAAGGCATCTTGCTTTACTAAGGCATCTAGTAGTACGATAAATGTGTTCAAGACCTCTTAAAGGGATACCAATTAGTTTACTCGCAATACTCAAAACCTTTATAAGCGAACTCTTTTGTTTCACTGTGACATTTCGAAACCAGCAGGTGATACAAAATGTAAAAAAAACTTTCAATAAAAGAATCATAAAACACTAAGGATTGAAACGCTTCAGTTTATCCCACCTCAGTTTGTTCAAAGACAACCCCAAGATATTTATACTCATTAACACTCTGAATCGGTTCCCCTTTAATAGTGGTCACAGCCCCTGTAGACTCCTTCCTAAAATCTCCTTTGTTTTTGAAATATTTAACTTAAGGTTTGACATGTCACACCAAGAAATAAATTCATTTAAAACACGACTGTCCTCGTCAAGTCAAGTCAAGTCACCTTTATTTATATAGCGCTTTTTACAATACAAATTGTTTCAAAGCAGCTTTACAGAGATAACAGGAAAACAATGTTGTAATAGTATTGTTAAATTCAAAATTAAATGTTAAAAGCCTCCTGAAGGAGGCTAACTAATGCAGTAATGCAGTAAATCTGCAAATTTGATTAAATATCTCCTTGGATGAGTACTTATACAGGTATTTGTGTACAAGTTCATTAATAAATACGCAAGATCGCTGTGAAAATACAGCCCGGAAGACGCAGCGCTGAGAAGAGGCGGGCTACAGAAGGTCTATAGGGGTGGCTGATATACCGGTAGACATGATTAACCCAGAGACATTTGTGAGTAAAAAGTGACCATGTATTTGCAAGTAAACACAGCAATGTGAGCGTAACCAGTAAACAGAAAGAAAACGCACAAGTATATTGGATCCGTGTATTCAGTCTTAAAGTAACTTTACAATAACTGTCGTTATGGATGTTAATCAAACAATAACATCAAAAAAGAGAAAACCTCTCACTACTCTTGACTGAATAACTTTTGCAACAAAAGTTATTAATGTATAAATGTATACAATAAATGTATATTTCATTTATACAGTAAAGACTATGCATTTGTTTTGTTTTTATTAGGGCTGTCAAATGATTAATCACGATTAATCGCATCCAAAATAAAAGTTTGTGTTTACATAATAAATGTGTTTGTACTGTGTAAAATAATTTTGTATATATAAGTACACACACGTGCATTTATATATTTAAGAAAAAATTGTTATTTATATATAAAATATATAAATATAAAAAAATACATAATCGTCGTGATTAATCATTTGACAGCCCTAGTTTTTATATATGTGATTTCTTTATACAATTTGTGTAGCATTTCTTATTTCTAGTCCTTGAAGTTTTTCTGGTAGGTCCATTTCACTTGTCTTTGTTCTATTGTAGATCTGTTTCGACCTCACTCTGACCGTCACTACGGTCTAATAGGATGATAACGTTCCTTATGTATAACGAGACCTTATGTAACAAAGTCATGGCCAAACTTAAACTTACGGCTCGTTCTCTTTACCTTTCTCGCCTTAGAGACCTGGTAGGACCGAATTAATATTGTTATTCGACATTCATTTCATGACCCAAGTGGTGCCTTGTGCCCCTGTGAATTGTAGTGTTTTATTTTTGTATTTTTGTATTATCTGTTCCAATCACTTAATTCATGCTGTATGTGCTTGAATTGTGATAAGTTTATTATTTGATATTTCAAGGCTAGTTTCTACATACTAGCTATTCAAAATTTCAATACAAACATTCAATTCATGCTATATGTGCTTATGAATTGAAATTAGTTTTATTGTATTATTCAGATATTCTGAGGCTAGTTTTTAAACATTTAAAGACATTAGGATAGTTATCCTGAACGATTATTTTGTCCGTCTAATCATGTATTATTTACTTGCAAGAATGTAATGTAGCCCTTACCAAACTTGTGCACACCGTTTAGACACAGGCTACTGATGTATTTATTTGTTGACGGCCAGCATCGGTCGGGCACGCAGCCCTCCTCCTCCTTTAGCTCACGCCAGCGAGAGAACGCTGGACCAATATTGATCCTCGTCCAGCCTTTTATTTTGTCACTCTCCCTTTTTCTCTTTCTACTGTCCTCCGACAAAACCTTTGGCTTCTTGGTTTTACTTGCTGCTTCGGCCATGACAACAACAGACAGAGGTAAAAAAAAAAATGCTCGTTGGGCTCTCACGTCAGAATTTGAGGAAGTGAGGGGTGGTGGGGGAAGTGATGTATGCCGTAAAGCAGTCAAATTTTGTAGTTCTTTTTGTGCTCGGGTTCCTACCCACACCCCGAAGTTACATAGTGCCAGTAAAAGCGATACAGACCCCGTCAGGCTATGGCAGACCTGTCATTCAACCTATTGTAAGTTGATGTACCATCTCAAGGGTTTTGGAAAAATATTATAAAGGTTGAAAAAGTTACATAGTGCTGCTTTAAGTAGAATAAAACGGCAATAACAATGTGAACTAGGTAGGTTAGCTGATTACCTTACAAATCCATAGATATCGTAGTCAGTTCTTCCGGCCGTTAACACTTTCTCTGACAAGTGGATGCGATTAGACCAGGTTTTCGGTTTTGTCATGTGACGTTCAACATATACCCTATTGTGACCTGCCCAGAGGAGAACGACTTCACCGCACTAATAGAGTATGCAGTTCTGTACCTGAGCGTGGTATAGGGAGAGGGAACGCTCATCGGACAGGCATAGTCATAAGCGCTCTCGCAAGCACTCACGTGATCGCCATGAACCACACAGATCAAGCCATCGAGAGTGGTGGAAGTGGCTAAACACACACTCCTGCTTCAGATCCAGAACTACAGATCCTGGCTGCTATTTCAGAGGATGGACAGAGTTGAAGCTCGTCACTCATTTTCACTCAGGAATGCGTTCCTCCACCTGCAGGGTAATCCTGACACTGACCACGTTTACATGCAGCCAATAACCCGTTCAAAACCGGAATATTAGCAATAACCCGGTCGCGCACGGCCATGTAAACACCGGCAATAACCCGAATATGCTCATAAACCGGTTTTTAAAAACCCGAATATTATACCTGGGGTAGCCCTTTTCTAACCCGAATAGTTGGTCATGTAAACGCGGATCAGCATATCCCCATCAAAAGGAACATTGATTTGTGTTATGCGCATGTTCTATTCGCAAGGAATCTTGGTCTTTTGAGTAGAGGAACTTCCGTCTGGCGCATACAAAAACCCGCGTGCAGTATACCGGAAGTAAACAAGAAGAAGAGGTAAAGCACAGCACAGCACCATACTTTTGGGGCGAGGAGGAAATTAATTTCGATCTATTTCAAAGGCGATCGCTATCTTCCCCGAACTATCCATTATCCGCTGCTGCTGCTGCTGCTGTTGTCTTTGGATACAGGAAGAAGAATCGGAACTGACGCATATTGCGTCTTAAGGTTGTCCATACGTCCAGACGCTAACCGTGCGTCGCCGTTTATGTCGGGATATTGCCAATCGATTACAAATTCCATGTATACAGGAGTATCCATGTATACTCTCTGCTCACGCATGTAAACGGGTTATTCCGAATGTTTCAGAAACCCGAATAGTGTCCTTAACCCGACCATAACACGAATATTGACAGCTTGTAAACGTAGTCATTGACGCAGAAGATGCTGATGTATTATCTCTTCTTGCTCCCCAGTCGCTGGTTGATAATGCACAGGGAGCCAAGGAGAGAGACCCCATTCAGATTATGCCCGAGTAAATGGCGAATCAACTGGGGGGGATGATTTTCCAGCGAATAATCTTGTTGCTAGAGTATTTAGTGCAGCAACAATTCTTTGTTTGCAGCCTGACCCAACTCCTGTCGGGGGTGTCTGGGAAGGCATAGCTCAGACTAATTCTGATGATTATACCTCAATTAGTGTTGTCAAAACTAATTTTGAAAATATGACGCTTTGAGCGCTGTTGAGCGGAATCATAAACACCTCTGATTGGCCGTTGTACTCACGCACTCATCAAATATGTCTGTGATTGGCTACAATGATCAGCGCTTCAAAAACATGTTGTAAATGTACATCAATGACGCTCTTCAGCGAGTGCTTGCACAGAAACACACGGGATGTGTTTGAAAGCAGGCATCTGTCAGCGGATCGGTCCTGCTTGTGCTTTCAAACGCTCCTGCTTTCAAAACACTTTCAAACACTTCCGTGCGTTGATCATTGTAACCAATCACAGACATATCCAATGAGCTTGTGAACACAATGGCCAATCTCAGGTGTTTATGATTCCTCTCAACAGCGCTCAAAGCGGCACATTTTTTAAATTTCAGTACCGACTTGGTACCGAAGTCGGTACTTTTGACAACACTAACCTCAATGTTAAGGACAGCATGAAAGAAACCATCTCAGAAGCCTCAGTTCAATGCAAGCTGCAGACGGTTGGCCAATGCCCGTTACCCAAAAGAAACTGGACTGGGGGACATGCAACCAGTAGAACAAGAAATAGCATCATGGACAACTCTGGGACCAGCCAATGCATCTGCTAACCCTCGCTGTCCCAAGAAAAAGTGTGATCTCACGATCCTTTAATGCCAGCTCGTACAGGCTATGCTTTGGCTATCCTCTTAGCAGCCTTACGGAAAACGTTCCAGGTTACTTGACTGTAACCCTGTTCCCTGAAAAAGCGGAACGAGATGCCGCGCTGCTTAGCGCATTGGGAACGTCTTTAATCGTGACCTGCTGTGAATATAGTGTGTAAACACGTCGATACGGAGGTAATATAGCCTCGGTCGGTGACGTCATCGGCACGCACCCGCGACACAAGGCTATAATTAGATGAGCCACAGGTGCATCGTCAGGTCTTTTTGTCTTCAGAAACCTCTCTGTGTTTGGTGTGCAAGCATTTATCTCCAATCTATCTACTACAGATCTTTGTTAGGAGTTATTTAGTTTATGACTTATAAGGAGTCCAGACACGCGTGGGCATTCTCCTGGCTGAGCTCCAGAAATAAGGAGCTTAAATTATTATTATTATTATTAAATGGCATCTTGTTGTGTTGTTGGGTGCAAGAATCGATGAAAAATGAATATGCTGTATCTGGAATTTTGATTTCTAGAAAATATTCACATCATTATAATTCCACCGTAATGTCAGTCTTTACTGTGGTCTTCTTGGCGCTGGCGGCAGAACTGCGGATCGGACCACACGAGTCTTGTACATGAGCATTCAGCACATAGTTATAGCCATCTAAAGATTTATATTCGCTCAGTTTCTCTTTACGCTCTGTTTCTCTGTCAGGTGTAGAAGTCCGGCCACTCAACCGGAGGGAGTGTTAGCGTTAGCGTTAGCGTTAATCCTGTCAGATCGTCCATCCATTGACAGCGTGTACGGGTCGGCCAATCTGGTTCCGTCCGTTAAAATTAACTTTTGCAAATAACAATCGCGGTCCTGGACAGTGAGTGACCTTGCACATTAAGATAAAATCGGATTTTCTCCAGTCATTGTTAAAAAACAAGCTAACAAAACTTGCAAACTAGCGTCATGAAGCGGCAGAGGGATCGTTCTGCCACACATAAGCTCCGCCCACACAAAACGTCACCATGTTTACCAACGGAAAACGGGTTTATAGCGCGTGACGTCCCTCTTCCGGGTCATAGGCATGACTTTGTTACGAGAGAGAAGGCAGAACGAAGGTTATCATCCTATTAGACCGTAGTGACGGTCATCCTTCGGTCCCACAGACCCATAGTTATATTAATTACTTGCGTTTGTTTTCTTTGCTGTTTCTTTGTTACTGTTTATTTTTCTTTAGTAAGCTTGAGAGTTTTTTTTTTTTTTTAGGCTAGTATTAGTTTTAAAATGATAATGAAAACGGTTATAAGAATTGTGAAATTTCAATGTTATCAAAAACCTTGATCTTATTTAAAGAAAAAATAACTATATAGTGATATATATCGTTATCGTGAAATATAAATACTCAAATCGGGATATAAGATTTTATTATTTTATATTATTATTATTAACTATTTATGGTCTGCACAAGAAAGTCTATATTAGACAAGGAAAAGTCCATTTCTTGTTTGTTCATGCTTTTAAGTTTAAGTGTTGTATAGTATTATTTATACTGTATGGTTATTAATATTTTGAATTAGCTGCTTTTTTTTATAGTATATTCAACTTTAGTTTAATTTTTGTTTAAGTTTTAGCAATTTTGTTATGTGCTTACTTTATTCGTTTTTATAAAAAAAAATTATAATTAGCTTTAATTGATATGTATTTCAGTTTTAGTTTCATCAATTTTAGTTATTCAACTTATTTCATTTCAGTTAATCGACCTTGGCAACATTGAAGTTGTTCAATGTTTTTTTTTTTTTATATTTGCATAACAATAACAATATATATATATTTTTTTTTCACGTTTCAGTTTTAGTTACCATTACCAATACCAATGCTGATCTATATAATATAATTATACAACAATTTTTTGTGATTAATGTTATCAGAATCAATGTCTACTTTTGAATAGCCACAGAAACATAAAATTCAATAAGCCACAATTTACTTACACTAAGTATGAGCAATAATAATGATGCTAGTTTTCGCTTTGTTTTGCTATACTGTAACATTATCCTGTTGGACAGAAGAACGTTTCGGTTCTGGGATACCCAGTTATGAGGCACCGTTTCCTCCAGGTATACTTGATTTGATTATGAAGAACCCATAATCCCTCAGAAAAGGCACTGAGCTGAGCCTAATCACTGCTGAGTTGCCATAGTGATTTAATGGTTTCCCTTTCATTGATGTGAAGCACACTAGGGCATGTTGAATTTCCATTAGCTGCTTATTAGCAGATGCAGTTACAGGCGGTTGTGAGTGTTGGTTTAACCCACGAAGAGCTGATGGCGTGTCGTCCACAGTGTTGTCAGAGCAGTTTAGGTGGCAGTGCAAATATTTAAAGTGAAAGCCACATGCTTGGTATTAACGATAATTTGACATTGACTTTGATGTTTGTTTTTCTCTGTAAAGAGAGAAAAATTAAAGAGATAGTTCACGCATGATTTACTCACCCTCAAGCCTTCCTAGGTGTATATGACTCTTCTTTCAGGCGAATACAATCGGAGTTATATTGAAAAATGTCCTGGCTCTTCCACGGCCGTTTTTGTTTTAAAGTCCATAAAAGTGCATCCATCCATCATAAAAATACACTACATAATAAAGGCCTTCTTAAGCAAAGTGATGCGTTTGTGTTAGAATAATATCCATCTTTAAAACTTTATAAAGTAAAATAACTAGCCTCCGGCCAAACGAACATACGGATTCGACTCAAGTCTAACCGCAACTTATGCTTGTAATACTGATATTTACACTACGCCATGATGCATACGCTACTTCTGACGGCATAAGTTGTGCTTTATACGCGAATAAACTGCGTATGGCCGCAAAAATTTTTACTTTGTAACGTGTTCAATTTTAATATTTTTCTTAAACTAACTCCCCGGAGTCGTCTGGAGTATTTTTATGATGGATGGATGCACTTTGAAGGACTTCAAAACAGAAACGGCCATTCTCTGCCATTATAAAGCTTGGAAGAGCCAGGACATATTTTAATATAACTCTTGTATTGTATTCGTCTGAAAGAAGAGTCATATACACCTGATGACTTAAGGGTGAGTAAATCATGCGCACATTTTCATTTTTGGGTGAACTATCCCTTTAAGTCTTCGATTATGTCGCATGAACACTCCTTTTTTCAAAAACAGATTTTACTGTCTGGGTTTTAATTGTTTGTTATGTGCTAGTGGAGGTGTGTGCGGTAACTGAAAGTGCGTGTGTGTGTGTGTGTGTGTGTGTGTGGGAGAGCAGGTGTTTCTACCAGGCTGGTAAACACCATGAGGTGTCCCTGTGCATTTATTATTCAATCACCAATCCTTTTGCACACACACACACAAACACAATCGAGGCGTGTCTTCTGCCGCGTTTATCCCTGGAATGAAAGGTTAATCTCCTGATTGCTGTCGCTTGTCGCCCCCCCGGATTACTTATCTACTTCATCAATCATTGAATCCTCAGCCCATCACCCCCCCCACCCCCCCCACACACACACACACACTTCCTCTATCAGGTGTGCCCATCTTACACAAGCTGAGGAATTCATGAAGGGGAGGAGCTGTTGATGAAGTCTTTCACAGGAAAGATGTTTCTACTTTAGTTTTTCTCACTGCATGTGATGATTTGCAGAGACTAGCGTGTGTTCTTCATATCAGCCTTGCACATCCCACCCACTACTCTTGTTTTTAGGCCCCTATTTTAAGAACTGTGAAAAAACAAGGTCTAGAGACACTTAAAAAAAAAAAGCATTCTTAGAACACATGCGCAAGGTGCCGCAGAAGACGCAAAATGCACACAGTGTTCAAACACGTCAATCTATCGCATGTTTACATGGGAAAACAATAGAAAAGCACTGTAATGCAATGCAAAAACGCTGCTTTAAAATGTTTAGTTCATTGAAATAAAAAATTTGAGTTAATACTATGAAGGAGATTGGTTTAGCTCAAAATATTATGTTATCTGAACCACAATATATCTAAGTTGAATTGACAAAATGTAAAAAGTTATAACAAATCATGAAAATAATTGTTTACAGTGAAAGTTAGCTCAGAATAAATGTACCTGTTTGTACGTATAGGTCATTACGACTTTATTTTGAATAGGAAAGTTACTTTTTTGTATTGACTGTTGTAAATAAAACAAATGTGGTTTACAAAAACCTGAAAATGTCAAACATTCTGAATATTTGTGAGATTGGCAATGAGGGTTTTGAAAGCCAAAACCTTTGCAAGGTATCACTAACTCACATCATGTTACAATAAAACAACATTTTGTGGCAAAAAATATCCAATATCAAGTAGGTAATGTTATCTCAAATAGTGAAATTTGGAGGATCACTTCATTAAAGGCCATGTGGAAGTGAACCTCTTTACAAATAGTGTCCTCTTTCCACAGTGTATAAATAACATTTGGAAATGGCTGTTAGTGTGTCACATCTCTCGATCTAGTCTCGTCATCACAGATGTTGCCTGTTCATGTTGAGTGTATTGTCTGCAGGCGATCCTCCCGCCCGACGGCCAGGTGTGTGGTCGCAAATCCTGTTTTGGAAACAGAAATATCCCAGGAGATCAATCAGTGCTGCTGTTTGTGTGTGACCCGATCGACCACATTATAAGTGCTCTTCTCTGAATCACACGCCGAGTGGAACTTTTCCCATCATCCGTGTGCCAGAAACGTAGAGCGACACTATCACAATAACTTAAGGGAATAAGATAGACGCCTATAGCATTACATTACATCGATTTACATTGGATTTTATATCCACTTTTAGTTTCATGTTTTGGAATGGTATTTGATAGAGACAAAACTCAACGGTCGTCTGCTTAGAAGTTCCCATAGCACCTCTATGTTAACATATATATATAATTATAATAATATAAAGGTGAATGAGATGAAGCTGAAATAAAATAAAAAATAAATATTTGACAAAACCTGTAAAAAAAACTTACTGAAAAAAATAGCTGATATCAAATAGGTACTGAAATTACTAAATTAAGTAATAAATTAAGGCTAAATAGAAATATTTGAATAAACAAAACTAATAAAATGAAAAAAGCGCATAACAAAATGACTAAAACTTAAACTGAAAATATAAACATAAAAGATAATTCATAATGTTCATAAATACTACAGTAACATAAAATAAACAAAATATTTAAATAAAAACGTCCAAAGAAAATGTACCATTTAATGAATTTTTTTTTTTTTAGTAAATATAAAATCTCGCTACAATTTAAAATGGTACATTCTTTTATGATTTGTTAAAGAAAATCTAATATTTAATGAAAATATAAATATTTCTAGTAAATATAAAAATACAGTGTTTGGTATTGTAATCGGATATTTAAAAATATCAGTTGACCAGTTCATCAGTTAACATGGTTAAGAATCAATGCATTTTACAAGCAAACATGTTTATGCAGGAAGTCCCTACTTGTACTGTACTGTAAATAATTTGTTCACCCAAAAATGTGGTAAAGAACCAGTTCACCAATATGGCATGTTTTCGATCAGCCTGTCTAGTCCAATTCCAGATTATGATGTTAAAATGTATAATAATACTCAATGCTGTTTTCAGATCAGCTGATAAGGCGCTCTGGAGCAGATATTAAAGGTGCCAAATGTAAAAATTGAGGTAACAATATCCAAAAAATGAGCTACACGTATCAAAAGAATGAGAAGAAATAAATGCAATGATGTCATTAAAAAAATGACAAGTTATAGTGCTGCCGAGATATAAACCTGAATTAGCATGCTAAATTACTAGCCCCGGCCCGGCCGGTGTCATAATACCAGTTTCGGCCATGGGAGGCGGTATGCGGGCAACATACATAACCACCAGCCAAACTGCAGTACACGAATAACTCGCACGGCTTGTGGGCGGACTTGAACCTGATGTCAATCAATAGGTTACTTGCGTAACCCCGGTTCTCTGATAGCATTAAGTGAGGTGTCTCACTATGGGATACGCCCCTTCCGCGTATTCCTCAGAAGCCCTATTACATTACGCCAGCCCCAATTGGCTGGCAGACATGACGCTGTGTCTGGGAGTGGCTACCCCACCCCTCCTTATAAGAGGAGCAACACAGCGTCATTACGACATTCAAAACAAGCACACCTCTTCCTCGCTTCACACAGCAAGGAGGGTGATCTGGTGAGACACCTCACTTAATGCTATCAGAGAACCGGGGTTACGCAAGTAACCTATTGTTCTCTTTCAAGCATACGTTTCGGTGTCTCACTATGGGATATCCTAACTCCCGTATTGCCAGATAGCCTGTCTCGAAGTCCCCTGCCAACCACAGCACCGCCCCCAGGCTGGACGAGTCATGAGTCATGACTCAACTCCAACGCTCAATACCGCATGTGCTAAAGTCTGAGCTGTAACATCCAGTTTATAAAACCTTGCAAATGTATGCGGCGAGGACCAACTCGCCGCTTCACAAATATCCTGTATCGTGACTCCTTTAAAAAGAGCCCACGAAGTTGCCATTCCCCTTGTTGAGTGTGCGCGTAAACCAGCTGGGGGCACATGACCCCTACTGGAATATGCCAGTGAAATCGCCTCCACTATCCAGTGCGACAAACGCTGCTTAGTAATCGGCTTCCCCGTACGTGGTTTCACCCAAGATACGAACAGCTGATCACACTCCCGGAACCCTTTGGTTCTTTCAATGTAAATGCGTAAAGCACGCACTGGGCACAACTCATTTAGCTTTCGCTGTTCTGACGAAGCAAAAGGTGGTGGATAGAAAGCTCTTAACTCCAAAGGAGTGATAGATTTAACTATTTTGGGCATAAATGCAGGATTAGGTCTCAGAACCACTCCTGCATCCCCGGGCATGAACTGTGTACATGCTGAATGCACCGAAAGTGCGTGAATCTCACTTACGCGCTTCGCCGAGGCCAAGGCTAACAACAGCGCCGTCTTAAACGACAATATTTTCAAATCAATCTTGTCCAATGGCTCAAATGGGGGCATTGAAAGAGCATCAAGTACCAGTGCCAAATCCCATGAAGGGGAAATCGGTTTTGAAACTGGTAAAGCGCGACGCGCGCCCTTCATGAACCTGCACACTAAAGGATGCTGCCCAACGGTTTTATTATCAAACCCTATGTGACAAGCAGAAATAGCGGCCAAATACACTTTTATGGTTGAAAATGCTTTCCCTTGGTCTATCATATCCTGTAAGAATGATAGAACAACTGCCACTGAACACTGAAAGGGAATCTCGTGCTTAGCCGCACACCAGCGCTCAAACACGCCCCATTTGCAGTCATAGAGAGACCTAGTCGACGAAGCTCTAGCATTCTGTATGGTTCTGATAACACTGTCAGACAGACCGGTTGTATTTAAATTGAACCACTCACTGGCCAGGCCCATAGTGCCAATCGTTCTGGGTGGGGATGAAAGATCTCCCCCTCTGCTTGTGACAGTAGATCTCTGCGTAACGGGAGAGACCAGGGGTCTTCGTACAGCATATGTATGATCTCCGCCAGCCAGTATTTCCCTGGCCACCTCGGAGCAATTAATATGAGCTTTAGTCCCTCCTCCCTCACTCTGTAGAGTGTTGGGGATATTAATGCTATCGGTGGGAACGCGTATAGGAGAGTGCGAGGCCAATCGTGTGCCAGCGCATCTATCCCCAGAGGCGCGCTCTGATCTTTCAGGGAGAAAAACAGAGGACACTGAGCATTGCCGTGCGACGCGAACAGATCCACTGTCGCTCTGCCGTATATTTCCCAGATTTGTTCGACCACTTCCTTGTTCAATTTCCACTCCCCGTAAAGTGGATTGCCTCTGGACAGCAGATCCGCACCCCGGTTCATGACACCCTGTACGTGCGTCGCTCTCAGGGATGAAAGATTGGCATTGCTCCACAAAATCAGTTTGCGTGCCAGCATGTGTAAGGGAAGTGATCTGAGGCCTCCCTGGCGATTTATATAAGCCACGACTGTAGTGTTGTCCGTTCTCACGAGAACATGATGCCCTCTCAGAAAAGGGAGAAAATGCTTCACTGTCAGAAACACGGCCAGCATTTCCAGATAGTTTATGTGAAGATTGATCAGATGGTGACCCCATCTTCCATTCACTATTCTGCCCTCGTAGATGCCCCCCCAACCGTACAACGAAGCGTCCGTCGTTATAACTTTTCTGGCTTGAACCACGCCCATGGGTACTCCTTGAACCAGAAAGGTTGGGTGTCTCCACTGACGCAGTGCAAGGACTGCCTCTGACGTCACTGTCACTCTCCTTCGGCAGTGCCTTAATGGGTCCAGTCTCAGAGACGCTACCCAGCGCTGAAACTCTCTCATGAATAGTCTGCCTAAGGGAATAACTATTAGGGCTGAGGCCATCAGTCCCAATAATCTGAGGCATGTACGGAAAGAGACATTTTTCCCCCTCCGAAATTCGGTCAGGCATCGGGTGAATTTTTCCACCCTGTCCCTTGACAGTCGTGCTGTGAAGGTCACCGAGTCCAGTGACAGCCCCAGATATGTTATGGACTGTGCGGGAATCAGAACACTCTTTTCGGTGTTTAGTCTTAAGCCCAGTTTCTGTATGTGCTCCAGAAGCATGGTTGTGTGATATCTCACTTCTTGTTCTGACTGAGCTGTCACCAACCAGTCGTCTATGTAAGTAGCGAGACGGATGCCCTTTTCCCTGAGCGGGGTCAGGGCCGCTTCTGTACATTTTATAAATACTCTTGGACTCAGAGACATGCCAAACGGAAGAACCAGGTATTCGTATGTCACTCCTAGGAAAGCAAACCTCAGAAATTTCCTGTGGGGTGGGTATATCTTTATGTGAAAATACGCGTCTTTCAGGTCGATCGATGTAAACCAATCGCCTGGGCGCACCAGTTTTAGGAGTGTAGAATGAGTGAGCATTCTGAACTTGTACTTCCTTAAGTATTTGTTCAGTGCACGCAGATCTAATATGGGGCGAAGGGCACGAGTCCCTTTCTTTGGGACTAGAAAGTACCTCGAGTAAAACCCACTGTGGCTCTGCTCGGGTGGTACCACTCTTATCGCCTTTTTGTTCAACAGTGAATAAATTTCGTCCTGAAGAACATGTTTTAACTCTTCCCGCACATGAGAATGAATTATCCCTTTGAAGTGGGGGGGGGAAGTGGCAAACTGCAGTCTGTACCCGAATTGTATTGTCTTTAATACCCAGCGGGACTGTGTGCACTCTCGCCAGTTGTTTATTTGCAGCGTTCTGGTGCCATCGTGTGGCTGAGTCATGAATGAGTTCGTGGTCTGTACTGCGCATGCGTGGGCACTTAGCGCTTGGACAGAGTCTGAGTGTTTCATCACCTCTAAGGGATCGAAAGCTCCCCGAGGTGATGTTATAATGTGTTCTGTTAACATGTTTTGCAACATTTTTTGGGGGATTGTGTTTTGCAACATTCTCTGGGGGTACAGTGAAAACTTTATTGAATTTTGAACATGAAAAGTGCTTGTGACTAGTGGGTTGGTGTGCACCACTGCACCGTTTCTTTTCTTTCTCACCGCTCTGTTTCCCCTGGCCCAACCGGGCGCTGTTTTCCCCACAGAACATCTTTGACGAACGCTGAACGTGTGAGGGTCGGGAGCTAGCAAACTGGGGGGCTGTTGACTCCCTTCCCTGGTGAAAACCCTGTCAAACCGTCTTCTTCTTCCTCCTCGCTCCCTGAAGATGGGGATGAGGATGAGGTTGAGGAGCTGACTGGACCGTCTGAGCTGCTGCCGGCGGATAGTTCTTCCTAGGCCAGGCAGATCTCTGCTCCTGTGCACCGCTCTGACCCGCTGCATTCACGTTGGGTCTCTGCCGTTTCGGAATGCGAAAGTTGGGGGGTGGGCGGGCCGTCACCTGTGCGAAGGTCTGTCGGGGTGGCGGAGGTGGTGCAGTCTGCGTCTTTCTCGGCATACAGAGCTGCAAGGCCTCGTCATCCCTCTTTTTCTCCTCGCATCTCTTTTGCATTAGTGACAGAGCTGAGCCGAAAATGCCATCTGCAACCACCGGTGCGTCAAGGATGGCTTCTTTTTCCCTGTCGGAGAGATTAGCGAGATTAAGCCATCGCCCTCTCTCCTGGATAACCATTGTGGCCATGGCTTTCCCGGCGGCTTGAACCGCGCATCTCTGAAGACGCAGAGAGAGATCCGTGACAACACAGATCTCTTCCCAGTGTGTCTGACCTGGCGTGGTAGTCACTTCGTCCTGCAGCTCCGCTTGGTATGCGGTCAGCAGAGAGATCGCGTTCATAGCCCTTACAGAGAGCGCGACTGCTTTGTAAGCACGTTCCGTCATGCTCGACTGGAAACGGTCAGCTTTGGATGGCAACGTCGGATTTGCAGCCGCCGTGCGCTTCGGTTGCAAGTGCGCGGCAACTAATGGCTCCATGGGAGGCATTCGGAGAAGGCCCTCCTTTTCCATCCCCTCTACATCCAGAACGGAGCCACCCTGCACGGGCATCTTGCTCGTGAACGGCTTGTCCTTCCACGTGACCGCGACCTCCTCGAGGAGCTCCGGGAAAACAGGAAGGAGCTGTCGTGCAGCCCGTTTTGCACTCGGCAGTCTCTTCCCCTCATAGCGAGACTTTGCAGTCTCTGCTACCACGGTCGGCCACGGAATATCAAGTTTTCCTGCAGCGCGTTTGCACACGTCCTGCAGATCAACACTGAGAAGCGGAGAGGATGGTGTCCTGTCCGCCTCTTCCGTGGATCCCGCCGCGGCGAGGAGTTGAGCCTGGTGCGCAGGCTGAGGGAGGAATGGAGAATCTTCGAAGTCTTCCTCTTCGTCAGAGAGAAGAAAATCCGATTGCCCCTCTTCCTCAAATTCGACCGCGTCCTCTTCCTCGTCCGTGCTGAGCAGACTGGAAAGAGGCATGCACGCGTCGAGCTGTTCACTCCAGGATAGAGCTGCCGTGGTGGGCAGTTCTACAGGAATGGATACCTGCGGAGTGGCAGCTGGTGCAGGGCTAGGAGTCATGAGGGGATCCTGGCCCGACAGGCTAGCTTGGCGTGCTAGCCTGCGACGAAGGCTCTTCGTGGTGAAGCGTGCGCAGTGTTCACACGTGCCGGGACTCTCGATCGCCAGTTGAGCATGTTTCAGCCCGAGACATGCAGAGCAGACCTGGTGTGTGTCTTTGCATGAGATCTTGTTCCCGCATGAACAGAGTCGCACAGAATCTCCCTCGCTAGCCTGGATAGTCTGCATTGCTGCAGCCATCTTGGTATCGAACAGTCCTTGCAATCGGCTGGGATGCAAATCGAAGGATGCCAGACGAAACACGGCGTGGTGGCCAGTAATTCGTCCAAGAGTTCGTACAAAGTTTAAAGGCTTCTAGGCTTCTGGTGTGAAGCGAGAAGAGGTTTTTGAATGTCGTAATGACGCTGTGTTGCTCCTCTTATAAGGAGGGGTGGGGTAGCCACTCCCAGACACAGCGTCATGTCTGCCAGCCAATTGGGGCTGGCGTAATGTAATAGGGCTTCTGAGGAATACGCGGAAGGGGCGTATCCCATAGTGAGACACCGAAACGTATGCTTGAAAGAGAACGCGTCTATATGAGACCGGCCTTTATAATTTATTGTTGAGATGTTGTTCATTGAGTCTCTAATCTCTAAAAATCTCCAAATGAACTGCGGTCTTACTATCGTGTCAATTGATTTGATTAATATGCGCGAGGGAGAGAGAGAGAGCAGGAGGACTGCGCTCGTGTTGTTTGAAGACGTGAGAGTGCGCGCGCGCGGCCGGGACGCTCTCTCTCTCTCTCTCTGCTCGTTATAAGCCCTGTCAAGCGAAGGAGTCATTATATTCTACATCACTCACCGATCAAAATAGGCTTTGGCGGGACAAAGCGGACGATTTGACGGTTTTAGAAGATTAACAACCCGAAACTAAAAAACAGACTATAGGCCAACTTTCTGGAGGTATACTGCCCCCATCTGGTATGGAATATGTGGAGTATGAATTTATTTTTTTGGCAGACATTCCACATGGCACCTTTAAAGGATTAGTTCACTTTAAAAAAAACTTTTGCTGATAATTTACTCACCCCCATGTCATCCAAGATGTCCATGTCTTTCTTTCTTCAGTCGAAAAGAAATGAAGGTTTTTGATGAAAACATTCCAGGATTTTTCTCCATATAATGGACTTCAACAGGACCCAAACGGTTCAAGGTCCAAATGACAGTTTCAGTGCAGCTTCAAAGGGCTTTAAACGACACCAGACGATGAATAAGGGTCTTATCTAGACAAACCATCGGCATTTCACAAATAAATAAAAAAGTTTAAGTTTTATAAGCACAAATGCTGGCCTTGCTCTGTTCTGTGATGCGCGTTCGTAACTCACGTAATACACAATTACGTTGAAAAGGTCACGCGTCGGCGGAAGTACCGAGTCAGTGTTTACGAATGTGAGGAAGGAGGACCATATACACATATTCAAATGTCTTTCTGTCAGTTTATCGTTTAAATGCCCATTTCGTGTGCGTATCCTGGGGGTTTTAATATTAAAAAGGCTAAAAGAACATTTTCGTCATGTTAGAAGCGTGAATTACGTGAGTCACGAACGCGCATCACAGAACAGAGCAAGGCGAGCATTTGTGCTTATAAAACTTAAACTTTTTTATTTATTTGTGAAATGCCGATGGTTTGTCTAGATAAGACCCTTATTCATCGTCTGGTGTCGTTTAAAGCCCTTTGAAGCTGCACTGAAACTGTCATTTGGACCTTGAACCGTTTGGGTCCTGTTGAAGTCCATTATATGGAGAAAAATCCTGGAATGTTTTCATCAAAAACCTTCATTTCTTTTCGACTGAAGAAAGAAAGACATGGACATCTTGGATGACATGGGGTGAGTAAATTATCAGCAAAAGTTTTTTTTAAAGTGAACTAATCCTTTAAGGACAGCCTGATTTAAACTGAGTTCGTCTGACTCGATTCACACACCTCGGTCTCAGTCTGGCCTCCAGCACATGAGCTGCACCTGCTTTTTGTTTATTTTAGGGAACGTTATATAATGCAATCCGCAGAAATGTCGAGTCTGGGACCTGCACTAAACTGAATTTAGGCTGAGCACTGCCTCAGGAAGCAAGATGTCACGTGGTGTCGGTCTCTTGAGAGATTATTACATTTTTTGTGGTATTTAATTAGATTGAATTAATAATTTTCTAAAGAATGTCAAACCCCTGTGTAGTTTGTTTGCCTCAGTGCTCTAATTTCAATTATACTACGGGGCTGTTGAATGCTTGAATCTGATTGGTTGATGAACGTTCTAAGGCGTGTGATTATTTTCTTGGAAAAGTAGTTCCAGGCAGGTCTTGACCGCATTACATGTCCATATCACATATTACACCCGACAACAGCAAAAGAACCAAAACCCACAATGACACTGACCAAGCAAATAAATATAGTAAATAATAGGATAAAAATCAGTTCTGGCAGATCACGTTAGTCAAGCTCGCATCGGTGACTCTCAGCTGATCCACGTCTACCTATAGGAATACGAATCCTAGTATTCATATAAAGCTCCTTCAGTATTATCAGGGGCTGTCGCGTGTCTCAGGAGCACATTACCCTCCTCCCTCCCCAGCTCCACCTCTCGCCAGTCAGCATGGCATTCTGATTCCCCTTGAATCAGACTAAAATTCTCTAATTATGTTGTACATTAAAATTAATTATACCATGGTCTGTGTGAAGATTTACTAAACAGGGCAAATTAGTGTGAAAGTGCAATTCCAAAAAAGCACAGATACGAGTGGAAAGTTCTGCACGTGATCTACTGACGACACACAAATTACAGAACACAGACGCAGCCGCATCATTTACATAATGACCAACGCAATCTACTGAGCAGCGCACATTAGCGTCTGGTTTAAGACGTGCTTTTTTTGGGCAGTAAGTAATGGCGCAAACACAAGGAAATTTACTTGCGCAAACCTTAGTAAATGACGTTACATGATTAATTTAAAGGTCCCGTTCTTCGCGATTCCATTTTTCAAACTTTAGTTAGTGTGTAATGTTGCTGTTAGAGCATAAATAATACCTGTAAAATTATAAAGCTGAAAGTTCAATGCCTAGCGAGATATTTTATTTAACAGAAGTCCCCTTTCAAAGCCTACAGCGAACGTCCGGTTTGGACTACATCCCTCTACTTCCTTTTTTAATGACGTAACTAGAACAGTACAAGTGACTTTAGGAATACACAAAAAAGGGGGCGTGGTCTTGTTGCACTCCCACGGAGAAGAGGAAGAGTTTAGTTTGTAGAGTGTGTTTGTCGCCATTTCGTCGAGACACTGTTATTTTCATGCCGGAGTATATTCACATTTTTGCGCATGGCATGCATCTCCAATGTGTGGTAAGAGGCGTGACCTTTCCGGGCAACGTGCGATAAGTGTCGAATCACAACACAGGAACCGCTGGCCCAATCAGAACTCGTTACGTATTTCTGAAGGAGGGACTTCATAGAACAAGGAAGTCATCGGCTCGTTTTTTGGACAGTGAAAACAGCGGTATACAGATCAGTAAATTGTGTGATAAATACAGGTTTTTTTTACACGTGAAACATGAACACATTTCACACTGTGTTATATTGCACACTGTAAACACAATCAAAGCTTAAAAAAAACATGAAGAACGGGACCTTTAAATACTCTCCTCCCATACATTGTGTGTCTAAAAGGGAAACTCCTACAAATGCATATGCAATAAGGTCAGCCGCAAAAGTAACCCTGTCCGCGTATTTTCAGTGCAATTTTTTTTACTGCATGTCTTTTTTAGTTTTTTAATGCCAAAAGAGTTTTTGCGCTACTAAGCTGTTAGTAAATCTGCCCCATAATGCCCTGATATACTGTACTTCAAGTGTTGTATGATGTCATTTTGAAAAAAAATCAGTAAACACCTTTAAACTACAATTGGTCCTTTGGGATTTCGTAATAGGTAGATGTGCTCTGTGGCTCCGCATCCTTTGACATGCTTTAGAGTAAAAATGTAAGTTATAAATCTGAATGAAAGTGACACTGACACTGTTTTTTCATGTTTAAACCTGTAAAGCTGCTTGCTTTAAAGCAATTTGGTGTATAAAGTGATATATAAATAAACACGATGTGACTTCACTGGAGTTGCAAACATCCATGATCGAATGCTTTCTTAACTGCTGTTTTCTCACGCTGTCATTTTTGTTGTTTATTTCGTTATTGAGAGGAAATCACATATATTTGCATATTAATCTAAACAGGATGTCCAGTATCAGTACAACACTGCTCAGGTCTTTCTTTTACCCCTAAACATGAACGTGAAGGGCCATTACATTTCCAGAAGGACACAAAAGCACTATAAATGTATCATACAATTAGCCATATGATAACTTTGTGGTAATCTTTTTCAAAGAATTGGTTCTAAAAATGATCTGAATGTTTGATTTATGAATTGAACTATGACTTTAAAAGGTCTTTCCGAGAAGGCTTCCTCTCCCCTCTGCTTTTGCTCCTGACCTCTTGTTTCCTCTCAGCGAAACCACAATTTCTCCAGCGGCCAAACCAAGCAAAAGTGTGTTTTTAATGGTACATGAGAAAGAAGAAGGAGAGAGAAATAGAAAGTAGGCTATGTTAATGGAAAAGAGTGCTTAATGGAGGGAAAGAAAAGATAAAGGAGAGAGAATGTGACAGTATTATTGACATTATCACAATGTCAATGATTGTTCCTAATGGTACTCTGAAACATAGTTCAATTCAAGAGTGCATTGTGACAAGCTTGGTGAACAAATGACTAAAATAAACTGGCCTTATTTTTCCAATAATGAAAAGTGCAGCTGACGGTCAATCACGAAATGGGTTTAGCGTTCATCAAAATGACATTCTTTCAGGCATAACGTTATAATTCCAGATCATGTTTTGGAGTCCGTCTCTGCCCCCAGCGTCCCTCTCTCTGTCCTCTGTGTATTTCGGGAAGTATAATGAGGAAGCCTCAACAGACAGGCCTGTGTTGTAATCTAGTCCACATCCCCTGGTTCCTCTTGTGTCTCTGACCGGAGAGGAATGTGCTGTTGTCCCAGTTCCCCAGCTCTGAACTGTTGCTTTTACTGAAGGCAAGGATCACTAATACAAGTAATCATACTCACAGGCTCTTGTGACTTGGACTAGTAAGCAACCTCCTAGCAACCCAGGTCACCTTACAACCACCTAGCAAGACCCTAGAAACTGTATAGCAGGAAACACACTAAATAATAATTGATAATTCCGATAAGGTGATTATTTTTTGGGTGATATGCCGAAAAAATTAAATCGTAATTTTTACAATACGTAACAAAATGTATTCATCAACTGAAAGCTGAATAAATAAGCTTTCCATCGATGTATGGTTTGTTAGGATAGGACAATATTTGGCCGAGATATGAGATTTGAAATCTGGAATCTGAGGGTTAAAAAAAAATCTAAATATTGAGAAAATCGCCTTTAAAGGTTTCCATTTCTGTTGGCGATTGTGCTGCATCCAGTTAGAAAAATATTTTTTTTAATATTTTGAAGGTAGGAAATTTACTAAATATCTTCATGGATCATGATCTTTACTTAATATCCTAATGATTTTTGGCATAAAAGAAAAATCGATAATTTTGACCCATACGGTGTTTTGTTGCCACAAATATACCCGTGCGACTTAAGACTGGTTTTGTGATCCAGGGTCACATATGATTCAAGTAACATTCTCGATATTAACCATCCGGTTAAAAAAGTTATATTCCAAGTGTACATGTAATGATTGAATCCACTGGAGGCAAGCTGGTTAATGAGAACCCAAATGCAACTTTAATTAACACATTCACATGACATACACGAAACAGGAACAAGGAACAAGGAACAAAACCCAAACCGTGACACTACCACACCTGAAGAGATCAACATGGTGTAAATGTATAAAATATGCATGAAATATTAAATCAAATATTGTACAAACGTACCTTAAGCACAGGGACGTGCACAGGAATTTTGAGGGGCAGTTGCTCTGACCGGAAAAAAGGGCAACTCACAAAAAAACAACTCACGGGCTATATGAAGGACTGAGAATAACAGGGTCTTTATTAAAATATATACACAAAGAAGTAAAAAACTGAAATACAGCAATCACCTTAACTACTACTAATAATAACACAGAAAAATATGACTTGAGTCATGAAAATCCCTACATCAATATCCCTATCAATATCCTATCAAGTCACTGATAGGTTTCTCCAAATTTACATACTAAACAACATGCAAAGCTTCAAAGGAGAAGCCGCCTATTAGGGGCCATTTCAACAAAAAAGAAAAAAAACAGAAAAAAAACATTTAATTGTCTTGCTACACTGCAGCATAATAAAATAGTCTCACACTCCACTAATATTTCTGTGAATTGAATTAATCTTGCACTTTTTTGCTTTATGTCTGAATATATTCAGTTGAATTTTGCCCATACAAATTGCCTTATCTGACCGTGTTTATGTCCAAACTCAATGCCTCATATTATGGTCTTATTTATAAAGATTGCAAAACGTCAGAGATGACAGGTTTATGATATACAACTTTGTAAATCGTATACAAAATGTATTAACAATGTGTTAAATGCCACCAAAATACACATGAGAAAAAGAGTTCCTCATATTATTGTTTATTGTTTTTTTTTTAATGATTATTAATTTTTTTATTCTGTATTTTTTTAAATTTGAAAATAAATAATCTGGATTGAATTGACGGATGGGGGAAAACTCGCTTCTAATCAAATAAATAATTAAACGCTTAGATTTCGGGAAAAAATACAATCCTTTTTTAACCTTTTGGCTTCCCGTACATTCAGTTGTGCTTCTTGCTTGTATTCAGTTCTGATGGTACGTATGGTAACTCGGCAACTACGCATGATTTGTATTATGATTGCGTAAAGGGAACACGAATTCGGGTAGGGAACAGGATCGACTGCTTCACCGGTCGCGTGCAGCGCTGCAGCCACGGAAACAGAGTTTTGCCCTTAACCCACTGACTTTCACTTTCGGTGCCCGAATGGAAGTGAATGAGGCTTTGCGATTTTTTTTGTTTTTTGTTTTGATCTTTTATCTAAGCCTACTGAAATTCTGCATCTATTGGACTATTTATTTATTTTCCCCCTCGGAAGGGCAACGTGAGTAGAGAAGGGCAATGGGCAGTTGCCTGGGCAACCTGAGCAACCCCCCTGTGCACGTCCCTGCTTAAGCATATCCCATACATATAAAAAGTAATAGCAATAAATAACAGCAGTAATAGGCTATTATTAACAGCAAATGCTTTGTAAAAATAAAAAATAACAGCACCTTTCAGCCTCTCATGCAAACATGACATATCAAACATACAGTAGTAGTTCTTTACAGGTTTTTGCATTACATCGCGCTATTTTACTATGGATGCACTGATATGAAAATTTTGGCCTTGACCGATAACCGATAATTCTTTATATTTGAAAGCTGATAACCAATGTATTGGCCGATAGATCTAAATCCAAACTTTTATATACATTTTGAGAGCCTGATTACAAAAGCAAAAATCTCACCATTAAAATCCATCTCCCAAGCACACAATTATAACGTTCTCATTTGTAGTTTTATGTAGCCTATTTGACAGTTTACTGTATTTTCCTTTTTTGAAGTGATTTCAGTCATAAGTGATTTTAATGACACTGTGCGCATCTGAAGTGTCTCAGCTGAAGGAAATAATCCATTATTTATTGACTTTAATATATCAGCAAAATTTTCTTATCAGGCCGATAACGATAACTTTAAAAAGGAACATATATCGGCCGATACCGATATGGTGGCCGATATATCGACCGTCACAATATTTTACCTATTGTTTTTATGTTTGGCTGTTGCACTCGTGTCTCTCGTCTTTTGCAGCGTCTCACCCATAAAAACGTGGCACTCAAGTATAAAAAAGTTCAAGTCGCATCTAATAACTTATTTCCCATTCCACTGGCCGCGTCTTATTTTTTTCAAAGCAAGAACGCATTTCTCAGTGATGTGTTCATCATGTGGTCTGATAATTTTCTTGTCTTAACTGTTATCATAGCTGAATTGTCAACATGTCTAACTGTAACATTTGTTAAAATTTTTATTAAAAAACGCAATTTCTCGATAAAAACATTAAATTTTAATTCATCTAAAAAAAAAAAAAAAAACGTGAAAATCGCCCAGCCCTAGTTATGGGCATTAAAACTGATAACAACTGTTCCGGGCGTCATTCACATTTGTTCACTTTCATGTTCTCACAATTTTGTATTGCAAGAATTCATAAAATTGTTACTGGCCAATTGACCCTTCGCATGGAGCTTGATTGACAGGTAATCTGACCAATCATACTTCGCCATCCGCCATTTTGTCCGACAAAGCAGTCAGGAGAGATTTCCTCAGATATTAGTTTAACATGGGAGGATTTGAACTTGAAAAACTGAATGTACTGACGCTTTTCCGCAGTTAAAACATTCCTTCTGATGTTCATTCATGTTTATTTGATGCTATAAATGAACTAAAAGGAAGAGATGATCGGATCACGAGCAGCTTTAACTGAGGCTCTACAGCGATCTGTCACGACACATTAAAGAGCCACAAAACGGTATTTATTGTTTAAATTTCTTTTAAAAAATGACCAAATTTGAAAGCTGAGACTTTGTTTAATATGTTTAATATAAAAAGTAACCGAAAAGTAACCTGGTCTGTCCTGTCTGTCAGCGTGTTGTCAGTCTCCTCTCTGCTCCACGATGTATTTTTCACTGCGTGAGAACATGAGAGCGGCGTAGTTTGTCAGACATAGCGACAGTAACTAAGGGGGGCGGGTCTTTGCGAAGGGTCAATTGACTCATAAACTCTTTCATTTGGCGCTTGGCGAGTGTTAATTTTAGGCCCTGCATGCATGTGTTAGTCGTGTGCATTTTCCTTACAGTAGAGTTTGATGAGGTCACATTGCATGACTAAAACAAAGATGTCTGACATATGCACTGTTTGCAGTTTTACGCTTGGCATGCCAATATCTGTGTGCCATGTTCAGTTGTGTGTGAGCACTAGTGTGGCATTGCTGTGCTCGAGCTTTGGAGACTGCATGTCCTGTGTGTGTCCTCTCAGGGTCAGCGTCAGCGGTTTAGCCCAGTCTTCCCCTGTCCTCTGGTCATGTGCCGAGGACACGCGTACGTGCGCAGGCTTAACTATGCATCATACCAGTGTTTGTCCTCCATGAGCTCTCTGGGATAAGGTTGCCTGGCCGGATCTGTGCCGCTGAGGAGCGATAATCACATCCTGTTTAATAATGAGTTTGCTCTTAATCTTCATTCCATTCTCAAATATTGAACAGAGCTTTTAGGCCTGATCACAGATCCCATGTTCATTATTTGTGATTGGATCATGTGTGCAGTGGTGTAAAGCCAAATGAAACAACTGAAGTTGAATCGACACTACATAATGTTTCATACCGTTTGGCTTGCTTAGTTGGGGTTTAAAAGACGATTAATGTTCAGTAATATCATCGGTTCGACTGCACTGACACTATCGGATGAGGGACTGAATTAAGCTGGATGATGACGTCACTGTCTTCTGTAGAGCTGTTGTGTAGCGCAATCAGATTTGGCTCATACTTGACTCGAGATGAATAACGACAGTTGTCTTCTGTAGAGCTTCTTATAGATGAATTGATCTCATTTCATTATTGATGAACTTCAAACAGTTCTTCAACACTGAACTGAATAATGACACTATTGGGTTATACTTTCAATTTCAATGGTCCACTTTAGACATTCTCCTAACTATACGTAACTTTGCAACTTGTCAACTAGCAGTCATTGGAGTATTAGTAGACTGTCTGCTTAATATCTGTTAACACTTTATTTTGATGCTCCCAACAGACATTTACTGACTACAAGTAACTTTGAAACTGCAACACCTAACAGTCTAGTTGACATCTAGTTGCAAAGTTACTTATATGTAAATAAAAGCCTAAATTAAATCTTTTCATCATATAAAGTGAGCTTATCTCTTGACGGTTAAAACGCTTGATTTACATGGATTCGGTTTATGACACCTTTATGACCTGTTTTGACCTTCTTAGGTTTGATTACCTGGACATAAACCTCTCAGGTTTTCATTTTAAAATGACTGTTTCGAAGATTAACCAAACCCGTACGGGTTTGGAATAACATGAGGATGATTAAATGATGACAACGTTTTCTTTTTTGGGGTGAACTATCCCTTTAATCTCTTCTAGAGATCTCGCTGTGCTGTTATCCGTTAACATCTGCTTCTGGTCCACGAGTGGATGTGTGTGTAGGGCTCGTTTCAACCAGTGAGATTTCTCTGTGGGCTGGGCCGCAGAAACTAAATATTGTTGTCACATTCCCAGTTAGAGATAAGAACTCAAATTTACATGGAAGAGCTTTTACTGCTTACCATTATACCCTGTCGTGTGTGGTTAGCTCTTGTTAAGACAAGTCTGTTTGAGAACATGTCAACATTCGACCCATCTGTGACTTGCACTGTATTTGTCGATCAAATTACTTGTGAAATGACAGGAGCGCTGTCCCAGCATGATGTTACTCCTGCCAAAACTTTTAGGAATTTTGCCGTTGTTTTAGTTAGTGGCTGCCAACTTTTTCTGACCCAGGAACTAATTATATTTTAGAACTATTTATATAATATTATAGTATTAAATATAGCGTATAATATTTTTTTATTTTTTTTTCAACAATTGTGTTTTTTAATATATATTCCTATGTAGCTTTAATTTATTTTTATTTCAGTGTTTTAGTGGTCACGCTTTATATTTGGTGTCTTTAACTATGCACTTACGTCAAAAAATTATAATAATTAGGTACAATGTACTTATTGTGTTGTATTGAAAAACACTTGTGCTGCTATTGAGGTGTAATACGGGTAAAGTTTGGTGCTATGCTTAGGTTTAAAGGTGGGTTAAAGTTTGGGGCAGATAAAAATATGTATGTACACAATAAATTAATTGTATTTAATGATTAAATGTTATTACATAGTAGTTAAAGACACTTAATATAAATATACAATTTTGATCTATTTCAGTTAGTTGTCAGTGAAACATTTAACATTTTTAAGTTTAATGTTTTTTAACGTTTTTAAATGTAATGCAATATGGATATTTAATTAAATGTATATTTCAATTATCAAAAATCTTCGTAACACTTTACAATAAGGTTAATTTATTAAACATTAGTTAATGTTTTAACTAACATGAACTAACCATGAGCAATACATTTGTTACTGTTTATTAACTGTTTTATTAACTATTAACTGTTTGTTAATCTTTGTTAACAGTAGTTAGTTAGTTTACAGTGCACACTAACATTGTTACATTAATTACATACTTTGATCATTATTTAACGTTCATTTATATAGGTAGAAATACCATGAAATGTACATGCTATTTATAGTCAAAATATTTTGTATATCTGTCCCTGTCGGACCTTGATGGACCCCTAATGTTCTGTTGGCCCCTGGTTTTACTGTATTCTGATTGGTTATATGTATTTTGTCTTACAGAGGGGCTTTCTCTGAGGTGGTGCTCGCAGAGGAGAAGAGGACGAGAAAACTAGTGGCGATTAAGTGCATCCCGAAAAAAGCTCTGGAGGGGAAAGAAAACAGCATTGAAAATGAGATCGCTGTGCTCCACAAGTGAGTCATTAAAACAGCTGTTTTAGTCCACTTACAGATGTATGTGACACACACACACACACACACACACACACACACACACACACACACACACACACACAACACACACACACACACACACACACACACACACACACACTGCCCCTATCCCTAAACCTCCCCATCACAGGAAACATTCTGCATTTTTACGTTTTTAATAAAACATTGTTTTTTATGTTTTTTTAAGCTGTTTGAATTACGAGGATTCGTGTTTAAGTTGTAATACCAGTGTAATACACATGTCATTGTACAAATTTGTGTCCTCATAAATCACACACACACACACACACACACACACACACACACACACACATGTCTGGTTCGCTATCTTTGTGGGGACTCTCCATAGGCGTAATGGTTTTTATACTGTACAAACTGTATATTCTGTCCCCTTACACTGCCCCTGTCCCTAAACCTACCCATCACAGGAGACGTGCTGCATTTTAATTTTTTTAATAAAACATTGTTTTGTATGTTTTTTAAGCCATTTGATTTATGAGGACTTTTGAAGTGTCCTCATAAACCACCCATAAGTTGTAATACCAGTGTAATACACATGTCATTATACAAATTTGTGTCCTCATAAATCACATAAACCAACCCACACACACACACACACACACACACACACACACACACTCACACACACACACACAAATCACTTGCTGTCCTCTCTCCCTGAGATAACATGGCTGTTACATATAGATGAAGACTTTCATGGACTTTACAACTCTGGGCCACAGTGTTCATACAGCTAGGGTGTGATATTTAATGTGTGCGTGTGTGTGTGTGTGTGTGCGTGTGTGTGTGTGTGTGTGTGTTTGTGCATGCGTGTGTGTGTGTGTGTGTGTGTGTGTGTATGTGTGCTCGTGTTTATATTACATTGTGGGGACCAAATGTCCCCACAAGTATATTAAAACCTGAAATCACCTACATTGTGGGGCCCAGTCAGCGGTCCCCATGAGGAGAACAGCGTATAAATCACACTAAGTAATGTTTTTTGAAAATGTAAAAATGCAGAATGTCTCCTGTGATGGGTAGGTTTAGGGACAAGGGCAGTGTAAGGGGACAGAATATATAGTTTGTACAGTATAAAAACCATTACGCCTATGGAGAGTCCCCACAAAGATAGCGAACCAGACATGTGTGTGTGTGTGTGTGTGTGTGTAAGGGGACAGAATATATAGTTTGTACAGTATAAAAACCATTACGCCTATGGAGAGTCCCCACAAAGATAGCGAACCAGACATGTGTGTGTGTGTGTGTGTGTGTGTGTGTGTGTGTGCGTGTGTGTGTGTGTGTGTATGTGTATGTGTTTGTGCGTGTGTGTGTGTGTTAAGACTCTCATGTTTAAACCGCTGGAATCATAAAGCTCTGTGGGAATGACTGAAGCCGGAGCAGCCGACACTATTTTTAGGGTCTGGGTTGCCTGGGTTACCACAGGCAAGAGGCACAGCGTTCACAGAGATATTTGAGGCAACGTGTGAATGAGGAAGCACTCACAGTCTGCTGGAAAGTCACATTTCTCTGCAATGCTGCTGGCTCCAGTGAAATGGCTTTAGATTTAAACTAGGGTATTGAATAATCGCATGCATCCTCATCCATTTATTTAACTACCTAATGAGCTGCCCTACTTAGACAGCAATTTAATGCACCATAAGTTTTAATGTGATGACTGTTGCAAAAGGTAGGCAGCAACATTTTGTTGCCTTGTAATTTACCTCATTTTTTGTGAAACATCCCATTAACAGAAGAACAGAATGCACTACTGCTACATCAACTACATCAGCTAAGAAGATCCATCCAAGATGGCCAATGAATTAAATAAAATGTACTTTTCAGCTCAAACAATTTAAACATTTTATTCAATATTTGTGTGCCTTTTATTTTTATGCTTATTAAAGTCACAATATTACAGAAGTATTGACAGATATTTTCTTCCATACTGTGACATATATGAATGAATCATTATTTCATCTTCGGGTCTTTAGTGACCCGGATCTAAATCTAACATAGATGGATCTCTACATGTCACGATATTTGAGCAGATGTTTTATACCATCATCACTGTCCTCAACAGAGCTCATTTCTCTCAACCATATTCTCAAAACTATCATTTTCAACATCTTCAAAATCAGTATTTTCATCGCTGACAGCTTCTTCACCACATAAACCATCAAATGACACTGACACTAAAATCCGATAGTGTTCAGTACTTACTCTGCTGTAAATGGGTGAGCCATTTCAAGTTTTGCTGATGATTCTTCCTATTCTTTTGTTTTCTGCCTGCGGTAACTATGAGTGAAACGCTTCACTTATTCAGTCATCAAAGATTCAATTATTGTTGTGCAGAAAAAATATACTTACACTGTTGCACTCCTCGGGTCGTTAGCAATATACCAATTTTACAAAAAATGAATGGAGAAACAGGCATTCTTTTATAAAAAAATGAAATAAATTCTTGTTATATTGTTTATAATGAATTGATCGAGGAAGACCAAGAAGGTTGATGTCTAACTTTAAAAACTGAATGAAGAGGAAGGTAGGGAATGACGTCCCAATGCGTTTAAGGGATATCCCGAATGAAACGGAAACGGAAAGGAAAAAGATTGTAGGGCAGGGATTGGTTCTGTCCATCGGTTGTAAAGTGATCTGAACGTGCTTGCAGTCAATTGTGAAAAGGGGGTGGAGTTTAACGGACTAAACAATTAAAGAAGTTATGACATTTTGACAAAAAATTACACCCCCCCCCCCCCAAAAAAAATACATTGTTGAATCGTTTCGAAAATAGATGGACATACGACATGGACAAATAGAGGGTGAATTTCCATCTTAATGTGCTTATTACCATGTTGTGTCAAATAATAAGTCTTTATTGTCTCAAATGCCATTGTGGCACAACTTTATATCTTAACTGAACAGATTAGCTGTCATTGTTTATTTTTGAACAAATGTTTTTTTGTTCAAAGCAATTCACAGTGATTTACTGCAGGGGCAGTCCCGTGGTCTTTGTCACCCACAGAGATGATACAGCAGGATTGTGATGTCAGCGTTGTGTAAGATGTCCAGATTATGTCACTGTGAATCCGACAGGGCGTCCTCAAGGGAAGACATGCTCAGGGACTTTACTGTCACAGCAGGGCACCATATCTGCTGTCAGCGAGTGCTAGGGCTGTCACTTTTGGGAAAAAATGCTGTTCGATTTTTTAGACATAAGCATGGGCGTCGGAACCATTGGATATGGGTGGGACAAGACCCACCCACTTTTCAAGACCAATGATATTGGACCCACTCTTTTATCGTCTCTAATTTATTCAGCGCATATGTCTGTTCGCGTTTCAGAGCGCCATCAGTCAAATCCATTCCACTTGAGGAATGTGCTAATAAATTAAACTCCATTTCCGCTGAATCGCTACATTATATTTCTCAAAAATAAAAATAACTGCCCGTTTTACCCTTCCAGTCAAATATTGCGTTGCAAGCATCAGTAAGTTACCAGCTTTAAGTTATCATCGGAGTAATCCACAGATAGCTGTGCATTTAATACATGATGTGAAGCAGAGTTCAGTTTACTTGTTTAATTAAAAGGCACCAGAATACATGAAATGGCATTTACTCCAGGAAAATATTTTTAGGGGAGGACCCACCCACTTTTTTTTGCTTCCGACGCCAATGGACATAAGTGTTCATTGAATCGATTTTCCATGTCTAAAGACATTTCCATTTTCAACACCAAATATAGGCAAATCCACGGACAACTAACAGGCGTCAGGACGAGCGTAAAGAGGGCGCTTGAGACGCACAAGTCAACAATATGATGATGATTAATTGACATGAAGTTTCGTGCACAATGACAAACAGGAGTGCAACATTCAGCGATTGAAATTAACATCCGCCAACCCGCCAAATGCGGGTAAAAATTAACTTTGGCGAGAAACGCTGTCAAATCACGAGCCAATTTGGGTTTTGGTGTTTCTAGGTTTACTCACTTTGCTGGGGAAGTTCGTGTAGCCAAAGCTGCAACTCGTGAGTCCTCTTGATATATTAAATACAGCGTATTGTGCAGAATCTGCTCATTTCTGGCTTGCTTGAACACACACGTCACTAAGCAACAAATAACGGCGCGCTTGTTCACTTGCATTGAAGTAATAGCGAATATTAAAAAGCATTTGGTTAACAAAAAAGACATTGTTATTTTCCAACATCCTACATGTTCTGTGTACTGTAATGGTCTGTCCACCTTAAAGTGACAGCCCCACACCAGGATTTCTACATTAATAAGGTAATTGTGAATACTATTATTCTGGAATCTCTGGGGAATGTATGATTCAGATCTCTGTCAGACGGCCAAACTGGAAAACCACTAGTCTGGATTTGCCAAAGATAGCGAAGTTCAGTGTGGAATCTTTAAAATGTTTTTTGAGTTCTGTTTGGATCAACTAAACAATAGTTTCTCTGTAACGCTTTATTTTACAGTGCCCTTGTTACATGTATTACTTGTACTTACTATAGTAATTGTAAATTATGATGACTAATTACAAACAGTTAAAATACATGTTAATTAATGTGTGTAATTACACTGTAACACAAACACCTTAAAATAAAGGGTTACATTTAAGTCCTGAGTAATAATAATTAACTTACTATATGGTTAGGATTAGGGTGTGTTATAGGGTATTTTATAACCCTATATAAGTGTTATAGTTGCATGTAATTATACTCAATTTATAATAATTACTATAGTACCTATATGTAACGTGTAACAATGACACTGTACAATAAAGTGTTACCAAATAAATATACTTCAATTTATTGCATATTATAGAGCATTTTATGGAGACAGAGAATAACTACACCTATTATCATTGTAGTTCACACAGTATGTATACTGCGCTCAGTGTGCATTTTTTTGTATGCATAAGAATATTGTATCCAACAATACCGTATTCAACGTGACCTTCTATTCCAGCATGACTATGAGAATAATTAACCATGATTTATAACGTTTCTTGAATCATTATTTGATCAGACTCCCAAAATGTTAAAGGGACGTTCACACCAAAAACAATAACTATAATGAAATCTATAACAATAAAGTTCTGTTTATTATAAAGGTGCACTGCAGTTATGTCTTCCGCCACTTTAAAGGTGCTGTATGTAATTTTTTTCGACCAGTAAAAAATACCATAATATGTTTGCAGATATTTAGGAAACATGCTTAGTTCACATGCTTGTTTCTTTGAAAAACAATGTACAGCCTGTTATTCTGTTTCGAAATGTGCGTTCCATGTCGGATTGTCTGTTTTTGTTTTGGTGTGTGTGGTAAGCTAAAACAAGCTTATTGCAGCCATGGACGCAAGCAAACGAACTGGGTCAGAGATTGCATATTCTACCCAACCTAAAAAACGTCTGCATCCATCGGTCCAGAGACATATTAAACACAGATAAATTAACTCATCAACTTATAGTGTAAGGCTCGTTGCCTTCCATTGTCAGTTGCGCTTGTTCAACCCGCGTGAGCGTCAAGTCTGAGGAGGACGGCCGGGGGAAACAACTCTCTCCAATATTTAGAATTTGGACTGCAGTTCCCATTTCAACCACTAGCTGTTAATATTGCACACTGCACCTTTAAATACTCCAGCTCTTTGAAGCAGGATAGATTCTGATTGGCTGTAAGTGATCCAAATGATATTGTTTCTCTGTAGTTGTGGTGTGGACTCTGCTATTCATTTACATTTAGAACGATTTTT